>CM038147.1:336434403-336793853 GCA_021437245.1 Aegilops speltoides | reverse complement strand
TGTTGTTGAGGAAGAGGTGACCTCAAAGCCTAAGAGGAAAGTTGTTACCAAAAGCAACAAAGTCGACAAACTAAGAAGGGCACCAGCAAAGTCAAGCGATCAGCAGTTGTTAGAAGCTGAATTTGGGAGGCAGCTGCAAGCAAAGTGAAAAAACCTCCAAGAGAAAGAGGTTAGTGCATGATGATGCAGCGAGAAGAAGATGAGGATGAGGAAGCACCCGGCCTCCTCGAAGCCTAAGCTCATGGGTGATGCCATTAAAGGCTGGAGCCACTTCAAAGCCCAAACAATCTGCTCCAGCTAAGGCAGCTCCAGCAAAACTGCTGCCAAGCCAAGAAGACCGTCGGGAACATTCTAGCGTCTGAAAAGAACAAGGATGATGTGCCACCGGTGAGTCGGATGGTGAAGGACCGATTTCTGCTGAAACCGTCAAAACTGCCACTACATAATGATGCTCATCCTCAAAATGAGGATATGAAGGCAAGGAAAGATAGAGGTCTCGGGCTATGGAGACAATCGGCCCATATGCCGTGAGGAGAAGAACTGCTGTAGATCCCAGTTTCACACGAGAACAGCGGGACTTCTATGAGGCAGTCTTGATGGACAAGAAACCCATAGTCCGAGACACAAGATCGTTATTTGGAAGTACATTGACAGCGAAAACACAGATTTCTTTCCACATGTGCATGAAAGTTTCACTTTGCTGTGGAGTTCACGGACTTTGTAGGTCGAAGTTGACAAATTGGAACAATGAGATGATAATGCAATTATATGCCACGACTCATTTCTACCACGATGGAAGGATTGTGTGGATGGTGAAGGTCAAAGATTTTCTTCATCTGTTGAAGAATGGGCAGAAATTCTGAATGCTCGGTCAGCGAGAAGATGATATTGATGTATATGGGATTCCAGGAAGAATCATGAATCCATGAAGAACATGTACAAGAGGTTCGACAAAGTTTGGGAATCTGGGCTCGGCTCGATCTACTATCTCGAGCGCAGGCCTACCTACCACTAATACCATTTTGAGGCATACCTTGATGCCCAAGTCTGGAGATCATCGCATGATCGGAGGATACTCTATCAACATGCTGCACATACTTGATGAAAGCACCTTTCAAGGTGATGGGCTTGATGGTAGAAACCATTAAGAGGGCTGCGGTGACGAGAAAAGGTCGTGTGGATTGCCCATGATTGGATGCTTATCAATGCCAAGTTTGTACGAGCACATTCTTGTTGGATAGAGCACATTTACCGTTGCAGCGAGCATGAGGACAATGTTGTTGTGATGGATGAGGAGGATCGACATCTGTTGAAGGTCAAGCCAAGATCGAAGCTGCTAAGAAAGCCAAAGGCGACAAGGAAGCGGCGGCAAGCTAAACCAAAAGAGCTTGGAGAAGCAGATTCTTGAAGCTACCCAAAAGGATTGAACAACGCTGGCGGCATTATGCAGTCTCGGGAGAGCCTAGAGAGGATTGTTGAGGACAAGATCCACGCTCTGGGCGTGAAAATGGCCCCGAAGTGCAAGTGTTGTCAACAAGCTCGAAAGCGGACATTGAGGAAACAAAGCGGGAGAAGGAAGAGCTTATCGTGAGATGCGGGATGACTTAGTCCGGGATTATCGACAGCAGGCTCCGGTTCCCACGGGACCCGATCATTGCTATTCGATGGTGACACGGGGACTACAACCGGCACCTCCACAGTTCAGCGATTACTCCAACTCCAGCTCGGTGACCACTCCTCCAGCCTGGACATCGGTGAAGTCTTCGCCGATCTTTGTCATATCCTCTCGACATCAACCAGGATGGGAGCCGCCCGTGAGAGTCCTCGGTGGCGCTTAGCTCTATGCTTTTGAACTTTTTGGTAACTTGTTGCCAAAGGGAAAAGTGTATAGATCATAGGACTTCGAGAGAGAGAGTGCTGTTGTCTTTGCGCTTTTGCTCTTCGTTCTTTTCGGTTTCTTTGAGATACTTTTTGTTTTGAGACATTCGATGTGTTTGATACTATGTTTCCTAAGAAATCTTCTGTACACAGTTAGTTCGTTTGGACTAGATTGAGTAAAAGTTTTAGGGTTAGGTTTCCATGAACACATCTCGGTGAGACCGATTTTACATTTTGGTATGACCGATTTGGCCTATAGCCATTACCTGCACCCTTGAGTCCAACGAGTTGTGCAAATCGGTGTGACGAAATAATGATTCTGTGAAACCCTAGTGTTTTCGGCAGGACCGACACCGCCAGTCAAACCGAAAGTGGTGTGCCACGCTCTGTTGAACACTTGGATTCACGAAACTTAAACTCGGTCGACGAAATGTCTTCTGTGAAAACCTAATACTAGAATTTGAACTCATTTTTGTTGCAAAAACTTCGCAATTTGTGATGACTCTTCTTCTCTAGCTACACCTTATCTATTCACGGGTTGTCGGCCATATCGGATGCGGTGTGATCGAGAATAGGTCGAGAGACACCCATTGCGAGATATTCGAGGCGGGGCACTAGTCTGATCCTAGCACTCATCGGATGATGGTGAGAGGAGTACACCAAGTGGCTTACCTCCTGCAGCCACGAGGGCTAGAAAGAAAAGGAACTCGAGATGATGAAGACTCAGATTTTGTTGTTGAGGAAGAGGTGACCTCAAAGCCTAAGAGGAAAGTTGTTGCCAAGAGCAACAAAATCGACAAACTAAGAAGGGCACCGCAAAGTCAAGCGATCAGCAGTTGCTAAGAAACTGAATTTGGGAGAAGCAGCTGCAAGCAAAGTGAAAAAACCTCCAAGAGAAAGAGGTTAGTGCATGATGATCAGCGAGAAGAAGATGAGGATGAGGAAGCACCCAGCCTACTCCTCGAAGCCTAAGCTCATGGGTGATGCCATTAAAGGCTGGAGCCACTTCAAAGCCAAGAAACCTCTGCAGCTAAGGCAGCTCCAGCAAAAGCTTGCTGCCAAGCCCAAGAAGACCGTCGGGAACATTCGGCGTCTGAAAGAACAAGGATGATGTGCCACCAGCTAAGTCGGATGGTGAAGGACCAGATTTTTGAAACCGTCAAAAACTGCCACTACATAATGATGCTCATCCTCAAGCTGAGGATATGAAGGCAAGGAAGATAGAGGTCTCGGGGCTATGGAGACAATCGACCCATATGCGTGAGGAGAAAAGCTGCTGTAGATCCCAGATTTCACACGAGAGAACAGCGGGACTTCTATGAGACCGTCTTGATGGACAAAAAGCCCATAATCATGAGACACAAGATCGTTATTTGGAAGTACATTGACGACAAAAAAGCGAGATTTCTTTCCACATGTGCATGAAAGTTTCCTTTACTGTGGAGTTGCAGACTTTGTAGGTCGAGAAGTTGACAAATTGGAGCGATGAGATGATAATGCAATTCTATGCCACGACTCATTTCTACGATGGAAGGATTGTGTGGATGGTGAAGGTCAAAGATTTTCTTCATCTGTTGAAGAATTGGCGAGAAATTCTGAATGCTCGGTCTGCGAGAAGATGATATTGATGTATATGGGATTCCAAGAAGAATCATGAATCCATGAAGAACATGTACAAAGAGGTTCGACAAAGGATTTGGGAATCTGGAAGCTCGGCTCGATCTACTATCTCGGGCAGGCCTACCTACCACTTATACCATTTTGAGGCATACCTTGATGCCCAACTCTGGAGATCATCGCATGATCGGAGGATACTCTATCAACATGCTGCACATATTTGATGAAAGCACCTTTCAAGGTGATGGACTTGATGGTAGAAACCATTAAGAGAATTGCGGTGACGAGAAAAGGTCATGTGGATTTGCCCATGATTCGGATGCTTATCAATGCCAAGTTTGCACGGGCACATTCTTGTTGGATAGAGCACATTTACCGTTGCAGCGAGCATGAGGACAATGTTGTTGTGATGGATGAGGAGGATCAACATCGATTGAAGGTCAAGCCAAGATCGAAGCTGCTAAGAAAGCCAAAGGCGACAAGGAAGCGGCGGCGGCTGGCAGCAAACTAAACCAAAAGAGCTTGGAGAGCAGATTCTTGAAGCTACCCAAAGGATTGAACAACGCTGGCCAGCATTATGCAGTCTCGGGAGAGCCTAGAGAGGATTGTTGAGGACAAGATCCACGCTCTGGGCGTGAAGGTGGCTGAAGTGCAAGTATTTGTCAACAAGCTCGAGCGGAACATTGAGGAAGCAAAGCGGGAGAAGGAAGAGCTTATCGTGAGATGCGAGGATGACTTAGTCGAGATTATCGACCATGACTGCTCCGGTTCCCACGGGACCCGATCATTGCTATTCGATGGTGACACGGGACTCTGACTTGACACCTCCCACGAGTTCGATGGTTACTCCAACTCCAGCTCCGGTGACCACTCCTCCGGCCACGGACATCAGCTGAAGTCTTCGCCGATCTGTCATATCCACTCCGACATCAACCCGACAGGAGCCGCCGTGAGTCCCAGTGGCGCTTAGCTCTATGCCTTTTGAACTTTTTGGTAACTTGTTGCCAAGGGGAAAAGTGTATAGATCATAGGACTTCGAGAGAGAGAGTCTTGTTGTCTTTGCGCTTTTGCTCTTTCATTCTTTTGCGGTCTCTTTGAGATACTTTTGGTTTTGAGACATTGGTGTGTTTGATACTCGTTTCATTCTACCTTAATGAGTGCTTGGTCATACTATGCTTTAATGTGTGCTTAATGCTTATCATATGCCATTCATATCTTGTATGACCATTTACTCATGTCTTGGTGATTGGGTGCATGCTGTTCATTCTTATCATTTTGTGCGCTCCACCAAGATGTATGTGACATGGAAGAGTGACCCATGATCCTAATCGATTGTGCATTTGCATTCAAGCATAAATCTTAAATAATGCACAAATTTAGGGGAGCTCTTGCTTATCACATACTTCTCAAAGCGACGATATTATTCATTGATTATATCCTTTGTGAAGCTTTGATCTATATGTTGTCATCAATTACCAAAAGGGGAGATTGAAAGTGCAACTAATCCCGGGTGGTTTTAGTAATTAATAACAACATATATATCATTGAACTAATAGTTACTTGAGAATCATTTGAAAGTTCATTGATATGGGTATGGCAAGGATGAAGAAGTGGACCCCTCAAAATGCTAAGGCAAGCATTGGCAAAAGCTCAAGACTCCATTTTTGGTTTAGTGATCCAAGATCACATTGAGTCCATAGGAAAGCCAATACTATTAAAAGGGATGAGGTTATGATGATGATCTGGTTGCTCAAAGTGCTTAGTGATACATCTCCTAAACTATCGGCAACTTTCCTTGCCATATACACTCATAAGTAATCTCGGTCCCACCGATATTCCAAACTCAGTCACACAGAGATGAACCACCTCAGCCATAAAGCCAAACCCTAGAAAACTTCGGATTTTCCGATTACGAACTTCGGTCTCACGAAATATGAGTTGCCAAGCTTACGTAACCTACGTCATCAAATCGGTGTCACCGAGATGATGAAGTCGATCCCAAGATTGGCTTGCTCTTATCATTGCCGAATCGGACTAACAGAGATTGTATTTCGGTCCACACGAAAATCCCAGCGTTCACATTATTTGAACTATCGGTCTCACGAGTTGTCAACTTTCGGTCCCACGAGATTGGTCAAATGTGTTATAGCAGTTGGATTTTGTGTGGAGGCTATAAATACCCTCCACCCCTCTTCATTAGTGGAAGAGCCATCGAGAAAACTACCACTCCTACCTTACATTTAGAGAGAGAACTACCTACCCTTGTGTTGAGATCAAGTTGCTCCACTCCCACCATATGAAGCTTGATCTCTAGCCTTCCCAAGTTGCTTTCCACTCAATCCTTTCTTCCACCACAGCCAAATCGGTGAGGAGAGTTGAGTGTTGGGGAGATTATCATTTGAAGCACAAGAGCAAGGAGTTCATCACCATCAACAACATCTATTACCTTTTGGAGGTGGTGCCTCCTAGATTGGTTAGGTGTCGCTTGGGAGCCTCCGTCGAGATGTGGAGTTGAACCAAGAAGTTTGTAAGGGCAAGGAGATCGCCTACTTCGTGAAGATCTACCCGAGTAAGGCTAGCCCTCCGTGGGCGTAGGCCATGATGGAATAGACAAGGTTGCTTCTTCGTGGACCCTTAGTGGGTGGAGCCCTCCGTGGACTCTTGCGGCCGTTACCCTCAGTGGGTTGAAGTCTCCATCAGCGTGGAAATGCGATAGCACCACCTATCGGAACCACGAGAAAAATCACCGCGTCTCCAAAATTGCGTTTGCTCTTCTCCACCTCTCTTTACTACATGTGCAACTTACTTTCCGCTGCCTATACTCTAGAATTGCATGTGTAGGGTGATGCTTGACTTGATCATAATTGTGAATCTGCAAAAAACTGTTCTTTGTCAAAAGCAGAATTTTTATATTGTCAAGTAGTCTAATCACCCCCCTCTAGACATACTTCGATCCTCTGAGGCAACTCCTATCATCTTCATGTGGAGGTATACCAAGATAATTAGCCACATGGGTCGCATAAATCCCTTTAAACAAATCTCCAACTAAACCATTATTATGCAACCTACGTGCAACAATTTCCCCCAAGTTGTATTGTTTGTCACCTAATACAGCACTCTTGAGAACACAAAGATCAAGTACACACATGTGACATGCTTCATCTTTACCGTTAATACATCTACCAATGAAAAGAGCAAAATAATGTATAGCAGGAAAGTGGATGCTCCGTATGGTAGCTTGCGCTATTTCTCTAGATTCTCCCACAGTGATACTAGCAAGAAAGTCTTTATATTCAGATTTACGGGGTTCATTAACACTGCCCCACTGAGGGAGTTTACAAGCAGTAGTGAAATCTTCTAGGTCCATGGTATATGATTTATCAAAAATATCAAACAGGACAGATGGAGAATTACACGAAGATGTAAATTTAAACCTTCTCACGAATGAATCAGTCAAATAGTAGTACTGAGGACACTTATCTTACATGAAGTCCTCAAGATCGGCATTACGCACATATGCATCAAATTCATCCTTGATGCCTGCATTAACCATAAACTCTTCTGGCGGCCATTCACAAGGCCGCACGTCAGCTTCCCTTGGTGGTTCATCGTCCGGTTCACGCATTGCGAGCCTGGGTCCATTCTTTCTTGAAGAACCACCTTGGTACATTTTCCTGGACATATTTCTTCCTCTAAAAAATTTCTGAAATTTTTAGTAACTCAAAATAAAAGTGAATTAAACTCAACAAAATTGATAGCAACTACTCCCACAAGTGCCTAGAGCCTCTATCATGCATTAGAATTACTTGGGACCTCATAAATTTTACATGCAAGCTCAAGAACAGGGTCACCTAGGCAGCAAAAATTTGCAATGAATAAAGCACTAGAACAAAAACTAATTGGACCATTGGAGGAGTCACATACCAAAGAACAATCCTCCAAAGCGGTTTTGTGAATGGAGCTTTGAGCAAGGAGATCGAAAATGGCAGGAAAGTGAGCTAGAACTTGTGCTTGAGCTGGATGGTGATTTTTTTGGGAGGAAGAAAAAGTGTGTGGGTGCAGGAATAAGTGGAAGGGGGCCCCCGTGGGCCCACGAGGCAGGGGCGCGCCCTGGACCCTCGTGGCTAGGTGCCAGCTCCCTCTGCTGTGTCCTCAGTGCCAGATAATCTCAAATATTCCAAAAAAAATAATATTAAATTTGCAGGGCATTTGGAGAACTTTTATTTTTGAGATATTTTTTTATTGCATGGATAATTCAGAAAACAGATAGAAAATACTATTTTTACTTTATTTAATCTAAATAACAGAAAGTAGAAGGAGGGTACAGAAGGTTGTGCCTTCTAATTTCATCCATCTCATGCTCATCAAAAGGAATCCACTAACAAGGTTGATAAAGTCTTGTTAACAAACTCATTCCGAATAACATGAAACCGTAGAAATTTCGAATAACACTAGGTTACCTCAACGGGGATATGAACATCCCCAATAATAAGAATATCATATTTCTTCTTGACAGTAGGTAGAGGAAATTAAAAACCTCCAACAATGATAGTTGGAATTTTTCCAATAGAAGTGATGCTATGAACTTGAGGTTGTTTCCTCGGAAAGTGTACTGTATGCTCATTACCATTAACATGAAAAGTGACATTGCCTTTGTTGCAATCAATAACAGCCCTGCGATATTCAAAAGGGTCTACCAAGGATAATCGACATACTATAGTCCTCGGGAATATCAAGAATAACAAAGTCCGTTAAAATAGTAGCGTTTGCAACCACAACAAGCACATCCTCACAAATACCGGCAATTATAGTAGTTGATTTATCAGCCATTTGCAAAGATATTTCAGTAGGTGTCAACTTATTCAATTCAAGTCTACGATATAAATAGAGGCATAACACTAACACCGGCTCTAAGATCACATAAAGCAGTTTTAACATAGTTTCTTTTAATGGAGCATGGTATAGTTGGTACTCCTGGATCTCCAAGTTTCTTAGGTATTCCACCCTTAAAAGTATAATTAGCAAGCATGGTGGAAATTTCAGCTTCCGGTATCTTTCTTTTATTTTTAATAATATCCTTCATGTATTTAGCATAAGGATTCACTTTAAGCATATAAGTTAAGCGCATACATAAGAAGATAGGTCTAATCATTTTAGCAAAGCGCTCAAAATCCTCATCGTCCTTTTTCTTGGATGGCTTAGGAGGAAAAGGCATCGGTTTCTGAACCCATGGTTCTCTTTCTTTATCGTGCTTCCTAGCAACAAAGTCTCTCTTATCATAACGTTGATTCTTTCATTGTGGGTTATCAAGATCAACAGCAGTATCAATCTCTACATCACTATCATTGCTAGGTTGAGCATTAACATGAACGTTATCATTAACATTATCACTAGGTTCATGTTCATCTCCAGATTGTGTTTCAGCATCAGAAATAGAAATATCATTGGGTTTCTCAGGTGTGTCTATGTCGGATTTCGGGTTCCGGCAGACCCTTGAGGTGCAAACACTGGGGTGCGCGCGGAGATTTCGCCCTCTACCTACCTACTCCTCACCAAATCGCTAGGATCTAAACTACGAAAAGAACAACACAAGAGACACAGGGTTTATACTGGTTCAGGCCACCATTGTGGTGTAATACCCTACTCCAGTGTGTGGTGTGGTGGATTGCCTCTTGGGCTGATGATGAACAATACAAGGAAGAACAGCCTCGCGAGGGTCTGTTCTTGGCTGGTGCAATGAACTGCAAGGAGGAGTTTAGTCGCTCTCTCTCTCTCTCGATTCTAGATGTATGCCAGGTACCCTCTCCCCGTCCTACCCTGGGGGTGGATAGTCCTATTTATAGGCAAAGGCCCTGGGCCTCTTCCCAAATATTGAGCAGGAAGGGCGCCAACAATTGGCCATTTGAAGGGGAGCAGTGGTACACTTATCTGACTAAAGTTGGTCCTCGCTTTGTCAAAGGCTCTAGTGGTGATACTGCTTGGGCTCCTGACAATGACTTCCTCCTGCCGTTGGGCTGGTCTTGGTCTTGTTGCACGAAATGGATGCCTTTGCTTGATGCTCTCGCTGCGCTTGCTCCCTTTGCACCAAAGAGGAAAGGAGGACCTTCTTGTGGGCTGGCGGCCCAGCGCCCTTGGTCGTCATGGCTTGCATCATGGGCACCTCGCGAGTACCCGCCTTGAACTCTCCGCCACCTCGTGAGCCAGGCTGATGAGGCCGTGCACGAGAAGCTCCTTGTCATCCGCCCATGAATCTGGCCCCTCGCGAGGTCTTGAGCTTGTGTTGATGAAGATGGGCCATCTTGGGGCCCTTTGAACCACGCCCTGAGGCCTTGAGCCAGCAAGTCTGGGGACCCCATTCCCAGGAAGCAGTGATAGCCCAGGCCTGGCTTGCCCGGGCTTGGCAGCGAAGGCGAAAGGGCAAGTCTGAGCATCATGAGACCCCTAACAGCCTGCTGACCTTGGGCGCCCGTGTGGCGGTTGATTGGGCGTGGGCGCCTCTGCTTCCCCGACGCCTCGATGCTTGCCGGATTCGACAAGTCCCTACATGCAAAGCGGGTCATGATTACCTGCGATCGTGGAGGTCGACGGTTGGCCTTCGCCGGCTATAAGTATGGAACGGCGCGTGCCCTTTCAGTCTATCTCTCCTCGCTTCTCCTTCTTCCTGGTCCTTGCTTTGTCTTTCTGCAATGGCTCCGATCCGCCTGTCGGTGTACTAAAGTAGGGGTACCTTAGTATCCCGAACTTGTGCTGAGCGATCATTGACACCAATGACAAGGCTTGCGAGGCGTCATAAGATCTCTGTAGCTCATGTTGATGCCATTCAAGAACAAAGTGTTTGGTGAGAAAATAAGACTCGGCAAGAGTAGCTGCGCGGGAAGGACAAAACCCGGCAAGAGGAGCTTGCGGGAAGAATAACAAAGACCTGCGAAGAACTTGCATGACGCCCGCGGCGTCCGGCAGGGGGCCGACGGCGGCAAGCTCTCGGTGCGGACAAGACAACAACGCGGCAAAGGCGCTTGCATGGCAAGCCACCACCATGCCCGCTCCAGCGCATTAAATCGGCGATGTCATGCGGGACCATCCAGGAGCGCGTGGCGGTATTTGTGCAATAGCGGTGCGAGTGGCAAGTGAAGATGACAAGAAGGCCATCGTGGCGATCGGTGGCGCCCTAACGGTCGTTTCTGCCTTTTTGGGCGACGGACGGGTATTAAATGCCCTTGTCCCTGCCGTCGAGAGTTAGGTAGGGGAGCCTTTGTGAATAGCGGTTGTACCAACCCCTCTTTTACTTTTATACCCTTCTACGTGTTGCCACATCGGTGACCCTTTAGCCTATAAAGGAGGCCCCAGCATAGCGTGGGGGGTTCGACTCCTTCGAAAACATAGAACGCTCACGCTCTTGAGCAAGAACATAATTCCATCACAAAGCAGCAGTAGGTGTTTTATCTCTCCGGAGAGCTCCGAAGCTGGGTAAAACCCCTCGCGTGCTTCGCCTCGATCTGCTCTTCGTGCGCTCTCCGCTCCCTTGACGGACCAAAAGGAGCCCTGCCCCATAGGTGTTCGTTTCCCACGACATCTTTGGCGCGCCAGGTAGGGGGCGTTGAGGTTGTGCGAACCTGATCCGGTGTTCGCGCGCGCTACATCAACACCTTCATCAACATGCCACCGAAGAAGAAGACTTGAGTTGGTTGGTCCGTCGCGTCGATCCGCCGCCCGAACAAGCGGGCGGTGGGGTAAACGCCCGCCGGAGGCGAAGCGCCCGCGGGGACTCACGTCGTCACCAGGTCAAGGACAAGGCCCGCAAGCCGGCGTCTGTACATCGCCGCACCCTCTCGGGAGAATGCAGGATCGACAACGCCATGGTGCTCCTAGCACCGTACTCGCGTTGGAACAAGGCCAAGCTGGTGGATCGCGGGGCGCTCAAAGGCCAACATGCGGCGCCAACATGTAAACCGGCCTTGATGCGGTCGCTGGGCGAATGTTGCTCCTTCTAACACTGTTAGATGTTTGAGCATATCCGCTCCTCGCGCCGTTCGCCACCGCCGCCCAAGACTCGGAGGAAGCTGGCGAGCCCAAGCGCTTCTAGATTACCCTCGGCGCGAGACAAGATCGGCGGCGGAGGCCACCATTGAGCCTCATCGGCCGCCAATGGTGACAAGCCCGGCAACCGAAACACGTCCAAGCCCGGCAAGGCCCGGCGCAAGCCGCGCCGACAAGACGGTGGGGGTGCCACCACCATGCACTCCCGCCCGAAGGCCAAGATCGCCGACTTCGCCGGGCTAACCTCGACACCGACTCCACCGCGTCGTCGGACCCGCGAGCTCATCGCGATCAGCGCCAAGTTCTCCAAACGGCGACAAGAAAACGCTTCGTACTCGCATCGGCGTCGAAGAAAGCGGCGTCGGTCGGACTAAGCCTGGGCCGCTGCTAACATGCATCGCCCGAAGAACGAGGCGACTTGCCGTCTGTGATGGGTTGCCCTGCGTTCACTCGTGAGCTGCGGCGGGTCGATGGCCCGATACCAAGAACTTCAAGCGGATGTGCGAAATGCGATGGCGGGATACATCTGTCGAGTTCCTCAGTGTCTACACCATCGCAGTGCAAGGCTGCCGGGGGGCATGACGAGAACATCCTCGCCAACTACTTCCCGCTGGTGCTCAAGCCTAATGTCAGATCTTGTCTCATGCACTTGCCGGACAACTCCATCTCTTCATGGGCGGATCTGTGCCATCGGTTTGTCGGCGCCTTCACGGTGACCACAAGCCCCATGGCGGAGAGGCGATCTTCATCTGCTGCGCCGAAAGAAGGAGAACCCTGCGCAAGTACATTCAAAGATTCAGCCAAGTCGCGGCATAACATCCCAGACGTCCACCACGGCGTGGTTATCGGCGTGTTCCATCGAGCGTGCGTAACGCGAGGATGAGGAGGAGATGGCGATGTGCAAAATCAGAGATGTCGGCGAGCTATATGCTCGGCCGACAAGTGTGCGTCTTTGAAGAGGAGAAACTCCCGGAGAGCGCGAAGCGAGAGGATCGGCGGTGAGGATGCGCTCGGCAAGAAAGACCGGAGGTGAAATAACGGGAAGAGAAAGCTAAGGATGTGTTGGTTGTCGAGCAGTCCGGCAGCGGAGGTGGCGCCGAAGGCCAAAGCTGGTGACTCGGCGAGGCTGTGGTGGCCGCCGACAAGCGGGGCGGCTCCGACAGCGATCTTGCAAGATTCACGCACCAAGGGCCATGACCTCGGACTTGCAAGAAGGTTGAACAGCTTGTTGAGCTCTGAGAAAGCTGAATCTGGCGCGCGACAAGGAGATGGCCGGGAAGGTGGTGGAGGATCCGGCAAGCGTCGGCGGGGGAGGGCCTTGGCAAGGCAAGCGGCGGCAAGGAGACAGGCCTCCCGTGGCGCGACAAGGACAGGGCGAGGATGAAGATGAAGAGATGGATGAGGATGAGACCGACGGCGGGAGTTTCAAAAAGCAGAGAGGTTTTGTGTGTTGGCAGCGGTGCTTCTCTGCATACCGCCGCACCGCCAACTCAAGCGATGGGTGCGTGAAGTTAATCTTGGCGAACCGTCGGTTGAGTCGCGCAAGCCTCGAAGTGGTCAACCGCCCATCATCTTTGGCGTTGAGGATCACCTGATCGCATAGCTGCGGTCGGGTGCTTGCCGATGTTGGTTTAGCCAACTATCCGCAACCTCAAGGTCACGAAGATGCTGGTTGTGGCGGGCTGGCAGATCTGATCTCCTCTGCGGTGCTCAAAGCTCCGGATCCCGACAATGAGCTCGAAGAGGCTGGTACCTTTCAAAATTAACCGGGAAGGAGCAAGCGAAGGGAAGATTACCTTGCCGGTGACATTTGGCGCGAGCTGAACTTCAGGGACGAGAGAAGGTCACCTTTGGCGTTGCTGATTTCCCATTGCCCTACAATGGGATACTTGTCAATCGGCTTCGCCAAGTTCATGGCAGCTTCTCATTATGCTTCTAGCGTGCTCAAGATGCCGGTCCGATAAGTGTCATTCTGTCCTGGCGACAAGAAAGATGCCCTTATCTGTGCCGACAAGATCTACGGGAAGCGACATCCGATGATCGCAAGACACTTGCATGAAGCTCCGGGGAAGAAGAAGACCAAGTCCGGCAAGAACAGCTCGATGCCCACTCCGCAAGCGCACCTCTTTGAGTGCTGCCCTACCGTCGAGGCCTTTCCATCGAGCTCCACCAGGCAAGTGCAAGAAGGCAAAAACAGCTTCACGAGACCAAGAAAGTGGCGCCAAGGAGGGCGGCGGGTGGTACCTTCACCATCGATTGCCACGCTTGACCCTAAATAGGAAGCGGCTCGTTGCTTTCTGCGGGCGAATGTTGATGTGTTTGCATGGCAACCATCGACATCCCGGTGTTCCCGAAGTAATTGAGCACCACCTTGCCGTCTGCCCTCCGCGGCCCGTCAGCGATTTAGGAAGCAAGCAATGGGCGATAAGAATTCATTGCGAGAGGAGATCAAGAAATTGGAAGCGGCGGGCCTGGTGGGAGGTGCTCCATCCAGCGTGGTTAGCCAATCCGGTGAGTGATGCGCCAAAGCAAATGGGAAATGGAGGCTTTGTATTGACTTCATTGATGTTAATAAAGCTTGTCCCAGGATCCATTTC
Organism: Aegilops speltoides; assembly: GCA_021437245.1. Classification (NCBI taxonomy): domain Eukaryota; kingdom Viridiplantae; phylum Streptophyta; class Magnoliopsida; order Poales; family Poaceae; genus Aegilops; species Aegilops speltoides. Next base: position 336,779,724 of record CM038147.1, on the reverse strand, counting down.
CTTGCGGCGCATAGACCAGATGTCGACTCCACGGCGGGATGTGATTTGCTTTCATTTCTTGATGCATACTCGAGATATCATCGGTCTTCATGGCTGAAGAGGATGAAGAAAACGCATTCATTACTCCATGTAGCGCGTCTTTGCTTTGTGCGGATGCCTTCGGACTAAAGAATGCTGGTTCAACATTGCAAGGGTAGTTCATGAAGCTTTTGAGCCACGGTTGCGCGAAATGTAAAGCCTACATGGATGACATAGTGGTCAAGAGCAAAACGAGCAACTCGATCCAAGATTTGGGCGAAACCTTTGCGAATCTGCGCAAGATCAATCTCAAGTTGAACCCCGAGAAGTGCGTGTTTGGAGTTCCTTCCGGCAAGCTTCTCGGGTTCTTTGTATCTCAGCGGGGGATTGAAGCCAATCCCGACAAGATCAAGGCCATCGAGCAGATCGAAGCACCGAAGCGCGTCAAGGATGTGCGAAGGCTTGCCGGCTGTGTTGCCGCTCTCAGCAGGTTCATTTCAAAATCTGCTGAACGCGCCCTGCCGTTTTTCAAAATTTTGAAAAAGGCAGGCCCAATGAAATGGACTCCAGAAGCGGAGGCTGCGCTGCAAGACTTGAAGAAATATCTGTCCTCCACTCCAACACTTGTCGCACCTAAGCCACAAGAGAAGTTGCTGCTATACCTAGCGACAACCAATCAAGTGGTTAGTGCTGCGTTAGGAGCGGAGAGGGAGGTAGATGATGAGCCAGCGGCCGCGGCAAGCACATCCAGCGACAAGCAGGGGGCTTCTCCGACAAGCTTTGGTCCCGGCAAGGATAAATCTGTGCAGCCATAGGAAGAGAAACAAAGGAAGATGGTGCAGCGCCCGGTTTACTTTGTCAGTTCCCTTTTGCAGGGGGCTAGATCAAGGTACTCTGGTGTGCAGAAGTTGCTTTTCGGCCTCCTCATGGCCTCGAGGAAGCTGCGCCATTACTTTCAAGCACATGAGATCACTGTTGTCACTCGCTTTCCGTTGAAGAGGATATTGCAAAATCCAGAAGCAATAGGCAGGATCGTCGAGTGGGCACTGGAATTGTCAAGCTTTGGCCTCAAGTTTGCGAGTACTTCAACTATCGAGCCGAGCATTGGCGAAATTCATAGCGAGTGGGCGCCAACACGATGAAGAAACTCGGAGGCGAGCATCCCGTCAAGGAAGCAAACAAGGAATGGGTCATGTAATTTGATGGTGTCTTCTGCTGCAAAGCGCCGGTCTTGAGCGTCTTGCTTATCGCACCACGGAGAGCACCTCAAGTCGTGGTCGAGATGCACTTCCCCAAGGAGCAGCGACAAACAATCTGCAGTATGAAGGCTTACTTGCGGACTCGGGATCGCGGAGACCTTGGGATCAAGAAGCTTATTGTCGGGGTGACTCGCGGCTTGTCGTCCGCCAAGTGAACAAAGATTATCAAAGTCCGTTGATGGAAGCCTACATTGATGAAGTGAGGAAGTTGGAAGAACATTTTGGCGGCTGCGGATGGAACATGTTCGAGAGCTCGAGCGACATTGCGAATGACACTGTCAATCGCCGCCTCAAGTTACATGTGGAACCAGGAATTTTTGTGCTCAAGCTGACTCAACCATCGTAACAACATCAAGCTGGACCGAGCAAGAAGAAATTGATTTACGGTGACTATTTTCGTGAGCTTCCGAAGCCGCCGTCGAAAGGTCCCCAAAATCAATACAAAAGAGTGTTGAGGGCCGTCTGCTCCGACAAGCCCTAGGGTTTGTTTGATGAAGCGAGCGCCCCGACAAGTTTGCCCGGCAATCTTACGGGAACATCAAGCTCGGCTGAGTCACGAGGCTCTTCTTAGTAGAAGTTGATGTTCCGACAACATTGTGCCTTTAGTCCTTGTCGTCGAGCCACAAGCTCGGCACGCACTGCACAAATCGTCGATTTCCTTCAAGCAGGAGAACTTCCGAAGAAGAGGAAGAAGCAAAAAAGTAGCCCGGCAATCAAGTATGTACCAGTTTATCGATGACATAGTGTCTGAAGAAGATTCAGCGGAGTGAAATTGAAGTGCATTTCCGGGAAGAAGGACAGGAGCTGTTGGCGGAGATACATGGAGGCATATGTGGTCACCACATTGGCGCAAAACACTTGCCAAAAAGCCTTCCGGCAAGGTTTCTTCTAGCCGACAACCCTCCGGGATGCAAGCTGCACAAGTAACCAAGTGTGAAACGTGCAGTTCCACTCCAGCGAGATACATCAACCAGCTCAAGCTCTCCAAACAATCCCTTTGTCACAGCCATTTTCAGTCAGGGGCTCGACATCCTCGGCCCCTTTCCCGAGCTGTCGGGGCTTGATACTTATGCGTGGCGATCGACAAGTTCACGAAGTGGCGGAGGTGGAAGCGATGAGGAAGGTGACAGCCACGATCGGCGATCAAGTTCTTGGTCAATTGTTTGCGCCGGAGTCCCTAACGGATCGTTACCGACAACGGCACACAATTCACGAGCCGCACCTTCATGCGATGCGTCCAAGATCTTGGCGCCAAGATCTGCCGCTTCATTGCTCACCCGAAGCAGCGGTCAAGCGGAAGGCGGCAGCTGAAGTGCTCTTGTGAACTCAAGACTAGAACTTTGACAGGCTGCACAAGTGCGGAAGAAATTGGATCGAGGAGCTGCGGTGGTTCTTTGGTCGATCGGGGCGACACCGTCGAGCCAGCGGCGGACACCTTTTGCTCTAGTCTACGGGCGAGCAGTTCTCCCCGGAACTTCGTATCACGGATCGCCTCGAGTGCTCGCTTATGATGAGCTTGAGCAAGAGCAGCTGCGGCAAGATGTGTAGCTGCTCCTTGAGAAAGATCGTCTTGATTTCTTGTCTGAGCTGCTCAATACCGACAAGCTTTGCGTCGCTACCATAGCCGCAAAAGTTAATGCGAGAAGTTTCGAGGAAGGCGACCTTGTTCTTGGTAGCGTTCAATCCGCCAAGAATTCCAACAAGTTGGCCTTGAAGTGGGAAGGCCCTTATCGGGTAAAAGCGAGTCACTAGGCTGGCGCTGTCATGCCTTGAGACCGAAGATGGCTTTCGGTGAGCAACTCACGGAACATAGAGCATCTCCGTAAGTTTTACCCTAAAGGCGCGGTTCTTGCGGAACCTGCTGTTCCGACAACCACCTTCGTCTAAGCCTTGCCGCTGTTGCATGTAACCCTTTGTACAAAGCTGGCGCGAATCCGTGCATAAATAAAGTTCATGTTAGCCGCACATCTTGTCAAATTCATGCATTCTTTCTTTCTTGCATGCTTTATCGACACTTTGTGCAGCACTTGCCCGATAAGCAATACTTGAGCCTTAAGGCTCCATATCGTTATTTTCTCTTCTTTTCTCAAAGAAGGTTCCTTCACCCACAAGTTCACGGGGAGGAGAAGATAATGATGTGGACGAGCGTCGTTCAAAAAGTATAAAGCCTTGCCGGGACACGAGCAGCGAGAAAAAAGCTAAGTCGCCAAAGCTTTGAGCATGATCAGTTTTAAAATTTTAAGTTATCATCCTTGAGCAGCGGTGTTTTGTATGGAAAACACGTGTGCGGAGGAACCTCCTCATAGCTAGTTAACGCCCTTACTTTGTTTGAGTCCGCTCAACAACTTAAGTGTCTTTGCAACTAGTTGCGACAGGTTTCTTGCGAAATCGGCACCGCCGGTGAACTGCTAATGTTCCGCACTCAGCGCTAGCGGCAAGCATGCCTGCGCCAGCAAGTTCCCTAAAAGCATAGGGTAAAAACATACAAAGAAGGAAATCAAGTAAAGGAGATAGTGTAGCAAGCGTTGCCCAGAATAAAGTTATATTACAAAAGTAACTTGTTGCGGCACTGACTAAATTGTTCTCATAACTTAAATAACAGCGACAAGGAAGAGAGAAGAAGGGTGGCCTAATCCACGCGCTCGCCGTCGATCCTCCTGACTTCATTCACTTTTTCCACAATGGGTGCGACAATGGCTTTGAGCTCTTCAAGATCAGCACCCGCCGGTAGCTTCTTGAGGACGCGGGTGAGGTCGAGGCCCGGATTGCGGAAGAGTATCTTCACCGGCACCTTCTCCAAGACCTTGGCGCATTACGGCGTGACTCGTCGGCCCGGCTTCTTTGGGATCCTCTCCGGAGCTCTTTGGAAACGTCGCCACACCCTTGAAGAAAAAGAGTAAGCTTGGCTGTTGGTGGAGGTTCTCGTCGGAGGAGTACCCAAAGCCCGCCAAGTCAGTTCCGCCGACTCTTAAATCGATGGCTGCGGCGGTGTTGACATGTCACACCACGATTTTCATGCCACAACACTTAAGCTAATGAATCATGATAAAATGTGGTTTGACAAAAACTTTTGAGTGTTTTGTCTTTGCTTTGATTGAATGTTTATGCGCTATTTGCAAGTGCTCTAAAAATCAAATAAATCCTCCAACTCCTATACTTCATCTCCTTGCTCCAAACTCTTGAACCAATGATCATGCCATGTGTATAGGACATAAAAATATTTTCTTACAAAATGATTTGTCCAAATAGTATTTTCAAAAATTAGTTTTCAAAAACCCTGAATTGAGGTTTGCCTTTGCAAGTACTTAATTAAGGCGTTAAAAATCTTTCTAAAAATATATTTAACTCCTATTAGATATAGGGTACCCAGAAACCACAAAAATATAATTTTAAAAGTTATTTTCCTATTTTATTTAAAAGCTTTTTCTTAAGGCCAGAAATGGTCTTTAATAGGGAAAAATTATTTTATTGCTTCAAGAATTTTTTTTGACAAAATTTAGGGAAACTCAGTGGACATATATTGTCCACATATAAGAGTTTCAACACATGGTCATGTTCAAAATATTGGTCAAATACCTCAAAAACCCTTTCTGGATATTTCAAGCTTTTGAAATATTTACAAAGGAAATATTCTCCAAAAATTCCAAGAAAATTCTAGCATGTCACATATGACATATTAGATTATCTTGCCAAGTCTCATGACTTGGAGACCAATATAACATCATCCAATCCCCTCAAAACCATTTCTGTCCATTTTAGAGTTTGAGCAACTTTACATTGCCAAACATGTCCAAATGCTCTCAAATCTTGTGAACATGCTCAAATGGTCTAATCATTCATCTAGACCAAATGGCACAAGTTGGAGAACAAGTTAACTTGATCAAAGTGCCCCATAACCCTTCCTGTCCAAAACCAAATTTGGACAACTCTACATTGTCAAGTGTGTCCTTTTGATCTGAATTTTTGTGGACATGGTCAAATCCTCAAATTATGATACTACACCAAGTGGTGTATCAAGGAGAATAGATTTTCATGACTAAATCTTGGCAAAGCCATTTCTGCTGATTTCTAGGGTTTACCAAAGTTGCATTGGCTACTTTGCCCAAATGAGCTCAAACTTGGTGGAACACCCTACTTCCATGTGCCATTCCATCCTGTTAATTCCCATGGCAATTGGAATTAATTTTGTTGCCCAAACCAACAACAAACACCTTCGCCATTTTCCAAAATCATCATTTTACCACTTCCACTCTTCTCCATGACCTCAACTTTTTACCACAGCCCCTCAGAGTCCCCTTGCACCTCCAGTAGCAATGGCAAATCCATGGCTCAATCATTGGTGGGTGAAACCCTCTCCTTCTCTCTCTGGAAAAGCCCATTTCTCTCCCTTTCTCACCTCCCTCCTCACTCCAGTGGCTACCAGGGCATCCTATGTCCATCCCCTCTTCTTTACTCCCTCCTAGAACTACCAGACAATAGTGGTCGCGCCACAAGGCATATAAAATGCCATGGCATGCCATTTAGGCGCTCTGGGCGTCTCTGATGCGCTCCCTGCCTTGTAGCCGCCCCTTAAGCACCTCCGGCCACCTCGGGCCTTCCTAAGCGCGCCCGGCAGGGCGCCTCGGCGTCCGGGACCTGACAGCTGCCGGACCCCTCGAGAATCTCTCTCCTCTCCCTCTATGAGCTCACCCGGCGCGTCCATGGCGCTGTCCCACGGTGCACAGCGCCGTGCCCATATAAACCCCTCGACCTCTTCTATGGCCTCTCCCGCTCCCTCTCTCGCTTACACCTCCCGACAACCACCCTCTCCCTCTCGCGCCCTCTTCCCACCTCCATGACCGGAGTGCCGCCGCCGTGCCCTCGGGTGTGGCCGAGCCATCGTTGCTTTCCGCTCCCAGACCCATCCAGGGACTCCCGACCCCAAGCCTCTCCCATGCGCTAGGACCTCCTCCCCATGCACCCTCGTCGTGCCCATCCTCGCCGTCGCCGGTCTCCGCCATGGCCGCCGCTCCGCCCAAATCTGGCGCTCCCGCGTCAGCTCGACCACCTCAGGCGCGGCGTGGGGCGGGCATCCGCCAGACCACCGGCCTGGCCGGCGCGCGATGGGCGGCCGGAATCATCGCCCGGCCCTCGCCGTCTGCCCCATGCCTTTGCCCATCGGGGAAGAAGGAGGCGGCGGAGAGAGAGAGAGAGGTGCTGGGACCCATGCAGTCAGCGACCAGTGGCGGGCCCCACCGTTTAAGTGGAGGCGGACCGGGTGTAAATCCGCTTCTGGCAGCGGCGTACTCCGTCGAGGATCCTCGGCGTCACCCTCCTCGCCCAGCAGGCTGAGCAGTGGGCGGCCCTCTATCCTGCATACACATGCGCTTTGGGTAAACCCTAAACCTTTTCCCTTTTCTTTTTCGATTAACCTCAAAAATTCATAGACATTTCAAATTAACTCCAAATTTGATGATTCTAATTTCTATAGGTTCATAAATTCCTGATCTATCACATGGTGCAATTTGCACATTTTCCATAAAGTTTTTCTTCACAAACATTTATCAAATCCCATATTTCCATACATCATAAACTTTAGGAAATCACGAGAAGGCTCAAAATTGATCCAAATTCCATGATTCAAATTCCTAGGTATTCCTAAGTTTATAACTTAGTTTATGAATATATTTGTTAATACTTTACATACCACATAAATTATTGAGCCATTTCTTCATATTTATCAACTTTGCAAATTCATAGGAAATTCATTTGAACTCCAAATCTAGTGAAACCAATTCCTAGATGCTTCTAAAATCATCATTTGTTAAATGGGTGCCTTTGCTCATTTTCAAAAATATATTTCTGTACACTTCTTGCAAACCCATTAATCCCTTGATTCCATCATATTGAAATGTTGAGAGATGTCCATTGATCAAATCCTAATGAAACCACTTTGGTCATCCCTCATATGACCGAGTATCGAAAAAAGTCAACTCATATTTTAGAGCACTTTTATTTCTTTCCTTGTTGTGTTGCTTATTATGGTTGCTTTCGATGATAGTTGTGAAGTAGGCGAAATGCTCGGAGTTGGATCGAGAGATATTTGAAGACTTGAAGACTACGAGGAACCGGGCAAGCAGCCCTTTGACCATGTCTATGAAACCCTTTTATGCATGTCATATAGCACCATATCGTTGTTGCTACAGAATCATGATGAGATGATAACCACTTGATGGTTGCCACAATACTTCCTCGTTGATACTTGCATTGTGCATGACCCTACCTTCCTATGAGGGTTATGCGGTGGGAATAGATAGGATGCTAAGGTAGTGCTACATAAAAAGGGCGGGAATATGCATGGTGAAGGGACTAAGTATTTTCAAAGGACTTTTGAAAACCCCATCGGGTGCCACTTATGCGGGTGAGATGATGAGTTGGGTAACCACTTGATGGCGAAGTGGTGTGCGAGGCAAGTGTGTGTGTTGTTTTGAAAGCGGATTAGATTTAAGATTTGTCATTGTCCCAACCTTACATGTAACCACTCTACCCTTATATGGGAAAGGGCATTATTGATTACCTAGGTCGATACTAGCTTGGAGCCGCATTACTAGTGACGGGGAGAGTTGGTGCTCTCTCTCGGGGCGAGGTGCGTGCCAGGTAGAGGCGGCCATGACTGTTTTCACAGGCACGAACACACCGTTGGTACCCGTGCTTGTGGTATATGATGAATATGGGGCGAGGCTCCACAACTTTATGATGTGAAATGTTAGGCACGGGGTTACTACCAATCAGTGGACTCCATGTTAGTGTCGTCTAGGGAAAGGTAGTGATCGGTGCTTACCGGGTAATTGAGGTATCATGGTCGTGGATGACACGGAAGTTCCCGGATCTTGTGGAGTGCAGTGTGCAACCTCTGAGTGTAAAACTATTCGAATAGCCATGTCCATGGTCAAGGACGGTTGGGCGGTGCTGCTTAAACTACGTCCAGAGTTTTCAACCGTGTGTGTGTGTGTGTGTTGATAAAACTACTTGGGTCAAGTCAAAGGACTTGACATAATTGAGTTGGGTTGGTGCCCACTCTATTTATGTTGATATCTGTAACCTGTCCTCATGGTTACTTGAATTCTCTTGATGCATGTCTTACAAGTTGTTGAACATGTCATTGCACTCAAAACTAGCTTTACGCAAAAATTACCTATATCATGCATTGTTACATCTTGAACCAAAACATGGGTTGCTTGCAGTACATTCAAAGTACTCATTGGCTTGCCCTTGGTTATTTAATTGACCAGGCATGGAAGAACCGGAGTTGAATGAGAGTTCTTTGGAGCGAACATGCGAACTAGGGCGTTCAGTCGAGAATGCTGTAGGGTTAAGGCGGATGGCATGGGTCCAAGTTATCGGCGAAGATTTCGCTGCGATGTTATACTCAAGACTCGACCATAATGGTCCTACTTGTATGTCTGGTATGTATGGATGTAAGACCCTTGTTATTCAGCTTATGTGTGTTCGGTGAGCATTGATCTCGGGATCACTTTGTACGTGCATTCGGTGATCACGACTCATGAGTCGGGGTCCCCACGAGCTGATATCGAGCCATCTGTTGTAGGAAGCCTTAGTTAGCATGGTCGTTAGTTAGGGTAAAATATTTCCAAAACTACTACTAGTTTTCAAAACTATCTATACTTCTCCTCCTTCTCGGTTTTTGAAAACTAAGGTATACTTTCCTATTGATCTCTTCCCTTCAAAACCTTTGGTCGCTAGAACCCTTATGCCCACGACCCTTTGGATTCCTTGTAATCCTCGTGGATAATCTAGAAGGAAGATGCCTTGCCAGACATTCACCCACATCTCCTGAACACAAGATTGGCAACATCACAACAAGACGATACCAACAGAGGATACATCCTCGAGGAATGAGGACCTAAAGACCCAGGAGATGGTGACACCCTTGACACTGCCCCAAGATGATGCAACCTTAGCCTACGACGATCAGGGCATAGGTTATGCAAGATCATGATATACATCGCTAAGAGGGTAACCTGTCACTACCGTTGTTGTATCGGCAACCACGGTGGATGAGAACCTAGCCATTTGGTCCGCCTCACTATAGTGAGCGAGGAAAGCAGTTCTCTTCATCCCCGCTCTCGGTGGCGATATTGTCAACACTATGTCGACAGATTGGGCCTCTATTATGGCTTGTTAATGTCATTGCATAAAGGAGTGCCACTGGAACCACCAACACCTTAAAAGGCAAAAGTGATCGTCATGATTAAGAAGACAAGAAGACCAAGTCAATACCAGCTAGGAGGAGCCACCTTCACCCCATCACTTCAGCAGGCAAGAAGTTGTCGAAGATTCTTGAGCCCAACCGGATCGTTTCATCAAACAAGAGCGTAGCAACACACGAGGAAAACTCGAGAGAGCGCATGAGGCGGAAGGCACGACTCTTGAGTCAGAGAACCCCTAGGGTAGGATGAGTCGTGTACCCCCTATCTTGTGATCGAGCCGTATGATAGTTGAATAGGACCATCATTGTGTGTTGCTTGTTTTTATTTGTTTGTGTTTTGATATAGGTCGCACTTTTGCCCTAGGCGACAAGTATCGACTATATCACCTTCCTCCTTGTTCCTTTTGTTTGGCCCTCCTTGCTGTTTTTGTTTGCACTTGCACTATAGAACCCCTTTAGGCATCCCTCCTCTATGCTACTTTTCCCTCTCATCTCTTTCCTCAAGCGAAGACAAGCAAGACAATATGCACCAAGGATTCCACCTCGGCGACCAACAAGCATTGAAGACTTTTGCTACAACCTCCTCGACCAAGTACAACCCGTATGTTTACACCTCAAGACTAGAACCCTATCCTAGACCCTTGAGACTTCACGAGATACCCCAGCTCGAAACCTTAACCATGAGCTTAACCTCTGAATTGCAAGAGAACACATTAAGCCTCCGTAACCTTGCTTATCCTTTGGGTTCATTATGGAACTAGTGGCCATAGTGAATGAGCACATTATCATCCTAAGATAGCACCAAAGCGGCGATGCCATAGGAAGGACCAATTCGAGGATATAGGAATAGAGGACAAATGACTTGATGAGTTTATATCAATGACTTTTAGGAATTATCTAAGACTCTTTGGTGGGTTATAAGGCTACCATGTTGGTAGATGAACTTGGTGGGATCTGATTATAGAGTAGCATAGCTTTCATTACCTGAGTAAATTGGATTTATAGGACAATTATGATGCATAGTGAAACTCACAGGAAGTGCAAGTTTGACTTAGCGAGGGGTATTGATAGGAGGCGGTTGTTATTACGTAAATGACTTGGGGGAACATGTAGGAATCCTCGTTGGACACAAGATTTGGATTTAAACTAGATAACACCCAGCACGTTGCTGCGGAATGTATGCATCCATAAGTTTTATGAATTATTGGAAGCTAATTAGGAAATAATAGGAAATATTGTCTGCTGAAGCAAATATTAAATGTTTGTTACAAATACACCAATCGATTAGAATGGTAGATGATACAATGCATTCAGCGATGTATCATTTACATGCATACAACACACTAATTGATTAACTTTAATTACTACCAGATTGAACACAATAGTTACGTAAAATCTTGTGTATGAACTAAGGTTTGGCAAAAATACAAACACTACAAATCTCTACTCTCCCAAGGTGATAATTGCCAAGGAGAAACTCAACACGGACACAGAGAAAGAACTATATGTGACATTCATGAGCGAATTAGTGCACAAAGCAGATCGAGACAATAGATTATTCATGCCAATGGAATATACCAAAATTACGTTTATCAATTCAGCAATACATATAGGCGAGGTATAACAAACACAGAAGTGAAGAGTTGTTGCTCGATCATTCAAAAAACATTTATTTACTTCTTTGATCTTCTCCCTCTAGATTTCAAAAAGGATCAAAGTGATTATGCTATAGATAGGAACAATATATGAAGAATTTGCTATGGTACACAGAACTAATGATAGTTCTTAATTACAAATGAAGGTTATCACTCTGCCGATAACTAATTCCAAATTTTGGCGACATAATTAATTCTTAATTTCTGGTACAGTCCGTAGTGTAGTTTGTAAGAAGCTGAATATGGGATTGGCCATATAGCATGTGAGGTCGTCTCATAAGGAAATTTTCAAGGTGATTATGCATAGCTACAAAGAAACTTTGTGAATTTTCAAACAAATAACAGATGGCATTGCAACTTCCATATGTGAGCTGCATATGAAATATCCGGATTAGTCCATAACATCAGGCTGTATATATTAAAGGAGAGCGGAATGTGGACAAAAAAAGATTTAGTAATAAGAGCAAAAATGCATTTTCTATTTTGATGTTATGAAAAGATATAATATGCATTATCTATTACCCTCCTAATAACATATAAAGTATACAATTTAATTAAATCTATGTGTGTGTACCAATTTGTGAGAATCGTGGATTAAAAATCACATGAATCGAGAAGGGAAGCGAAGAAGCTGGACATCTCACCTAAAAGGACCATCATGCAGCGTACTTTTGTTCGAGGCCACTTACGCAGCAAAAACAGCTGCGTAGATTGAGTGGATAGCAACATTACTGCATCATTGCATGCGTTGTGGGCGTCCGGCAGCGATGCATCGTAGACCAAGCAATCATGAAGGTTAATCACTTGCGCTGTAGCCAAGAGAAGCTGCGAGGCTGCGGCATGTAGCGGACCGTTCTCCTTCGATACAATCCTCGGTTCCTCATCCGCCTTGACCATGGACTCCTCTAACTTACGCGGATGCCGTGCTCGTGGAGATCCTCGTCCACTGCGGGCTGATACATCACCGCGTGGTATCACGGGCTGGCGCTCGCCATACCCACGAAACATCAAGCGCACCGGCTCGCAAAGAAAGAAAAGGTAGGGGTCACCATCTGAAGAAACAACAACGAGAGGCAAAATAAAAAGATCATACGCTTCAATTTTACGGTGGAGGGCGGGAAGAGGAGGCGACCAATGGGCCTCTTGATTTACATGCGGCGAAATATGCCATGGAACCAACCTTTATATCTTGTAGATCATAGTGGAGAGGTAAGGGACCAGCTTTGTGGAGCAGCGTCATTCGGTTGCCTAGATAAATGGCGATCGAAGAAGCGCCTCGGCGGCGAAGGGATATGGGACGGGAAGGGCGAACCAATCCACTCGATGGTGGGGAGCAGGATAGGAAGGGAATCACGAGGTTGCCTTGAATTGGGTGGCTATCCATAATGCATGACTTGATTTTTAGTTTGACTTACATTGTTAGCTTGGTTCACCGGGAAAAGCGAATGCGACTACTAAATAGAAATTGATTATACGATTTTATAGTAAAACAAATAGAAAAAAGATGACTCGGTGGGGCCGTTGAGGTGGATAGGCTGCATGTCAAGAGAAATATGATAGTGGGGATGAGCTATTTATGTATTATAGATAGGTGATCCTAGTTGAGTATAGATCTTTGAGTAAGTCTACATGGTTGGATAAATTGGATTTAGGTGATGATCTCGGTCATGATACCATGTTTCTCGGTGGGCGATAAGCTAGGAGGTTGGACTAATTGTCGGAGTTTAATTAGGCATCTTTATGAGCTTGACCTTGGGTATTACTAGATCATAATTACGAGGAATCGATTGGGTGACTATAGCAAAATAGCCCTTTCAAGTATCGGGGGATTATAGGAACATTAGGAGATCATGTGGAACACCATAGACATTGGATTTGTGGAATTAATGGATCATGTAGTGATTAATGGTAGTTAATCTGCTGCTGGAGTTGATTCATAGGAAGGAAACAAGATCTTGGAGTGGCTTACGACGTGTTTCCTTAGGATAGAGATGCACCACCTTGGACCTTGGAAGAATAGGCTGAGCACTTGGATTGTCACGTTCAAGCTTAGCAGCTTATATGTTCTACCCATGGATTTTTAGGGGTAGACATACATATGAGTTTGGGGATTGTAGACATATATGATTTTGTTAGACCTCCCCTAGGGAGTCATGAGGATAATAATAGCATGAGTGATGATTGGAGCTGACCTACAAGAGTTGATGCTTTCGGTGGTATAAGGTTATTTGTTTAAAGGACTAGATAGAACAATTGGCATCTCAGGAACCATGCTTAAGGATAAAGATGATAAATGTTCACTCGCACACTAGAATCCTTGAAACCCTTAAGCCCCACCAAGCCACGATATGGTAGGAATCACACCCATGGGCTTTGGCTCTAGGACAAGAAACCTTGGCCATCATGCAACCATGACCACCACGATACCCCAACCTATACCCTATGTACCCGTGGAATGAGTCTTCACGAATTACTCGGACAAGTTAGTTGCCATCTTTCCTTGATGACATACTTGCCTACCCAAAAGGCGGAAGAAGAATCGTTTAGCTAGTCAAGGAACATTTGAAGACCGCCATGCCAAGGAGGAAGAACTACACCAACCACCATCGTCAAAGTAAACCTCCGCATCGAAGACCAGGCATATCTGCAAGCCACTTCTCTCAAGGGAACCGAGCATTTTCATGACAAGGAAATCCGCGCCAAGATTCATCGGCCCTCTTCGAGATCACTCCAAGATTTAACAACACCCTCTGAGATCACTACGAGGCGAAGAGAACACGATTCTGACTAGAGTCACCACAGAGTTTACGATGGGCGCAACACTTTCCATGCATCACAACCCAAGTGTTTCCAACTTCCTAACTTGCCGATCTCTGCAAGGGCATTGACCACCGAGCCATCGACCTCCAGCCCAATATGACCACATAAGCAACCCCTTAGAAACCTGGATCGAGAAGAGCGTCATACGAAGCCACACCAGCAAGTACTTCAAGCTCAATGGAGCACTACGGAAGCGAAGCGGTATGAGGGCGTGAAGACTACCCGAATCAAGTTTCCATATTCCTTTCGCGCCTAGTCTGGAAATCTAGGGGCAGATTCTTGTAAGAGAGTAGGTCTGTCACACCCTGATTTTCATGCCACAACACTTAAGCTAATGAATCATGATAAAATGTGGTTTGACAAAAACTTTTGAGTGTTTTGTCTTTGCTTTGATTGAATGTTTGTCTGATGTTTGCAAGTGCTCTAAAAATCAAATAAATCCTCCAACTCCTATACTTCATCTCCTTGCTCCAAACTCTTGAACCAATGATCATGCCATGTGTATAGGACATAAAAATATTTTCTTACAAAAATGATTTGGCCAAATAGTATTTTCAAAATTAGTTTTCAAAAACCCTGAATTGAGGTTTGCCTTGCAAGTACTTAATTAAGGGCAGTAAAAATCTTTCTAAAAATATATTTAACTCCTATTAGATATAGGGTACCCGAAACCACAAAAATATAATTTTAAAAGTTATTTTCCTATTTTATTTAAAAGCTTTTCTTAAGGCGAAATGGTCTTTAATAGGAAAAATTATTTTATTGCTTCAAAAAATTTGACAAAATTTAGGAAACTCGATGGACATATGTTGTCCACATATAAGTGTTCAACACATGGTCATGTTCAAAATATTGGTCAAATACCTCAAAAACCCTTTGGATATTTCAAGCTTTTGAAATATTTACAAAAAAATATTCTCCAAAAATTCCAAGAAAATTCTAGCATGTCACATATGACATATTAGATGATCTTGCCAAGTCTCATGACTTGGAGACCAATATAACATCATCCAATCCCCTCAAAACCATTTCTGTCCATTTTGGAGTTTGAGCAACTTTACATTGCCAAACATGTCCAAATGCTCTCAAATCTTGTGAACATGCTCAAATGGTCTAATCATTCATCTAGACCAAATGGCACAAGTTGGGAACAAGTTAACTTGATCAAAGTGCCCCATAACCCTTCCTGTCCAGAACCAAATTTGGACAACTCTACATTGTCAAGTGTGTCCTTTTGATCTGAATTTTTGTGGACATGGTCAAATCCTCAAATTATGATACTACACCAAGTGGTGTATCAAGGAGAATAGATTTTCATGACTAAATCTTGGCAAAGCCATTTCTGCTGATTTCTAGGGTTTACCAAAGTTGCATTGGCTACTTTGCCCAAATGAGCTCAAACTTGGTGGAACACCCTACTTCCATGTGCCATTCCATCCTGTTAATTCCCATGGCAATTGGAATTAATTTTCTTGCCCAAACCAACAACAAACACCTTACGCCATTTTCCAAAATCATCATTTTACCACTTCCACTCTTCTCCATGACCTCAACTTTTACCACAGCCCCTCGAGTCCCTTGCACCTCTAGTAGCAATGGCAAATCCATGGCTCAATCATTGGTGGGTGAAACCCTCTCCTCCTCTCTCTGGACAAGCCCATTTCTCTCCCTTTCTCACCTCCCTCCTCACTCAAGTGGCTACCAGGGCATCCTATGTCCATCCCCTCTTATTTACTCCCTCCTAGAACTACCAGACAATAGTGGCCGCGCCCACAAGGCATATAAAATGCCATCGCATGCCATTTAGGCGCTACGGGCCAGCGCTTCTGGTGTGCTCCGCACTATAGCCGCCCCACTAAGCACCCTCGGCCACCGGGCCTTCCTAAGCCCCAGCCAGGCGCCTCGGCGTCCGGGACCTGACTGCTACCGGGCCCCTCGAGAATCTGAAAGTCGTTATATCGACTAGAGGGGTGAATAGGCGATTTTATGAATTCTTCAGAGAATTTGCTAGTGAGAAATTCCTTAGCGAAGAACTACTTGCGGCGGAATATGTACTCGAGTAAACATAACAGGATACACACATAGTCGGCATGATGAAATGAAGACTAAGCAGTCTGAAAAGCGTAACCACGGGATAACAAGATGAAGACAAAGCGGTGAAGAAATTGAGCGAGGAATTTGTGAAAGTCTTGATCAAAGTCTTCAAGCACAGATATGAACAACATGCAACCGAGAATGAGGAAATGGAAGAGTTGAGGAAATAGAACCCGGTCGGTTGGTGAAGATAATGATTTGGTAAACCAGTTCCAAGCTGCTGTCTCGGTTATGCGTCTGGTTGGGCGGTGAGTATTTAAACTCGAGGACACAGGTCCGGACACCCGATCTCGAGCCGCAACTCGGGACACCCGTCCTCACCGTATTCTCCTTGAACTAAGACCACGCGAGCCTCGTCCAATCACTCGTGGTAAGTCTCGGTGACTTCAAACCTTCACAGACTTGGTCACTCGGCGATCCACAATTTCTCTTGGATGCTCTAGAACTTGATGCCTAACCGTGCGGAAGAAGCCACAGTCTTCAAAGGTAACAAGCGTCGGATCCACGTAGGATCAATTTCTTGATGATGCTCAATCACTTTGGGTTTGTGGGGGTTTGGTTTTGGGATTTTCCTCACTTGATGATTTTCGCTCAAAGTCCTCGGAGGATGGGTTGCTCTCAAATGACAAGTGTCAAGTTCTCTCGGGCAGCCAACCAGCTAGTGGTTGTAGAGGCGGCTATTTATAGCCTAGGGAGCAGCCGACATGATAAGACATAAATGCCCTTCAATGATATGACCGTTAGGTGGATAAGATATTTTGGGACAGCCGTGGCGCAGCAACTGACAGCGATCGGAAATTTGACTCTCAAATTCCTCGGGGCTATCATGTTCCTCCTTTGTGTAGGCAATTAGCATGGCGAATTCCTAACTCCTCGATCGAGCAAAGTCCTCGATGAGCGGAAGAAGCTGCGTCTCATCGCGATGAATTTGTTGAAGCTGTATGAGATTTCAATGGCTTCACTCGAAGGGATTGGTAGGTGTAGAGATTTTGAGTTGAGCATCACATGGAAATTTTCCTTAGTATTTCCTCGACCCCTTTAACGATGCGGTGTTTCCTATGACTCAAGAAAGAAAATGAAACTACGAAAACAAAAGTCTTCACGCTTCATATTCCTCGAATGAATATCAAGTCTTCAAGGTCACACCAATTTCTTCACTTTCAAAGTCTTGAGAAAGTCTTGAATATCAAAGTCTTGATCGAAGAACTTCATTTTAGGGTTCGACTTTCTCTGTAAATATCAAACTCCTCATAGACTTATAGACCTGTGTACACTCGCAAACGCATCAGTTACTTAACCTATAAGTCTTCAATACACCAAAATCACTAAGGGGCACTAGATGCACTTACAATCTCCCCGTTTTTGGTGATTGATGACAACATAGGTTAAGTTTTCAACGGGGATAAACATATGTAGTGTAAATACTGATATTGAGGAATTTGATTGCAAGATATAGAAGAACTCCCCCTGAATATGTGCATAGTGAGGAATTTGCTTTTGAGGCAATGCACATTTGAAGCATTGAAACATGGAGATCTCCCCCTATATCTTGTAATTCATACACGCATTTGATATATAATATGAAGAATTTGAAATGCATGATGAAATATGGTGCTGATGAGATTGACATGCGTGCAATAATATTGACTAGGAATAAGCATGCAGAATATCACATCAAGCGTTTGAGCTCAAATATCACATTGAGCTTAGTGCTTCAAAAGCATCGAGCATCAAAGCGTATCAAAACACGACCAAAAGCATCAAGGCACCATCGGTTTAAGATTACAACTCGATCAATTAAAAGTTTGGAAGAGCGAGTTGTAACTTAATAAAAGCGCCTATAATATAAACCGCTACTAACTCAGATTTCTCCCCTTTGTCATCAAATGACCAAAAGGATCGGCGAGGACTAGCATATAAGATTTTCAAGTTGATGGAGGCGCCCGGCGTTGTCGGAGTTGGATGTTGAAGTAGGGCTGCCGCGATGTCGTCTAAATCTTCATGTTCATCAGTTTCACATGATGAAGAATAAGAGCTAGCCACGGATCGGGAACTTTGACTCTCTTGAATTTCTTGGAGGTGGTGCAGACCGGTCAAATGCTTCACAGAGACCCATAGTCTTCATTCTTGGCGAGAATATACATGATTAGAACAGCCAGTGCGGTTGAGGTTTCATGAAGGTAGTACTGATTTTCTTCCTTTGCATTATGCGTTGAGGTCATGTTGTGAAGAATTGCAGCAAATTGGCCTTCACCCATTTCGATTGCGTTCAACCTTGATGAAGGCGAGGTAACTCACGATCGGTCATCACCACAGGTGTTGTTGCTTGAGGCTTTTGCTTGGTGAGGTATTTGCGGCGGTGTCATGTGTTGCGAGAATCGTCATTGGTGGAGTAAGATGTAGCTAAGCGGAATTGACCATCAATGGGCGAATGCCTTCATCAATCACAGCTGCTGCCTTGCCCTTATCATCGGATGATGGCGGTAAACGAGGACTTGATGGGCGGCAAGTAGCTGCCATGGTTGAGTGTCGACCTTGTAATTGGTGAAGATCTTGCCCTTATGAATCTCATAATCCAAAGGCGCATATGGCTTTAGCTCAAAAGGCGATATTGCAACATTAGCGAGTCCTCATGAAGAAATCATGGAAGTTGGCAGAACACCATGAATGATGTTGAAAAGCATGTTCTTCATGATGCCAGCGACATCTTCTTCATTTGAGTCGTGGCCTTTGATGGGACTCATTGTCTTCGTCAAGATTCTATAGACAGTCAAAGGCACATCAGCAATTCCTTGACGAGAATTTGGTTCGAGGGCTGCCACGGCTTCAAAGGCTTCATGAGCACTTGCATAAAGTGATCGAGACGATTCGCGATCATTGTAGATGCAACGTGCAGATTCATGAGGAGGATCAAGAGGAAGACACGAAGCAATTCGATTCTTTGGTGCCTTGTAATGAGTACTTTCATCATCAATCCAGCACCCATGAATTGATATCTTGACATCTCCGGTGATGTGCGAGGTGGCATAGAAGCGAAGAATGAGTTCTTCATTCGATCCACAGATGTCGGTCTGAAATTGATAGCCTGCATCATGAATAACTTCGAATCTGGCTCGAAGCATGGCGGAGATTCCATATCCACATGAGGAATATGCTCATGGTGAAGATCTTGTCCTTGTCAAATAGCGAGGAATAGAAGTTGGCTTGAGTTGGAGTCGAGCGTCTTTTCCTCATGCGGCGAGTCATATGGATTATAAGCGATGAAGAACACATGCTCGGAAAAAGTCTTCAGCCTTGAATTTTTGCTTGCTTGAAGCGGATTCTTTGGTTTGGGCGGAGGAATGTCGATGATTTGCGGCACAACCTCGGGAATCGCGATCTCGGGTTCTTGGTGAGAATTTCTGGTTCCTCTTCTTGTGCAGTTTGAGGATCAACAATGGGTTCTTGGCGCTAGTGGCTGGAATTTCCTCATTAACGAAGATGTGGGATGAGTTTCTTGAGCCCAATTATGCAGTTGTGGCAGGGGGCGAGGAACTTGTAGAATCGGAGTGAAGAGAGGAGTATTGGGATCTTGACTTTCCCAAAGTCATCGTTCATCACTGGTGTAGTGCACCCAATATCCCGTCTTCATCTTCTTTTCAATTTCCTCAACACCAGCCTCTTGGTGTGAGCGAGGCATGGGTGAGAAGCATTGGCGGTGAAGGAATGCTTCCACTTCAATTTCTTCATCAAGCTGTTACGAGGTAGCAACAGATTGATTATCTTCATCAGATCCGCTTGGGATCGTGTAATCTTCTCCATAAGGAACAGTTTCCTTAGACGACATGGAGGAAATGGGAATGGCATCAATAGGATTTTCAATCGAGCTGGTCATTGGCTTCATTGTCTTTGCAGCCAAAGAATTTGACGTAGCTGATGCCTTCCTTTTCTTTACTGCAGCTCGTTCTGCAGCCTTTGTCTTCTTCACTTCATAGGCAGAAGGAAGAATTGGAGTTGGTGTTGGTGCGGGAGGAGCTGAGGATTGTGGTTCGGTTTCTTGGTAGCGGTAGTGCGATTGCCTGATTTCTTCATTTTCTTGAGCGCACCACTAGTGGATGCCACAGGAATTTCTTCATGGCTGGAATGGAGTCATCAGCCTGGAACTTGTATTCTCAGCATCTTTGAAAGTCATCAGCGATCTTGGCATGTTCTTCAGCATGGCTGGCGAGTCTTCACTGAGGATTTTCTTGTTGCGATGGAGCTGCAGCGATTGTCATTTTCTTCGTCAAATTGTGAATCTCACCTTGGCTCCTTGCCAATCAGCATTATAAACATCGAAATCCTTCTTTGAGGGCTTGAATTTCAGATTGTGCTTTGAGAAGTTCTTGAAGTCGAGTTGATGATGTTCTTCCTCGAAGCTTCTCCTTTACGGCTTGTGTTCTCTTGATCTCACGAGCCTTTTCAAATTTCAATTCTCTTGACAATGAAATGGTTGACATATGACTTTGACCGAGTCGATGGCGAGATCCGGTATGGGAGTGTTTGGATCGATGCCGGTCGATGAAGTCAAGGATCTTCTTCGGATCAAAAGCGAGCACAGTTGTTCTTTTGGCTCTAGCGGCCTTGGTCGATCTGTCTCGATGATTTCTGTGAGTTCTTCATCGAAGCTTCGTCATCGAGGGCACATTGAATGCAACTGTTTCTTCTTTGGACTTGGCGAGGACGCGTCCGGCGATTGCTTTGTCTTGAGCGAGTGGGGCTGATGAGGACATTGGTGCGGTGAGGAACTTCTTTGAGACACGAAGCAATTGAGAAACCACAGTCCTTTGACATGTAGCAAGATGCAGGAGTTGAGGACTTGGAGGCTCTTGAGGATTTTGAATGAGCAGCGATCGAGAATTTGCCGTGAGGTCTTGGTGAGGAAGCTGGTCGTGAGTGCGATGGTGAAGCACTTGGCTTGCAAGCGAGGCTTCTTGGCATTGATTTCCTCGGCTTGACCGAGGGCTCGGCAACAGCAATGACGGCAGAATCCTCATTGAATTTCCTCACTGCCTCCTTGGCTGTCTTGCCAATTTAGCTTGGCGCTGGACCATTCTTGGAAAGTCTTCACCACGCTTGATCTTTGGTGGGATCAGCGATTTGGCAAGGTGCCAAAGGAGCTCTTGGGCATGGAGGATTTAAGTGAATTTCCTCATGTACTTGGGAGTAACATAGCGATATTCCCTCCATTCTCGTGCCCATCTTCATTCTATCCTCTGGATCGCACTTTCGCTGATTTTTAGTCTCCTTGCCAAACTTGGATTCATCGGTGTGCGATAATCTTTGTATATTTCATCAGGAATCTCAAAGGCGGTCATGACCTCCGTTTCTTTCCTCCTTCTGCGGTCTCTTGCCTTACGCCATTTTCTTGGATGAGAATTTGAACTATAGAGCACTCTGAAGAAGTATGCAGTTTTCTTGAGAGCAGCTGCAAATGAGTTAAGTTGATGAGAACCTAGTGATTTAGCGGCGGACATGAGTACTGTGAGCGAGTGTAGGTGCGAGGAATTTGGAGAGGTCATATCGTTCTCGGAAGATTTTTCAAAAGGAACAAGTTTTGAGAATTTGACCAGTTGAGCCTTGAGGAATTTCACTAAGCGTTTAGTCTTAGGTTCGAGTTGTCTGATTGAAAATCCGCACAATTGAGGAATCTTGAAGAAATGAATGCTTAGAGATAAATCAAGAGCATATAGTGTGTGAGGTGTTCATATGTGAAGATTTGAAGACCAAAAACACCTTTGAAGATTTTGAAAGATTTGAGAATCAAAGTGAGTAATAAAAGTGACTTATAATTACAGGCGAAGAACACGACGAGCGAGGAATGAGCGTAGTGAAGTTAAATCACGTTAGATCTCCACGCCCTAACTTGGCGAGAGGCGGCTACTGGCAGCGGAGTGAAGATTTCATGGCGGCCTAGCGAATCTGACAGCTGACGAGGTCGAGCGGTGAAGCTCTTCCTCACCGGCGATGGAGTAGCGGCGGCGCTAGGGTTTGAGGAGAGCTCGGCGAGAGCAGCGACCGGCGGAGTAAATGAAGTAAGGAAGGAGAGGGTATTTATAGCCCTTTGTAAAACTGTTAGCCGAAGATTTTGGGATGAACATGCCCTGCCCTTTCTCCTTCACGCGACATGTGTCACCCACGTCTTGTCGAGATGAGATCGTGTAAGATCGTGGGTGAATAAACTAATGTATCGTGGGGGCGGAGCGGTTTGAAGCGGTAAAACCGAAAATCTAGATAAGATTTGTTTAAAAATTTTGTTCATAATTTCTTGGTGTCAAGGACACGGTGAAGACTTTGAGCAGTTTCAATCGAGCAGCACATGAAGAATTTGTGAATAGATTGGGTTGAGTATAGCATAAAGGGAAGGTCCGATCACATTCACTTAGCGAAATCACAACTTGAAGAATTAGCAATAAGTGAATGTTGTAGAGGACATAAACTCACATATATATATAGCCAATGAAGAAAAACAACGAGTCATTGAAGATTTTGCAAAGTTGAAGAATTTGAAAAAGCGAGGAATTTCAAAATGAGGAAAAACTCAAATTGAAGATTTTCAACTTTTGTGGTGGCGTATGCCACGTATAAGAATGATGATTTCAGGACACATTACAATTGTCGTAGGGTTACGAGAATCAAATTCTTCATTAATTTCTCCACACTTAGAGTGTTATTCTTCATTGATTGAAGAAAACATTTCTTCATGTGTTGCACATCTAAGTCATCAATTACGCATAAGGGTTAGGATGTGTGTCCATTTCAAGAACATTAGAAGATTCTAAGATATTTAGCTCACACATAACTTGCTAAATCTCTTCTCATCCAAGGGCTTAGTGAAGATATCAGCTAGCTGTTCTTGATCTTCACATGCTTTCGATGGAGATATCGCCCTTCACACATGATCACGAAGAAAATGATGGCGAATCTGGATGTGCTTAGTCTTGAGTCTGAAGCTGGGTTGTGAGCAATCTTGATGGCACTCTCATTGTCATGAAGGAGAGGCACATTCTTCACGTTGGCGCCATAGTCCTTGAGGTTTGCTTCATCCAGCGATTGATCACAGCATGAGCCAGCAGCAATGTATTCAACTTGACGATGAAGCGGTGATCTGTGATTCTGTTTCTTTGAGGACCAACGGACCAAAGATCGTCAGAAATGACAAGTGCGGATGTTGACTTGCGGTCCACGATCACCGGCATAGTCAGTCGAGAATATCAATGAGATCAAAAGCGAGCCCTTGGGGTACCATAATCCTAGTGTTGGTGTATGAGCTAGATATCGAAGAATATGCTTCCTGACCTTATGGTGTGATTCCTTGTGCAGACTTGAAATCGGGCACACATGCAAACACTAAGCATTATATCGGCCTAGATGCACATAAGTACAATAAAGAACCAATCATGGGCGGTATACCTTGTGATCAAAGTCAATACCATTTTCATCGATTGCATAGATGGCCATTTGTGGGCATAGGAATTTTAGCGCCTTTGCAATCTTGCATGCGAATTTCCTCGGTACATCTTTGAGGTATTTCTCTGAGATATGAATATGCCATTCTTGCTTGTTGGCGAATTTGAAGACCTAAGAAGAATTTCAACTCTCCCATCATAGACATTTGATATTCTTCACTCATCATATAAACAAATTCATCACTATATCATTGGTTAGTACAGCCAAAGATAATATCATCAACATATATTTGGCACACAACAGTTCACCATCATATGATTTAGTAAAAGAGTAGGGTCAAGTGAACCGGTGTGAAGCCATTCTTCACGAAGAATTCCTTCAATGTGTCATACCACGCTTGAGGGCTTGCTTGAGCCATAGAGAGCTTATTGAGTCTGAAGACTTTGTCGGGATTCTTGGGATCTTCAAAACACAGGGGTTGAGCAACATATACTTCTTCCTCAAGCTTACCATTGAGGAATGCACTTTTCACATCCATTTGATATAAGATGATATCATGATGGTTAGCATAGGAAAGTAAAATCACGAATAGCCTCAAGTCTAGCAACAGGTGCAAAAGTTTCATCGAAATCAATTCCTTGACTTGTGTGTAGCCTTGAGCTACTAGTCGTGCCTTATTCCTCACCACAAGGCCATTTTCATCTTGCTTGTTGCGATAGATCCACTTTGTACCAATGATATTATGCTTGCGAGGATCTGGCGATTGACCAATTCCAGACATTGTTCAACTCGAGCGATGTAATTCTTCTTGCATAGCTTTGAATCCACTCCGGCTCGAAATGCTTCATCTACCTTAGTGGGCTATGAGATAGAAACAAAAGCATAGTGCCCACAAAAGTTAGATAAGTGTGAGGCTTTTGGCGTGTGAGAGGACTGGTGCGCTAATGTCATCGATGATCTTCTCCACTTGCACTTCTTTTGCAGCGTGGTTGAGTGGGTTGTCGTTGAGGATTTTGATCAGCATTTTCTTGACACCATTTTCCTCATCATGTTCTTGGTGCATCATTTCGGCGTTCTTCATGAGCAGGAATGAATTCTTGATGATTCTTGATGGGAATGACATCCTCGGTTGCCTTGAGCTTGATAGCATCCTCGGTGCTGGTTCATCTAACACAGAAGGTAGGTGCTCTCTTTGCGAGCCATTAGTTTCATCGAACCGCACATCTCGATGTCGACAATCTTGTGAAGAACAATGTTGAAGACTACGTAGGTGTCTGAGTCCTTCCATAACCAAGCATAAAACCTTCATGTGCTTTGGGTGCAAATTTAGAGTTGTGGTGAGGATCTCTAATCAACATTTAGCACGAAGACTTTGAAATAACTCACATTGGGTTTCTTGTCGGTGAGGAGTTCATAGGCGGTCTTCTTGAAGAATTTGTGAAGATATACTCTGTTGATGATGTGGCGGCGGTATCAATTGCATCAATCCAAAAGCGGAGGCGTTTTGTATTCATCAAGCATAGTCGAGCCATCTCAACAAGAGTTGTTCTTGCGCTCCGGGCGCCATTCTGCTTTGAGGAGTATAGGGAGCGGATAATTCATGAGTAATACCAAGTTCATCAAGATAAGCATCAAGACCAGAATTCTTGAACTCAGTTCCATTGTCACTTCTAATATGCTTGATCTTCACACCAAAGTTTGTTGAAGCCCTCGAGGAAAATCGTTTGAAGACTTCCTGCACTTCATGTTTGTAAGTAACAATGTGTACCCATGTATATCACGAATAATCATCAACAATGACAAAACCATATAGAGATGCATCATTAGTGACTGTTGAATAATGATTTGGTCCGAACAGGTCCATGTGAAGCAATTTGAATGGACGGGTAGTGGTCATGATAGTCTTTGCTGGGTGCTTGGCCTTGGTCATTTTTCCGGCTTCACATGCTCCGCATAAGTGATCCTTGAGAATTTGACATTCTCAATGCCAATGACATGCTTCTTCTTCATAGCGTGTTCAAATTCATCATGCTGCATGACCAAGTCTTCGATGCCATAGCCAGCCTTGAAGCTTTTGCAAGTAGACACACGGCTGGTTGTGGTCACGTAGAAAATCAACAATATACATATCTCCTCTCCTAAAGCCTTGAAGACTTTGGAATTGTCGACTTCCATAATCACAACACAGCGATATTTGCGAAGACAACAACCATATCAAGATCACAAAGCATTGAGGCTGACATAAGATTGTATCCTAAGGACTCAACAAGCATGACTTTGTCCATGTGCTTATCATAGAGATAACAACCTTACCAAGACCCAATACGACTTTTGCCTTTGTCGGCAAAAGATGATATGCTTGAGTGAAGGTGATAAGGGAGCATCCATCAATAGATTCTTGTCACCGATCATGTGATTTGTACATCCACTATCGAGGACCCATTCGATGGTTTTGGGTTGATCATCCTGCGAGATGAATTAGTGTAACTTACAATCTCATATGCTTCATTAGTGAAGAATATGATATCAAGTTCATCGAGATGAATTTCATCAAGCGATAAGCAGATATAGCGATATGAGGGCGTGTGAAATGAAGGTTCATTTCATCATGATTTACTGCGTCCTTCGAGCATTTTGTTAGGTCCCGACAAATTCTTGAGACGTTAGAAACACGTCGGAGACTGACCTGCTGAAGAGATTAGTTCTTTTCTTCACCACCCACATCGGAGGGTGGCAAAGAGTTCATCATCCTGCGAGCACCATGTGAGAAAGGTGGCAAAGATGCCAAACCATTTAAGCTTAGCATGAGAGGGGTTAGGGTATGCATATGAATAAGCGAGTAATTCTTGAGGACTTATGGACATAATGGTTTGAAGAATAATGCACATATTCATAGCCCTTAGCTCTACCTGCGAGACGAGTTGTTATACGATGATAATCATATGAGGACTTTGATCCAGTTGAGAATTTGATCCTCGTGAAGAATTTGGTCCATATGAAGAATTTGATCTGGGGTTCTGTTCTTCACAGGTGGTGTCATGAGGACATTCACTGAAGACTTTCAACACAGCTTTTGGGAACCAGATTTTCTTCATAGAGGAACCGTTCTGCGATTAGTGCCAACATATCTAGCAAATACTTCACCATTCGATTTTTGAGCAGTTTATAGTTGGAGTCAAATGACTCATCGAGAAGAATGAGGAGATTCACATGTAAAGCCGGATAAGTTAGATGGATCAATGGGAGGTCCCTTTGCACAACCCATGAGGTTTTGGGATCTTGCTCGGGCTTCAATATGTTCCATCGGCATTGAGCTTCCTCTCAAAGGCAATACCCTCTTTCCTAGGGTTTACATTGAGGATCTGCTTTTTGAGCACATCACAAAGTGTCGATGCCCTTTGAGGCTTTTGTACATGCTGTCATGTACAATTCCTTCAACCACTGCATTGTAAGTGATACTAGCAATATCCTAAGATGAGGAATTAATGATAGCAGAGGCAGATGAAGAATTTGTAACAGTTGAAGCATTTGAACATTCAGGTAAAGAATTAGCAGATTCGCGTTCAATGAACTTTAAGCATGGAGGAACAAATTCTTCCTGAAAAGCGCTGATTTGTTGATCTAGTAATGAATCACGCTCCTTCTGAAGATCTTCATAACACACTCTTAGCTTTTCAAGATCTGCCTTTCTTTGAATAGCTTCAAGAGAAAGCTTCTCATGATCTTGCTTTTCTTGAAGAAATTCATAAGAAAGTTTCTCATGATCAGACAAGAGAGAGTTATGATGACCTTGAAGGTTATCATACTTAGACTGAAGTCTCTGAAGATTTTCGATCGGGGCTTTAGTCGCGATCCATTTCTTCACCCAACATATCATCACTTTTATCTAGCATGTTTTGAACCTTTTCAAGAGCCGTTGTTGTTTCACAGCAATTTTAGCGAGTTTAGAGTAGCTGGGCTTGAGATCCTCATCAGATTCATTTTCACTAGAGTCAGAGGAGTTGTATTTGAGTACCTTAGCTCCTTTTGCCATGAAGCAATAGGTGGGGCGTAGCCATCATTATCTTCATTAGGATTGTCGGTGGAGTCGGTTTCTTGGTGTTGAAGATGGACTTGCTTGTGAAAGCGATAACAGCGGCGGACTCGCCACACGGACTCAGATTCTTGAGACTCCTCCTCTTCATCATTTTCCTCAGATTCACTTGAGTCCATTTCCTTGCCAATGAATGCCCGAGCTTTCTTGGAGCTGCCCTTCTTGTGAGATGAAGACTTTGAGGGTTTTGAAGACAAAGATTTTGATGATTTCTTCTTCTTCTTCATATCATCAGAACTGTAGTCCTTGTATTTCTTCTTCTTCATTTCCTTTTCCCACTGAGGACAATCTTGAATATAGTGACCAGGCTTCTTGCATTTGTGGCAAAGTCTTCTCTTGTAGTCACTGGATGAGGAATCATTTCCTCTTGAGGGTTTTCCAAAGCGACCACGTCTTGTGAACTTCTGGAATTTCTTCACAAGCAGAGCTAGATCCTGGCTCAGTTCTTCAGGATCACCAAGGCTACTACCAGAATCCTCACATTCAGAGTCAGACACAACCTTAGCCTTCAGGGCACGTGGTTTGCCATAGTTTGAGCCATAGAGATCTCTCTTTTGACAAAATTTGGAACTTCGTGAGTGTTAAGCCTTTCGAGGATATCGGCGGGATCAAGCGATTTGTAGTCGGCGTTCTTGTATCATCGGTCCAGTATCAAATGAGGAATCAAGCGATCTCGGCGGTTTCTTCACTACTTCATGATCGGTGATGTCGGTGCACGAGGGCTTGAAGCTCATTTGAGATGTCGATGAGGCGATCAAAGGTTTGTTGGACATTTTCATTGTCGAGTCTTTTGAAGCGGTTGAAGAGATTCGAAGAACATCGACTCGAGAGTCACGCTGAATTGAAACTCCTTCATTTACTTTGGACACCTATCCCGATAAACAGCGGTTTCCAAAGCACTCACTCTTCCATCTTGTCCTTTGCTCGGATGACCACATATGATATTCTTAAGCTTGAGAATAGAGTTGTTTGAATCTCTTCACATCGGTGGCGGTCGGTGTTTGAGATGTGAGAGGGACACCATTTTCCACAACATACGGAGATCATTGTCAATTGCCTCAAGATGCATTAGCATCTTGTTCTTCGATAAGGGTAGTCCGTTCCATCAAAGGTAGGACACCCGGCCGAGACCTTGATCATACTGCGGTCGACATAACTAAAACTCGGTGGTTAAACCAAAATCACACGAACAAGGGAGTACCTTGCTCGATACCAATTGAAAGTCGTTATATCGACTAGAGGGGGTGAATAGGCGATTTTATGAATTCTTCAGCGAGGAATTTCTTTGGTGAGGAAATTCCTTAGCGAAGAACTACTTGCTGACGGAATATGTACTCAAGTAAACATAACGGGATACACACATAGTCGGCATGATGAAATGAAGACTAAGGCAAATCTGAAAGCGTAACCACGGGATAACAAGATGAAGACAAACGGTGAAGAAATTGAGCGAGGAATTTGTGAAAGTCTTGATCAAAGTCTTCAAGCACAGATATGAACAACATGCAACAGAATGAGGAAATGGAAGAGTTGAGGAAATAGAACCGATCGGTTGGTGAAGACAATGATTTGGTAAACCAGTTCAAACTGCTGTGTCGGTTATGCGTGCAGTTGGAAGCGGTGAGTATTTGAACTCGAGGACACAGTCCGGACACCCGATCTCGAGCGCAACTCAGGACACCCGTCCTCACCATATTCTCCTTGAACTAAGACCACGCGAGCCTCGTCCAATCACTCGTGGTAAGTCTTGGTGACTTCAAACCTTCACAGACTTGGTCACTCGGCGATCCACAATTTCTCTTGGATGCTCTAGACCTTGGCGCCTAACCGTCGGAAGAAGCCACAGTCTTCAAAGGTAACAAGCGTCGGATCCACGAGGATCAATTTCTTGATGATGCTCAATCACTTTGGGTTTATGGGGGCTTGGTTTTGGGATTTTCCTCACTTGATGATTTTAGCTCAAAGTCCTCGGAGGATGGGTTGCTCTCAAATGACAAGTGTCAAGTTCTCTCGGAGCAGCCAACCAGCTAGTGGTTGTAGGGGCGGCTATTTATAGCCTAGGGAGCAGCCCGACATGATAAGACATAAATGCCCTTCAATGATATGACCGTTAGGTGGATAAGATATTTTGGGACAGCCGGTAGCGCACGACAGTGATCGGAAATTTGACTCTCAAATTCCTCGGGGCTATCATGTTCCTCCTTTGTGTAGGCAATTACGCCTGGCGAATTCCTAACTCCTCGATCGAGCAAAGTCCTCGATGAATAGAAGAACTGCGTCTACATCCTTGATGAATTTGGTGAAGCGTATGAAATTTCAATGGCTTCACTCGAAGGATTGGTAGGTGTAGAGATTTTGAGTTGAGCATCACATGGAAATTTTTCCTTAGTATTTCCTCGACCCCCTTTAACGATCGGTGTTTCCTATTACTCAAGAAAGAAAATGAAACTACGAAAACAAAAGTCTTCACGCTTCATATTCCTCGAATGAATATCAAGTCTTCAAGGTCACACCAATTTCTTCACTTTCAAAGTCTTGAAAAGTCTTGAATATCAAAGTCTTGATTGAAGAACTTCATTTTAAGGGTCGACTTTCGTGTAAATATCAAACTCCTCATAGACTTATAGACCTGTGTACACTCACAAACGCATCAGTTACTTAACCTATAAGTCTTCAATACACCAAAATCACTAAGGGGCACTAGATGCACTTACAGAATCTCTCTCCTCTCCCCTCTATGAGCTCACCCGAGCGCGTCCATGGGCGTTGTCCATGGTGCACCGCGGCCGTGCCCATATAAACCCTTCCTGACCTCTTCTATGGCCTCTCCCCGGTCCCCTCTCTCGCTTACACCTCCCTGACAACCTCCCTCTCCCTCTCGCGCCCTCTTCCCACCTCCATGACCGGAGTGCCGCCGCCGTGCCCTCGGGTGTAGCCGAGCCATCGTTGCTTTCCCGCTCCCATTGACCCATCCGAGACTCCCACGACCCCAAGCCTCTCCCTTGCGCTAGGACCTCCTCCCCATGCCTGCCTCGCCGTGCCCATCCTCGCCGTCGCTGGTCTCCGCCATGGCGGCCTTTCAAGTCAAATCTGGCGCTCCCGCATCCAGCGCGACCACCTCTGGCGCGGCGTGGGGCCAGGCATCCGCCAGAACCACCGGCTGGCCTCGGGCGCAACAGGCAGGCGGCGGAATCGTCGCCCGCCAGCGCCGTCTACCCATGCCTCTGCCCGCCGGGGAAGAAGGAGGAGGCGGGAGAGAGAGAGAGTTGATCAGGGACCCACAGGTCGGCGACCAGTGAGGTGGGCCCGCCCGTTTAAGTGGAGACGGACGGGTGTAAAGCCGCTTCTGGCAGTGGCGTACTCCGTCGAGGCGCCTCGGCGTCACCCTCCTCGCCCCAGGCTGAGCGATGGGCGGCCCACTCTATCCTGCATACAATGCGCTTTGGGTAAACCTAAACCTTTTCCCTTTTCTTTTTCGATTAACCTCAAAATTCATAGACAATTCAAATTAACTCCAAATTTGATGATTCTAATTTCTATAGGTTCATAAATTCTGATCTATCACATGGTGCAATTTGCACATTTTCCATAAAGTTTTCTTCACAAACATTTATCAAATCCCATATTTCCACTTCTATCATAAACTTTAGGAAATCACAGAAGGCTCAAAATTGATCCAAATTCCATGATTCAAATTCCTAGGTATTCCTAAGTTCATAACTTACTTTATGAACATATTTGTTAATACTTTCTGTACCACATAAATTATTGAGCCATTTCTTCATATTTATCAACTTTGAAATTCATGGGAAATTCATCTGAACTCCAAATCTAGTGAAACCAATTCCTAGATGCTTCTAAAATCATCATTTGTTAAATGGGTGCCTTTGCTCATTTTTCAAAAATATATTTCTGTACACTTCTTGCAAACCCATTAATCCCTTGATTCCATCATATTGAAATGTTCAGAGATGTCCATTGATCAAATCCTAATGAAACCACTTTGGTCATCCCTCATATGACCGAGAGGTATCGAAAAGTCAACTCATATTTTTAGAGCACTTTTATTTCCTGCCTTGTTGTGTTGCTTATTATGGTTGCTTTTCGAGATAGTTGTGAAGTAGACGAAATGCTCGGAGTTGGACCAGAGATATTTGAAGACTTGAAGACTCTGAGGAACCAGGCAAGCAGCCCTTTGACCATGTCTATGAAACCCTTTTTATGCATGTCATATAGCACCATATCGTTGTTGCTACAGAATCATGATGAGATGATAACCACTTGATGGTTGCCACCATACTTCCTCGTTTATACTTGCATTGTGCATGACCCTACCTTCCTATGAGGGTTATGCGGTGGGAATGATAGGATGCTAAGGTAGTGCTACATAAAAGGGGCGAGGAATATGCATGGTGAAGGAGACTAAGTATTTTCAAAGGACTTTTGAAAACCCCATCGGTGCCACTTATGCGGGTGAGATGATGAGTTGGGTAACCACTTGATGGCGAAGTGGTGTCGAGGCAAGTGTGTGTGTTGTTTTGAAAGCGGATTAGATTTAAGATTTGTCGACTATCCCAACCTTACATGTAACCACTCTACCCTTATATGGGAAAGGGCATTATTGATTACCTAGGTCGATACTAGCTTGGAGCACTGCATTACTAGTGGCGGGGGAGAGTTGGTGCTCTCTCTCGGGGAGAGTCGTGCAGTGAGGCGGCCATATTTGTTTTCACGAGGCGCACGAACACACCGTTGGTACCCGTGCTTGTGGTATATGATGAATATGGGGCGAGGCTCCACAACTTTATGATGTGAAATGTTAGGCGCAGGGGTTACTACCAATCGAGTGGACTCCATGTTAGTGTCGTCTAGGGAAAGGTAGTGATCGGGTGCTTACCCCGGTACTTGAGGTATCATGGTCGTGGATGACACGGAAGTTCCCGGATCTAGTGGAGTGCAGTGTGCAACCTCTGCAGTGTAAAACTATTGAATAGCCGTGTGCACGCAGTCAAGGCGGTTGGCGGTGCTGCTTAAACTTCGTCGAGTTTTCAACCGTGTATACGTGTGTTGATAAAACAACTTGGGTCAAGTCAAAGGACTTGACATAATTGAGTTGAGTTGGTGCCCTCTATTTATGTTGATATCGTAACTTGTCCTCATGGTTACTTGAATTCTCTTGATGCATGTCTTACAAGTTGTTGAACATGTCATTGCACTCAAAACTAGCTTTAAAAAATTACCTATATCATGCATTGTTACATCTTGAACCAAAACATGGGTTGCTTGCGAGTACATTCAAAGTACTCATTGGCTTGCCACTGGTTATTTAATTGACCGGGCATGGAAGAACGGAGTTGAATGAGAGTTCTTTGGAGCGAACATGCGAACTAGGGCGTTCAGTCGAGAATGCTGTAGGGTTAAGGCGGATGGCATGGGTCCAAGTTATCGGCGAAGATTTCATTGCGATGTTATACTCAAGACTAAACCATAATGGTCCTACTTGTATGTCTGGTATGTATGGATGTAAGACTCTTGTTATTCAGCACGTGTGTTCGGTGAGCATTGATCTCGGGATCCTTTGTACGTGCATTCGGTGATCACGACTCATGAGTGGGGTCCCCACATGACAAAACCCTCGTCGAGCTCCACCGTAGCCTTGAAGGTGTTTTGAGTCTCGGCGGCCCTCGTTAATAGCTCCTCGTTGGCCTTGATCTCTTTCTTCAAATCCTCCTCTCGCTTCTTGGCGCCGCCCGAGACGTCTCCGTCGGCGTGGCGGCTTGACTCGAGATCAGCATTTGAGTCCTTGGCGGCGTTCGGTTCCTTGCCCTTGTCGGCAAGTTGGACTTCTGAATCACCATGGCGAGGCATCCTTCTCGCGTTAGCTTGAGTCGGCAACCTCCTCATCCTTCCCTTTCAGATCAGCCTCCAGCTGCGTCATCTTCGCCTCTAATTCCTTCTTGGCGGCCTCGGCAGCTGCGGCAGCGTCCTTCGCCTCTTTGAGTGCTCCGCCAAGTGATTGCTCGCGTGCGACAAGCTCCTCCTCGTAGCTGTCCAGATTGACTTTCCGCTGTGTCAGTTCACCTTCCCGGGTGGACAGCTCTTCAGCGGCAAGCCTCTGCTGCTCCTCGGCTTCAGCCTTCTCAAGGATGAACGCCTTCTTCGCCTTGACAAGCTGCGCCCTATCCTCAGCAATAGACTGGAGGGCCTCTTGGTTGCGGCTCTGGAGCTCCTCCGCTTGCTTCTCTATGTCAACTCCCGCCCGTGCGACAAGCGCTTACCGGGACTCCAGCTTTGCTTGACGGGTGCGGTAGAGCGACACCAACTGCTAAAGCAACTGCTCCTCTTCGGACTACTTGTTCTTTGCTGCTTGGTGTGTCAACCACTGTCGGCCAGAGGCGAGCACCTCTCGTAAAAGCCTCTCCCTCAACCCGGCCACAGAACTTCGATGCCCAGGAAGCTTGATAAAACACCTTCGCCCGGCCTTCAAGTAGGCGCTTTGGGGCTCTTGGTCCGGTCTTTGCATCGGCGGCGGAGGATCGGCGTTCGGTGTAGCGCCTGCGCTCCTGCTGCCCCGGGTCGTCGATCTGATCGCGGATCCTCGCCCGCTCGGCACCGACAGCCTTGGCGGCCTCTCCGTCAGCGAGGTCATGGCAGCGCGGCCTCCTCTTGATGCAGTGGCATCGCCAGATATCACCAGCATAAGTTCTCCTCGCCGGTGGCCTCGGTCTCCGTTGGCTCCTTGGAGGAGGATCTGAAAGGCAGGAAAAGGGGAGAAAAAGTCAAGCAAATATCCAAAAAAGAATATCAAAAGAAGAAGAAACCAAGGAAAAATTTCCGACAAGGATGGCTACCTGTGCTGGGCTCTGTGACCATGGGCTCCACCACCGAAGGCTCGCTGGTTCCACCCCTTGCCGGGGACCTCTCCCTTGCCGGAGAATCGCCACTTGGCGGCGTAGTTGAAGCATATTGCGCCTCCGGAGCGGCTTCTGGTTGCTCCTGATGGGCCTGTTCTGCTCCTACACAAGCAAGTCAACAATCAAGATATCAACGGAGAAAGAGCACCCATGCGCGCTCCACAGCAGGGAGTGAACAAGTACTTACTGGGGGTTGCGCTGGGGCTGCTCCGAGGAGAGGTGCAGGTCCGTCGAGGTAGTCTCGGACGTGTCCTCTGCCATCGCTGCGGGATCGTCCTCGATGACAACCCGGGGACCTTGACCCTCTTCGCCCGCTCTCGGCGAGTCACGAAATGGAGCGAGGTTCGGAGGAAGCGGATCAGATACAAGACAAGAGATAGCAAGAATTAAAGAAACATAGATACAGAGAAGAAAGTCATACTCCTCCTCTTCTTCTTCCTCCTCCTCGGAGCTCGGTCTGCGGAGAGGTCGAGTCCGG
Source organism: Aegilops speltoides (assembly GCA_021437245.1). Classification (NCBI taxonomy): domain Eukaryota; kingdom Viridiplantae; phylum Streptophyta; class Magnoliopsida; order Poales; family Poaceae; genus Aegilops; species Aegilops speltoides. The sequence goes on along the minus strand of CM038147.1, from coordinate 336,744,756 downwards.
CACCCTTTCATGCGATGAGGTGGAGGTAGGCTCCCTTGGGCGCTTAGCGGAAGCTGCAGCGGGATCAGGAATGCTGCTCGAAGATCCGCTCCGGTTGCGGTAGCGGCGTGAGGCGCTCCGTGTCTGCGGTGCTTGGCGTGGTGGGCGTGTCCCACGATCTGCGATGGCTGTTGGCTCACTGCCGCCTGCTTGTATCTCCGGTCCTGCGAAAAGCGCCTCCTTGGTTGGTAGGGGCTGCTGGCTGAAGGCCCGTCCATGACAAGCTGCTTGAAAGGCGGTGGCCACTCGCGCCCCGGCGAGTCTCGCTCGCCAGCCTCGGGCTCCCCCTCGCCCGACCTCCCGCCAAGGTCCTCTCGGTCGGCAAGGCTTGCCGCCTCGGCCGCCTCTGCCTCCTCGGCGTAAAACCATACTCACCAGCGGCGGCGGCGCCGCCTCTCTCCGCCCTGGTGGCGGTACGCATCTCGTCATCGGTGGTGTGCGTGGTGAGCCTCTGCTTCGTCGGCACGGTTACGCCACCTCCACCAAGTTGTCGAAAAAGTTACGCGACGACATCGTCGGCGAGCTCACCCGCGTTGGAATAATCCCATGCGAGTCGCACTCCGGCATCATTCGCGGATGCGATCAAAGGCAGGAGTTATTACTGGCAACACGACACCCAGCGGCGCTGAACCACTCCGGATGGTTGGCATTGTGCTTGAATAGCTCCTTGAGCATCCCATCCAGCTCAAGACTATGAAGTTAAAATTGAGGCTGGGCGCAGCCTCATGATATCTGCCGGGCCCCGAACAGCCAGCGGGCCTCTTCCTCTCCTGCCCGAAGCGTCTGGCGGCGAAGAAATCGCGCCAGCAGCCCCGATAAGCCAGCGGCAAGCTGTGCGCCGAGAATCAGCGTGGTGGCGATCTTCAATCTGGCGTTGTCCGCCCGCGAAGCGCTCGATCGCCGCCGCGCACCACTCGGGCTTGACGTAGGTTGGTGAATGGCTGCGGATCCGCATCAACAATCCAGCACCACTCTGCCCTCCATTCATCCCACTTGCTGCGGAGCTCCCCTTCCAGATAGACCTCCTTCATGCCGACTCGTGAGATCCAGGCGATCCCGCCAGCTAAGGGCTCTCCCTTCTCGGCTCGGGGATGAAATAATAATGAAAAAAGCAACATTTGGGTGGATGCCAGCGAAGTTCTCGCAGAGATGTCACGAAAACCGCCATTGTCGAGCGGCGTTGGGGGTGAAGTCAAGAAGATGAAACTTCGTGGTATTCATGATATCAGAAGAAATTGAAAAAAGGTGGGCAAAGCACGCAATAGAAAAACGAGGAAGAAATAGTATCCTCTTGGACACCTTTTTGAGGTAGAAGCTTGATTGGAAGTACATCGTCTGCGGATGCGCCAGCGTCTTCGTCGACGAAGAGATAGAACTCCTCCACTTGGCGCCGCCGGGGTGAGCTCGAAGTGCTCGCTCTTTGCGCGGCGCCTCAAACCGCAGCGCCTCGGCCGACCGTACTCTTCCGGTCTTGAACCATGGCGGAAGCGATGGAGGAGGTTGGCGGCGGCGGCGGCGGCGGCGAAGCGGGCGCTGCTCTCTTCGGCTTGGGAAGCGGAGGGCGGGAGCTTTCGAGGAAGGAACCGCAAGTGGCGAAGGTGGGGAGCGGGCCTGTTTCCTCTGCTTATAAAGAGGAGGCGAGCGTTCGCCTTTTTTATTAAAAATTGCCCGATCTCTCCCACGATGCGCGTTTGGCCGTGTCGTTCTGAGGAGGAGTGCGGTGAATCTGAGTTAGATTTGGTATAGACCAGACGCGTGCCGTGCCTGTTTTGGGCTGGCCCCCATGGCCTTCGGCACCGTGTATGGCCCGGGCAGGGGCTCTGTCGGTGTACTAAAGTAGGGGTACCTTAGTATCCCGAACTTGTGCCGCAGCGATCGCCGCGACACCAATGACAAGGCTTGCGAGGCGTCCGCCAATCCTCTGTAGCTCATGTTGATGCCATTCAAGAACAAAGTGTTTGGTGAAAAAACAAGACTCGGCAAGAGTAGCTCGCGGGAAGGACAAAACCCCCAAGAGGAGCTTGCGGGAAGGCCAACAAAACCTTTGTGAAGAACTTGCCGCGACAGCGCTTGGCGTCTGGCGAAGCCCTCTGACGGCAAGCTCTCGGTGCGGCAAAGACAACAACGCGGCAAGGTGCTTGCATGGCTGGCTACACCACCTGCATGCGCTCCGGCGCATTAAATCGGCGATGTCGCGGGACCATCGAGGAGCACGCGTGGCGGTAATTGTCAATAAGCGGTGCGAGGTGGCAAGTGGAGATGACAAGAAGGCCATCGTGGCGATCGGTGGCGCCCTAACGATCGTTTCTGCCTTTGTTTGGGCGACCAGCCGGGTGATAAATGCCCTTGTCCCTGCCGTCCGAGTTAGGTAGGGGAGCCTTTGTGAATAGCGGTTGTACCAACCCCTCTTTTTACTTTTATACCCTTCTGCATTGCCACATGTCGGTGACCCTTTAGCCTATAAAGGAGGCCCCAGCATAGCGTGGTGGGGGTTCGACTCCTTGCCAGCTCTGAGCGCTCACGCTCTTGAGAAGAACATAATTCCATCACAAAGCAGCGGTGGGGTTTTATCTCTCGGAGAGCTCGAAGCTAGGTAAAACCCCTCGCGTGCTTCGCCTCGATCTGCTCTTACGTCGCTCTCCGCTCCTTGCTTGGGACCAAAGGGCCCTGCCCCATAGGTGTTCGTTTCCCACGACACCCGGTTCTCCATGGCGAGAAGGAAAAGGCTCCCAAAGAGGATCTGACCCTTCCACAGAAGAAGCAGCTTGCCTCGCCATCGGGGTGAGGCGCCCGAGAAGTCTGCAGAGCCACAGTGCGGCCCAGCCACCAGGGTTCCCACTTCCTTATGCGCCCATATCAGGAGCTCTGAAGGAGTTGGCCTTGAGCATACAGGCGGCGCCACCGTCGGCGCGGCCAGGTCATGAAGGTGTCGTCTTTCCCCACAGGTCCATGCTGAATACTCCTCCCGAGAGTTCATGCTTCACGCCGCCACACCTCCTAAGTCTTGGATTAGCCTCCCCTTTCTTCGCCTCCATCATCCCGAGAGGGACCTGAGGGCTTTGGCTGCAACCACGCAGGCTGCAGACACCCTGTGACAGGGGCACAGGTCATGATCGTTGCCCAGGCGAGGTCTTCATGACTCGAGGCTGGGGCGAGTCGCCTTGGTCTGCGGGACAAGGGCACCCTCGCGATCCATCAGGAATCGGCGGTGCTTGGTGATGTCCTTCAAGGTCTTCGATCTGGAGGGTCGCATGGCTGGAGTGCTGCCGGGAGGCGGTCGGGACCCTGCGTGAGGCAGAGGCCAGGCCAACCACTCCCTTGGCAGCTCCTCAGGCGATGGGGGCACCGGAGTATCCAGCGACTCCGTCGAGCTCTTGCGACTCGGAGAGGACAGCAGCGGCAGCTCTGAGCCCGAGCCTGCGCTGCTCCCGGAGCAGGGCGGGCTCGTCAGGCCGTCGCCGCCCCTGATCTGGATGGGGTTGGCGCCGGTGTTGGACGGCCCTCTGTTGATGATGGCGTCAGCCGCGATGGTCCCTGTAGCTAGGACTCCTTAGGATTCGCGTCTTTTGTTCCTGCGAGGAGCCAAGAATATACCCCGCGGGGGCTTGTAAGATGTTTGTAGCTCCGTTTGTCAATATGATCCTCATTGTGAAGCAGTGCGAGATGCTTATTCCGTCTTAGCTTAGTTTCTTCCTTTCAGACCTCGTGAGGGCTTGATGCTCTGCGCCGACAGGTCCCAGTCCCAAGGCGGCTTCAGCCGTCGCTGGTATATGCCGGTCGCGATGTAAGTGGTCAAGGCGGAGGTGGCGGCCGGTCGGTAGATCCTGATCGCGATGCTCGGAGGTCCCCTTAAGCGCTCAAGCAGCCATCATTCGGTGAAAGGAGAACAGCGTTGCTAACACGGGATTGCATTAGGTGCGGGGATGGTGCTGCGATAGCTAATGTTCTCGTGGAATGACTTATCTCGAGGTCGAAGCGCTTCCTCGTCGGCGCTAGGTCCAGTGCCTTGGCGGCGAGGGTTATGGCGAGGTCTCGCGTGCTCCTCCCCTCGCCTTCCTCCCTTTCTGCTCTCGTCCTTGGGTCCCGACCCTCGGCGAGTCTCGGCCGTCGCTGGTATGCGGTCGCGATGCCGTGGACAAGGCGGAGGGTGAGGCTGGAAGCGGTAGGAGCCACAGTCGCGATGCTCGGTACCCCCCTTTAGCGATGCCAGCGGTTTGCACAGACGAGTGAAAGACACCGTGAGGACCTAAGCAGCGATGCTCCTTGGAGGGACCTGCGGGCTCATCACAAAAGGAGCGAGTTCGCGCGATGTCGACGGTTAGCCGTTAGTTGCTTTGGAGGCGACGAGGCACAAAACTGGCGAGTGTATTGGGGCACCCGTGAGCAGTAGCAGGACTCACGGGGCCCAACCCCAAAGGCGGGTTGCGCTGTGCCCTTGAGCCTTATCTTGGAGTGTGTTCTGCAAATTTGGCTAGATGCGGTGCTCTCGTCCTCGGGTCCCGACCCTCGAGCTGGTCTCTGCCGTCGTTGGTATGCGGTCGCGATGCCATGGACAAGACCGGAGGGTGAGGGCTGGAGAGCCGATAGGTTCTGGTCGCGATGCTCGAGGCACCCCCTTTAACGTGCAAGCTTCCGACATCCGGGGAAGAAAAGGTGCCGCGGACATGCAAATAACAAGCATGATGGGTGAAAGCATGGCCTAAGATAAGCATAAGAAGGTACCGCCGCTGGTTCGAGACTCGGCGACTCGGGGATGATGCAGCCAGGCGCCCCAATAAGGTAAGCTAAGAACATGAAATAAAGGGATACACACATGAGACGGACCCATGCGGCACAGGAATAATCGTACTGAGGCGCTCAGTGAAATGAAACGAAAGATGTCACTGATGATGTTGGGGATGAAGGGGTGTTGGTGTAGCAGACTCGGTGGGCTGCGGGGCCGATTCTCCACGAGCCCCCAAGCCCGAGGGCCTCGGGAGGCTCGGGAGGCTGAGTGGCTCCTCGCGGACCATCTCCATCTCCACGGGGCTGCGAGCCTGACCTCTTGAGCCTCGGGATGGCCCTCATGAGGTCTTTGATGCAGCGCGGCTGCGTTTGGCAAGCCATAAGGCATCGAACATAGGCGTGGGGTGGACCCTCATGACATCCCACTTGTGAGGGGCAGGCGCTCTGAGGCAGCGACTCGGTTGAGCCTGGTATGTCGATCTGAGGCGCAGCCCACCATGCTACGCGCTGGATGGGGGGCCTGGCGGAGTAAGTGGTGGTGCCTCTCATGATTCTTGACTCTGTAGCTCTGAATGGCCTTCTTGGCGAGACTCCGAGGTTTGGCCCTCCTTGTCTTGCTCCTTCTTGAGAAGCGTGCTTGAAACACGCCTCCCGTGGTGCCCAGCGCCTCCCTCGTGACCTTGGCGGTCGGCGGCCCTCGAGGAGAGCCCTCGAGCCACTGAGGAGGCGCCCGGGCGCTTCCCTATCGATGGAAGGAGGTTCCCCCAGGCAAGCCTTGGGCCTGAGGGCTTGCCTCTGAGGGCGGGCAGGCGATGTCTTCTTCTTCTTGGGGGCAGCCTTGGGAAGCCTCCACCTTCCTTGATCCGGGTCTTCGGTGATGCGGCTGAAAGGCTCGCTCCGGGGAGCCTGCTGGGTCTCTCTTGCGAGACACCGTGATGACTCCGCCACTTCACGGCATCTTGAGGATGTTGTGGCCGTGGTGGAGTTCTGACCATGAACTTGTGCCCGGGTACCGAGGATGGCGTTATCTGGCGAATGTGGGCGACGTCGAAGTCGATGAGCTCGGTCTTGATGGTTATCCGTGCCCGAAGGTGGCGAGGCGGACCTGCCAATCGGGACCATGGAGCCGTCGGTGACTCGGAGAAAGGCTTGGTTGGCTGAAGCTGATCGTGGGCACTTGGAGATTGTTGAGCGTTTCCATGGACGGGGCGTTGAGCCCTGCCCGCCGTCGATGAGGTCTGGTGACTATGCGTTCTTGATGATTAGGGAACAAAGCATCGGGAGGACTCGGCTATGGTCGCGCGCAGGCTGATCCGGCTGAGTGAGCGTGATGGTGCATGCCGACCACTGAGAGGGTGTGTGGCCTCGAGCTTGGGAGGACTGCATTCACTTGGCCATGGTGCTTGAAGATCTTGTTGAGAGGCTGGGGCTTGAGCTCCTCCCAAGATGCGGCGATTGCGTGGTTCTGGAAGCCCCTGCCCCTCGTCGATGAAGGTCTTCATTTCTCCTTGGTTGCGGCGGCGTGAGAGGGAGAGCCTGCGTTCCCTTGCAGGCGATCCTCGCGAGGCTGATCCTCGGCCTCCCTCGAGGCGGGTCCTGCCCGCGATCCTCGCGAGGTTGGTTCGCCACCCTTGGCATGGGCAGCGGTCTTCCCAGCGTCTGCATTCCTTCCTCCTCCTCGGCCGTAGCCCGATCGGCTGCGATCGGGGCGTCGGCCGACCCTTCCTTCACGCCTGCCCGGAGCTCTTGGCATTCATTGGTGTTGTGGGTGTGGAGGTCGTGGTACCGCATGCCGGCCCCTTGGAGGATTCGGCAGCCCCTTGCGCTTCACGTCATTGGCCTTGGGCTTATTCTCTTCAGGTCTGCGGTAGGCGCATCGAGGAGGAGGCGTCCTTCCTCATCCTGGCGCGCTTGGTAGCCAAGTTGAACAACTCAAGGAGGTGCACAGGTCTTCATGCATCGCCAGCTCCTCCTTCATCTTGGCGTCGTGCCGCCCGTCGGAGAAGGCTGAGATCATGGCCTACTCCGTTACCTTGGGGATCTTGGTAGCGCGTTGTTGAAGCTGGATGTACTTCGGGTTTCCCACAGTTGCTGCTTGATCTGGCGCATGTCGCTCACGGGTGGCGGTCGCGAGTACCACAGGAAGTTGGCGATGAAGCGGAGTGCGCATCTCGTCCCTGAGGAGATCGTGCACAGAGCAGATTCGAGGCAGTGCGGGCCCGTCCTTGAGCTCCATAGGAAACCAGTTCCCCATGACCTTCTCGTCTCCGTTGGCAGCCTCGATGCCCAGCTCGTAGAGCTGGAGAAACTCTGCTGGGTCAGCCGCGCCGTCGTAGCGAGGAGGTAGGTCCGGCTTGAACTTTCCGGGCCACGCGACGTTGCGCAGCTCGGTGGTGAAGGTGCGGAAGCCCGCTGTGGCCACGGGAGGCCTTGGGCGACGAAGAGCTCAGTCCTGCGGGTCCCCATGCTGCTGCGTTGGGGCAGCGCTGAGGTCTTGACGTCTTTGGGCGGGGCGCTCAGGCAGCTTCTCGGCGAGGACTTCTTGGCAGCTCTGCTCTTGCAGCGGCACTTTGTGAGCGGGTTCCACCCAGGGGCCGTGCGCCTTGGGGCCAGGGTGCCTTCTTGAGGGGGAGGCGGCTGAGGCACCCCAGGAGCTTCATTGCCCGCGCAGCGGGCGATCAGCGAGAAGGATGGCGAGGAGGCCCAATGGCCTTGAGCAGAGCTCGACGACTCGGTCAAGCCACTCTTCGTAGACGTCGTCGATTGGGCGGTACCATAGGAGCTCGTTTGCCGCGATGAGCGCAGCTCGAGCCTCCATGGCCTGCATGCAGCGCGCGGGACGAAGAACCGATGGGGGTGGCGAGGGTGTAGCGGCGGGCGTCTCGCCTCATGGATGGATCTTTGGGGCGATGCTTGCTGCTCGTTCCCCGCCCGGCGGTGGCGGCGTTGAAGGCGGTGATGAGGAGCAGCGGGGTTGCTGCCGGCAGAGCCGTCTGGGCGGCGAGAAGCGAAGCGGCTCGGCGCTCGGCGCGAGCCCGAGCATCGAGCATGGATCACGATGGTTGGAGAAGAACGGGGACGGAAGGCGAATTCGGCGCACCCCTACCTCGGCGCCAAATATCGGTTTTGGGTTCAGCGGACCCTTGAGGTTCGAACAACGTAGTGCGCCGCGGAGATTTAGCCCTCTACCTACTGCTCCTCACCGAATCGCTAGGATCTAAACTCTGAAAAGAACAACACAAGAGACACGGGGTTTATCTTGGTTCAGGCCACCATTGTGGTGTAATACCCTACTCCGGTGTGTGGTGTGGTGGATTGCCTCTTGGGCTGATGATGAACAATACAAGGAAGAACAGCCTCGCGAGTGCATTCTTGGCTGGTGCGATGAGCGCAAGGAGGAGTTGATCGCTCTCTCTCTCTCTCTCTCTCTCTCTCTCTCTCTCTCTCTCTCTCTCTGATTCTAGATGTTTGCAGGTACCCTCTCCCCTCCTACCACAGGGGTGGCTAGTCCTATTTATAGGCAAAGCCACAGGCCTCTTCCCAAATATTGGCGGGAAGGCGCCAACAATTAGCCATTTTGAAGGGGAACAGCGGGTACACTTATCCCGACTAAAGTTGGTCCTCGCTTTGTCAAAGGCTCTGGTGGTGATGCTGCTTGGGCTCCACAATGACTTCCTCCTGCCGTTGGGCTGGTCTTGGTCTTATTGCAGTGAAATGGGTGCCTTTGCTTGATGCTCTACTTTGCGCTTGCTCCCTTTGCACCAAGAGGAAAGGAGGACACTTCTGCGGGTTTGGCGCCTCGAGCCAGCTCCCTTGGTTGTCATGGCTTGCGTCATGGGCACCTCGCGAGTACCCGCCTTGAACTCTCCGCCTCCTCGTGAGCCAGGCTGATGAGGCCGTGCACGAGAGGCTCCTTGTTGTCCGCCCATGAATCTCAGGCCCTCGTGAGGGTCTTGAGCTTGTGTTGATGAAGATGGGCATGGGCCCCTTTGAAACTGCCTTGTGAGCCTTGAGCGAGCAAGTCTGGGGACCCCGTTCGAGAAGCATGACAGTCTACAGGTTCACTAGAAGAATGCAAAGTCCTATCATTTTTCTTTTTGTTCTTTTTAGAAGGACTAGGTGAAGCTAAATTATTTCTCTAAGAACCTTGCTCAATTATCTTAGGGTGGCCTTCACGATACAAAGGTTCCTGAGTCATTTTACCCGTTCTAGTAGCCATTCTAACAGCAAAATCATGTTTGTTATTTAATTCATCGAGCAAATCACTTTGAGCTTTAAGTACTTGTTCAGCTTGAGTGGTAACCATAGAAGCATATTTACTAATGAGTTTAAGTTCACCTTTAACTCTAGCCATATAATCACTCAAGCGTCCAATCATGTAAGAATTACTCTTTAATTCTCTACCAACATAAGCATTGAAGTTTTCTTGTCTAGCCATAAAGTCATCAAATTCATCCAAGCATTGGCTAGGAAACTTAGTAGACGGGATTTCAACTTTATCATATCTATAGAGAGAATTTAGCTTTACTACCTGTGTCGGGTTATCAAGACCATGTGTTTCTTCAATAGGTGGTAAATTAAGACCATGTATTTCTTCAATAGGAGGTAAATTCTTAACATCTTCAGCTTTAATACCTTTTTCTTACATAGACTTCTTTGCCTCTTGCATATCTTCAGGACTGAGAAATAGAACTCCCCTCTTCTTCGAAGTTGGCTCAGAAAGTGTCCAATTATTTTCATTAGTCAACATATTATTCAATAGCAATTCAGCTTGATCGACTGTTCTTTCCCTGAAAACACAACCAGCACAACTATCCAAGTGGTCCTTGGAAGCATTGGTTTGTCCATTATAAAAGATATCAAGTATTTCATTTTTCTTAAGAGGATGATCAGGCAAAGCATTAGGTAACCGGAGAAGCCTCCCCTAAGCTTGTGGGAGACTCTCTTCTTCAATTTGCACAAAATTATATATTTCCCTCAAGGCAGCTTGTTTCTTATGAGCAGGGAAATATTTAGCAGAGAAGTAATAAATCATATCCTGGGGACGACGCACACAACCAGGATCAAGAGAATTAGACCAAGTTTTAGCATCACCTTTTAATGAGAATGGAAATATCTTAAGGATATAATAGTAGAGAGATTTCTCATCATTAGTGAACAGGGTGGCTATATCATTTAATTTGGTAAGATGTGCCACAACAGTTTCAGATTCATAGCCATAAAAAGGATCAGCTTCAACCAAAGTAATTATCTTAGGATCGACAGAGAATTAATAATCCTTATCAGTAACAAAGATAGGTGAAGTAGCAAAAGCAGGGTCATATTTCATTCTAGCATTCAGAGTTTTCTGTTTTAGTTTAGCTAATAACTTCTTAAGATCAGATCTATCATTGCAAGCAAGAAAATCTCTAGCAGTTTCTTCATCCATAACATAACCCTCAGGAACAACAGGCAATTCATATTTAGGGGGAGAACCTTCATCATCACTATCTTCAATAATATCAGTTTCAAGAATTTCATTCTCTCTAGCCCTAGCAAGTTGTTCATCAAGATATTCACCTAATGGCACAGTAGTATCAATCACAAAAGTAGTTTCATCATAAGTATCATGCATAGTAGAAGTGGCATCATCAATAACATGTGACATATCAGAATTAATAGCAGAAGTAGGTTTAGGTGTCGCAAGTTTACTCATAACAGAAGGAGAATCAAGTGCAGAGCTAGATGGCAGATCCTTACCTCCCCTCGTAGTTGAGGGACAAATCTTAGTTCTTTCATCTTTCAAGTTCCTCATAGTGACCAGCAGATATAAATCCCAAGTGACTCAAAGAATAGAGCTATGTTCCTCGGCAACGGCGCCAGAAAATAGTCTTGATAACCCACAAGTATTGGGGATCGCAACAGTTTTCGAGGGTAGAGTATTCAACCCAAATTTATTGATTCGACACAAGGGGAGCCAAAGAATATTCTCAAGTAGGTACTTTGTAAACTAGGGTGTCTTCTGGTGGTGCCACCACCACCCATGTATGTAACTCACACATGTAATTGTACCCCCTGAGGTTTTGGTAATATATATGCAGTAGGAACCTTTCCTACTGTCTTCACAGTAAAAAAAAGAATATTCTCAAGTATTAGCAGTTGAGTTGTCAATTCAACCACACCTGGATAACTTAGTATCTGCAACAAAGTATTTAGTAGCAAAGTAATATGGAAGTAACGGTGACAGTGGCAAAAGTAACGGTAGCAGTTTTGTAGTGATTGTAACAGTGGCAACGGTAAAGTAAATAAGCAAAACACAATATGTGAAAATCTCGTAGGCATTGGACCAGTGATGGATAATTATGTCGAATGAGATTCCTCATGTAATAGTTATAACATAGGGCGACACAGAACTAACTCCAGTTCATCAATGTAATGTAGGCATGTATTCCGAATATAGTCATATGTGTTTATGGAAAAGAATTTGCATGACATCTTTTGTCCTACCCTCCCGTGGTAGCAGTGTCCTAATGGAAACTAAGGGATATTAAGGCCTCCTTTTAATAGAGTACCAAACCAAAGTATTAACACATAGTGAATACAAGAACTCCTCCAACTATGGTTATCACCAAGAAGTATCCCGATTATTGTCACTTCGGGGTTGTCGAATCATAACACATAATATGTGACTATAGACTTGCAAGATAGGATCAAGAACTCACATATATTCATGAAAACATAATAGGTTCAGATCTGAAATGATGGCACTCAGGCCCTAGTGACAAGCATTAGGCATAGCAAAGTCATGGCAACATCAATCTTAGAACATAGTGGATACTAGGGATCAAACCCTAACAAAACTAACTTGATTACATGGTAAATCTCATCCAACCCATCACCGACCAGCAAGCCTACAATGGAATTACTCACGCACGGCGGTGAGCATCATGAAATTGGTGATGGAGGATGGTTGATGATGACGATGGCGACGAATCCCCCTCTCCGGAGCCCCGAACGGACTCCAGATCAGCCCTCCCGAGAGAGATTAGGGCTTGGCGGCGGTTCTGTATCGTAAAACGTGATGAAACTTTCTCTCTGATTTTTTTCTCATGAAAGCAAATATATGGAGTTGAGTTGAGGTCGGTGGGCGTCTAGGGGCCCCACGAGGCGCGCCCCTCCCCAGTGGACGGGTGTGGGCCCCGATCTGATTCTTTGCCAGTATTTTTTATTAATTCTGAAAAGTTGCTCCATGGATTTTTAGGTCATTCCGAGAACTTTTATTTCTGCACAAAAATAACGCCATGGCAGTTCTACTGAAAACAGCGTCAGTCCGGGTTAGTTCCATTCAAATCATGCAAGTTAGAGTCCAAAACAAGGGCAAAAGTGTTTGGAAAAGTAGATACGACACAGACGTATCAGACAATACTGGTGCAATTGCCTTGGCAAAGGAATCCAGATTTCACAAGAGAACCAAGCACATCAAGAGACGCTTCAATTCCATCAGTCATCAAGTGTTGGAAGGGGACATAGAGATTTTCAAGATACACACAGATCTAAATGTTGCAGACCCGTTGACTAAGCCTCTCTCACGAGCAAAACATGATCAGCACCAAAGCTCCATGGGTGTTAGAGTCATTACTGTGTAATCTAGATTATTGACTCTGGTGCAAGTGGGAAACTGAAGGAAATATGCCCTAGAGGCAATACTAAAGTTATTATTTATCTCCTTAGTTCATCATAAATGTTTATTATTCATGCTAGAATTGTATTAACCGGAAACTTAGTACATGTGTGAATACATAGACAAAACATATAGTCCCTAGTATGCCTCTACTTGACTAGCTCATTAATCAAAGATGGTTAAGTTTCCTAACCATAGACATGTGTTGTCATTTGATGAATGGGATCACATCATTAGGAGAATGATGTGATGGACATGACCCATCCGTTAGCTTAGCATTATGATTGTGTTAGTTTCATTGCTACTGCTTTCTTCATGACTTATACAAGTTCCTCAGACTATGAGATTGTGCAACTCCCGAATACCGGAGGAACACTTTGTGTGCTACCAAATGTCACAACGTAAAAGGGTGATTATAAAGGTGCTCTACAGGTGTCTCCAAAGGTGTTTGTTGGGTTGGCATAGATCGAGATTAGGATTTGTCACTCCGTGTTTCGGAGAGGTATCTCTGGGCCCTCTCGGTAATACTCATCACAGTAAGCCTTGCAAGCATTGTGACTAATGAGTTAGTTGCGGGATGAAGTATTACAGAACGAGTAAAGAGACTTGCTGATAACGAGGTTGAACTAGGTATTGAGATACCGACGATCGAATCTCGGGCAAGTAACATACCGATGACAAAGGGAACAATGTTTGTTGTTATGCGGTTTAACCGATAAAGATCTTCGTAGAATATGTAGGAACCAATATGAGCATCCAGGTTCCGCTATTGGTTATTGACCAGAGACGTGTCTCGGTCATGTCTACATAGTTCTCGAACCGGTAGGGTCCGCACGCTTAACGTTCGATGACGATTGGTATTATGAGTTTATGTGTTTTGATGTACCGAAGATAGTTCGGAGTCCCGGATGTGATCAGGACATGACGAGGAGTCTCGAAATGGTGGAGACATGAAGATTGATATATTGGAAGCCTATGTTTGGACACCGGAATGGTTCCGGGTGAGTTCAGGCATATACCGGAGTACCGGGAGGTTACCGGAATCCCCCGGGAAGTATGTGGGCCTTATTGGGCCATAGTGGGAGAGAGGAGGAGGAGGCCAGGTGGAGGGCGCCCCCCCCCAAGCCCAATCCGAATTGGGTGGGGGGGCGGCCCCCCTTTCCTTCCTCCCTCTCTCCCCCTTCCTTCTCTCCTAGTCCAACTAGGGAAGGGGGGAATCCTACTCTCGGTGGGAGTAGGACTCCTCTAGGGTGCACCATAGAGGGTCGGCCCTCCCCCCTCCTCCACTCCTTTATATACGGGGAGGGGGGCACCCCATAGACACAAGTTGACATTGTTTAGCCGTGTGTGGTGCCCCTCTCCACAGTTACACACCTCGGTCATATCTTCATAGTGCTTAGGTGAGCCCCTGCGCCGGTAACTTCATCATCACCATCACCACGTCGTTGTGCTGACGAAACTCTCCCTCGGCCTCAACTGGACCAAGAGTACGAGGGACGTCCCCGAGCTGAACGTGTGATGATCGCGGAGGTGTCGTATATTCGGTGCTAAGATCGGTCGGATCATGAAGACGTACGACTACATCAACCGCGTTGTCATAATGTGGCACCCCGGCTCAGAGCGACCGGTTTACCCTGCATTGCCAGCCCAAAGACCTTGTCTTGTGGCAACACAAAAAAACATGGTACAGAAAACAACCGCTTTATTCATGCTAGCGGAACATAGCTCATATTACAACAGTTAGCGAGGCCAAGCGGCACACTCGGTGCGGCTGAACAATATGTACATTATTTAGTGAACATAAAGGGGCCTTGATCATGACAACTACTCGGCAGCGGAACAACGTCGTAGCGGGACCTCATAGCACAAGGACACCGACGTGGACACGGTCTAGACTCGGACAGCACTCCTTTCCAACGGAGCTTTCCTGAAATCTGGCATGACACATCAGGTCAGTACATTGAATGTACTTGCAAGCTCACAATATGCATAAACAAGATGACAGACAATATTATGATATTTATCCAAATTAATCAACAATGCAACTATATAACCAACATGTTGTGACAGTGCTCAACAGGTACTCATTCTCCCGACTTGCTTACCAGGTGTGACCAACAAACATAATATTACCAAAACATACTTGTGATCCTTACGGCGATCACAACCCGACCATCTCATGGCCCGTGATCCTTACGGTGATCACAACCCGACCAACTCGTGGCCCGTGATCCTTACAGCAATCACAACCCGACAGCTAATGTCCAACTCAACACGATGACCTCACTGTCATCCTTAGTGCAATTTAGTGTGCATATTTATTAAGTGTTGACCCATGGTGTACCTTACTTTCGTGCGTGTCAGTATTCGTGGACTCGGCTATCGATAGATTAAAAACACTCTGCAGAGGTTAGTACAGTGTACCCACACTACGGAACCCATGGCCTCACTCTCCCATTCGGGTAGACCAACAGCGTTCCGACGAAACCATTTCACTGTCATGACACTCTCCGAGCCCCTCCGACTCAGACCCCACCGGGCTAGTCTGGGTGGCCCGTGTCTACCTCCAAACACCTCGACCACCGTCGTGGCCACGATCCACACTGGGATCCGGTACCAAACTTAACTTAACAACGGGCTCACAAGGTTATGCTTGCCTACCAGGCCAGGGTACAGCACACCCATAACCTTCCCTAAATTGAGGTATCGACCAGAGGCACGACAATGACACGCATTAAGGCCGTCCCATACCGGCAAATGTGGTTGCACTGGGAAAGATTCGTTTCAGTGGCACCACGACCCGGTCAACAACATGTTCAAGTTGAATTATTAACCAGGTTCAACTTTATTGTGAAAAGACAATAACCGGTGTCATACTGCCATACCATGCATCACTTAACATATGCATCACATAACCGTGCAAAGACTGCACCAACTACACTCCCACGGAGCCAACATAAACTCATGCTACTGTACTGGTTAAAACCCCTCTTTACTTATACTAGAACTATTTCTAGCATTATCATCATTATACCTCATGCAAAAATAATATTCAAATTACTCATCAAACTCTATAACCATATTTATTTATCACTTGCAACTAAGTTCTCATTATCTTACCAATCAATATTTACTTCAGACATACTGAAGTTCAAGCATTTTAACATAACAAGCATATAACAGAATATATTTATTATATAACTAATTTAAATGCATCAATATTCATAAGTTCAAGTATGAAAATCATGAATATTGAAGTGGCACCATGAAAATGTTTCTATGGCTTGCCTTAGTACTGATGAGGTTCACAAGGCTCCTGATGATCCTCAAGACAAGCTGGTTCCTCTGAAAATATTCAAAAACCACAAATGAAAATATCAAGAAACCTTCTGAAAATTGCCAAAAAAATCTAGACAGCAAGGAAAAATCCCATCTTTTGGGTGCTGTTAGATTTTTGGACACAGAACACGATGCAAAAAGAATCAATGCATTTGGCCTTGTAGAATAAAAGGTATGGCCATTTGAATGCTACTGGAATTTAAATGAATTTGAAAAAGAAAACAGAGGGGGTGACGTCGAAGGCGTATTCTCCCAGGGCGCCACCACTCATACCGCTTCACGCGTGGTGGAGTGGCTGACTAGCGGCCCCGCTAGTCGGCCGGAGGAGGGAGAAGGAACAGAGCGGCGGGCTTTTGCCGAGCTTCGCGGCGTTGAGGCTTCTTGGAGGAAAACAAGAGGGAGGAATCAACAGAGAAGACGATTGCGCACCTGCCCGTACTCGTACCATGGCTAACGGAGACTGGACGGCGTCGGATTCTTCCTCGCAAGCGGAGGCAGAACACAGTGGTCGCCGGAGATGAGGAAGACGGCGGCTAGGGGCGGCTCCAGGGGCTCTAGCTAGGCGCGTTGGCTTCACGGAGGAGAGGCGGAGGCCCTAGCGGGGTCGCCTTGGCTTGGGACTGGCCGGAGCTGCGGGAATGATCCAGAGGGGATTGCCGGTGAGCTCGGCTCTGGAACGGCAGCCCACGGCCTGCCCAGCCAGGCTGCGGCTTCCTACTGGCTTGTGGGGTGTGAGAGAGTGCGGGATGGTGCTCGAGGAGGCTGGGGGTGGCTCCTTATATGGGCAAGAGGCGAGGGGGTTTCGGGCTCCACCGGTGGACACCTGTCCACGGCGCCCGGTGATGAGCGGCGTCAGAGAGAGAGGGGAAGGCAACGGGGTCAGGCTGAGCTGTGCAGGGGGCGCAGACGAGCACAGAGCATGGAGGAAAGGGCGAACACAAAGCAGTCGGTTGTCGCGTTGCCGGACCGTGCCGTGCTTCGCGCCGCAATGAGCTCCGCGTCGGCGAGTGGCAAGGTGGAGTAAAGGGGTGGAGACGAGGATGGTGGCGAGGGGGACACGCTCTGGCTGGCGAAAGAAACGCACGCGCCACAAAGGCGGCACGCCTTGCAGAGCACACGTTTGGTATGCCCAAGACGCTGCATTTAACGCGCAGTCACGCGTGGACCGTGACATCAGCCACATATGCACTAACCATGATGTCCGCGTGTAGTCCTTAGTAAACTTGGGTGTTACCATGGCTCGGTTTGGTTCAGTGCATAGAAGTAAAATGGTGATGAGGTTTAGTTCTTTGACGTAAACTTTGAGGAGTTCTTGTGGTCAAACCACGTGGATTCAAGGGCTGAGCTTTGGGGTTTCTTGACCTTACTAAGGTGAATAAGCACAGGGAAAACCAGCTACATTGGAGCTAGTAAAAAGGTAGTTGCTATAGAAACTACCATTTCAGCCCAGAAGTGAAAATATTTTCTGTAGAAAAAATACCCCAAAGAGTGGTGAAATATTTTTTCTCAGAAATGTGCCCTAGGGTCCAAAGAATATTTGGGATTTTTCTCAGGATTTTTGGGGCAAATGAAATGAGGGTTGCTTTGGAGGTCAAAGAGTTTAGTTAGGGTTTTAGGGGCAAAAGAATATTTTTCATTTAAGAAAAATATTCCAAGCAATTGTTGGGTTGGCGGGGTGAAATGATGGATTAGAGGAGGAGAGGGCACTTGGGTGGAAATCAAGGATACCCAAGTGGTCAAGTCCAAATGGAATGATTCAAAATTCCAAATCCAAAACCAACTCAGCTGAAAATCAAGCAAAGAAAAGAGGGCAAAAACCAGGCTGTGACAAACCTCCCCACTTAGAATGAATATATCCCTAGATTCGGTTGCTTGGGAAAACCATTCTGGATAACATGCCCTTAGAAATTCTTCTGATTCCCAGGTTGATTCTGACAAGGTATGATGCATCCATTGAACCTTGTAAAACTTCCGTGACTTACTGCGAGTGACTCTTTCCACCTGATCCAAAATTTTCACTGGCCTCTCTTCGTAGGTCAAATCCTTTGCCAGCTCTATCTCTGCCAAATCAGTCTTTTTCTCGGGTGGTGAGATGCATCATCGCAGTTGTGAAACGTGGAACACATTGTGCACATCGGACAGTTCCGGAGGCAGCTCCAACTGATATGCCACAGCACCCACTCGTGTCATGACGGGAAATGGACCAATAAACCTGGGTGCCAATTTTCCACGGGTTTGAAACCTTTTTACTCCCTTCATGGGTTTGACTCAAAGGTAGACATGTTCTCTGGGTTCAAAACTGATCTGCCGGTGCTTTGCATCGTAATAACTTTTCTGTCGCGATTTGGCTAGTTGTAATCTATCTCGGATCTCCTTGACTTGCTTTTTGGCTTCCATCATGAGATCTATTCCGAAAATACGGCTGTCTCCGGTTTGAGACCAATTTAATGGAGTGCGGCACTTACGGCCATACAAAGCTTCATAAGGTGACATCTTTAAACTGGTCTGGAACCCATTGTTATACGATAACTCGGCGTACGGCAAACAATCTTCCCATTGTGGTCCTTGGGCTAAAACACAGGCCCGGAGCATATCTTCGAGTATCTGATTTACTCTTTCCGTTTGCCCATCCGTCTGAGGATGATAAGCAGTGATGTATTTTAATTCTGTCCCAAGGGCTTGATGGAGACGGGTCAAAGCAGAGGTAAAAGGTGACCCTCAGTCAGTAGTGATGGTTTTGGGAACTCCATGTAAACTGACAATCCTGGATACATACAGTCGGGCAAGCTCATCTGCTCGGTATGAGGTTTTGACTGGGAGGAAGTGGGCCACCTTGGTTAATGTATCCACTATGACCCAGACCGCATTATTGCCTCATCGGGTTCTGGGTAATCCGGTGATGAAATCCATACAGACATCGTCCCATTTCCATTGTGACACGGGCAGTGGTTGGAGAAGTCCGGCTGGTTTCTCATGTTCCGCCTTAACTTTGTTGCATATGTCGCAACAGGCCACGAAATAAGCAATGTCTTTCTTCATTCCATCCCACTAGAATATTTGTCTAAGTTCTTCATACATTTTTGTGCCTCCAGGGTGGATTGAATACGAGGACTCGTGGGCTTCTGACAAAATTTTCTGCTTTAGGCCAGCTTGATTAGGTACACAAATCCTTCCCCTGAATAGGAGGGTACCGTACTGATCCTTCGAGAAATCGGATGACTTGATGCGTTTCTGCAGATTGGCATCGCCTGGCTGGGCCTTGCGGATTTCTTCCTCAAGAGTAGGAGTGACTGTCAGAATATTGGCAAGACCAGCCTCAACAATGACCAGGTTGAGCTGAGCAATTTCTTCTTTGAGTTCGGAAGGCAGAGATTCCAGCATGACGTTTAAACTGACGGGCTTTCGACTGAGTGCATCGGCAATCACGTTGGCCTTACCCGGATGGTAATTTATTCCAAGATCATAATCCTTGACCAACTCCAGCCATCTTCGCTGATGGAGGTTTAAATCCGGCTGGGTAAATATGTATTTGAGACTTTTGTGGTCGGTAAAAATTTGGCACCTTTTTCCAGTGAGGTAGTGTCTCCAAATTTTTAAAGCATGAACTACCGCGGCCAATTCCAAATCATGAGTGGGGTAATTTCCTTCATGGGGTCGTAGCTGCCGTGAGGCGTAGGCTACTACCTTGCCATCTTGCATAAGCACGCACCCAAGTCCTTGCCGGGAAGCGTCGCAATATACATCAAAGCTGCGGTAGATATCCGGAAGTGTTAATACTAGCGCAGTTGTTAAGCGCTTCTTTAACTCGGTGAAACTTTTCTCACAGGCTGACGTCCATTCAAACTTCTTATCCTTCTTAAGCAACTCCGTCATGGGCTTAACAATCTTGGAGAACACTTCAATGAAACGACGGTAGTATCCGGCTAATCCAAGAAAACTCCGGATCTGAGACACAGTGGCGGGTGGCAACCAGTCGAGCATGTCTTTTACTTTGCTTGGGTCCATGGCTATTCCTTCAGCGGATAGTACATGCCCGAGGAATCCAACTTGCTTGAGCCAAAACTCGCATTTACTGAACTTGGCGTACAACTGATGCTCACGGAGTCGCTGTAGCACTGCGTGGAGGTGTCCCTTATGCTCTTCTTCACTTCTTGAGTAAATAAGTATATCATCGATGAAGACGACCACGAACTTATCAAGGAAATTCATGAACACTTTGTTCATCATGTGCATGAAGAAGGCGGGGGCGTTGGTGAGGCCGAAGGACATGACGATATATTCATAAAGACCGTAGCGAGTGGTGAACGCGGTCTTGGGAATATCCTCCTTTTTAATTTTGAGCTGGTAATGTCCAGTCCGCAAATCAATCTTTGAGAATACCTTGGCTCCACTGAGCTGATCAAACAAATCATCAATTCTTGGCAGAGGGTATTTGTTTTTGATCGTGACATCATTCAACTGTCGGTAGTCCACACACATGCAAAGGCTGCCATCTTTCTTGTCCACAAAAATAGCGGGTGATCCCCATGGCGAGGAACTGGGGCAGATATATCCTTTTTGGAGCATTTCATCAAGTTGTTTCTTTAGCTCCACCAACTCGGATGATGGCATTCGATAATATTTCTTGTGTATTGGTGTGGTTCCGGGCACAAGTTCTATTGCAAACTCAAGCTCTCGGTCAGGTGGCATGCCTGGCAGTTCTTCTGGGAATACATCGGGAAACTCACTGACCACTGGAATTAATTCCATTTTTGCTATTGCTGTAAAAACCATTTCCTTTGGAGGGTATGCTTCTACGAGCAATAAACTTGGTAGCTTGTCCATCTTGTCCGGTCAAATTGACTTCTCGGGTTGCATAATTTATGCATACTTGGTACTGAGTCAGCCAATTCATACCCAAGATAACATCAATTTATCGAGACTCAATCAAGATCAAAGACGTCGGAAGCGGTTTCGTTGATCTTGACTTCGGATTATGCACACCGATTGCTTTGAATAATAGATCTCGGGGTTTGTACCAGCATATTCTTGCCCAAAAGCGAACAAGGAAATTTGTTTTGGGCGACAAAACTCCGAAAAATAAAAGAGTGGGAAGCCCTAGAGTCAAATAAAATTACTGCAGGTATGTTATTAACAGGGAACATAGCAATGACGACTTTGGGATTTTCTTGGGCTTCGTCGGCTGAGATATGATGAACGTATCCCGTGACGTCGTGCTGACTTGGACCGGCTTCCAAATAATGGATTTGAGGCTTGAACGTAGCATTGGTCCGGGTGTTCTTGGGACACTGTTTGGCATAATGTCCGGTTTGTCCGCAACTATAACAGGAATTGTTGCGCAGACGATTCTCCATAACTGGGTTGAGCACATCATTCTTCACTTGGGTGGTGGTTTTGATAACATTTTGTTGCCAACCAGGCTGGTATGCCATCGGAGTTGGCTGCCAGGTACGAACCTTCTGCACTGGTTGCATTTCCTTCTTGGGCTCAAACTTGCGTTTGTGATCGTTATGGGCAGACTTATTATCTGACACGAGCTTGTGTTCCATTTCAGCAATGAAAGCCTTGTTCACCAGGGTTTGAAAATCTAGGAAATCGAACATATTGAGAGCACAGTGAAGTTGCGGGTTTAATCCACCAAGAAAGCGGTCCATCTACCTTTCTTCAGTGGCCACGTCATATTGAGATAAACGTGATAGGTGATTGAATTTTTGTAAATATTCTCCCACTGACTGACTTCCTTGGAGGAACGCGAGAAATTCGCGCTGCTTGGTCTTCATAATTCCCACAGGGATGTGATATTTCCGGAATTGTTCCTTGAATCCTGACCAGGTAATTGCTTCATTCTCAGTCCCTGTGGCTTTCTCACTTTCCCACCATATGGCAGCAGCACCTTCCAGATAATGTGTTGCAAATGGAACTTTATCCTCTTCATCAGTTCGAGCAACCTCAAGTTTCTTTTCCATAGTTCTTAACCAATCATCTGCATCCAAGGGATCAAAGGCCTGACTGAAACTGGGAGGCTTAGTCCTTTCAAAATCAGATAGCTTGGAGTGAGAGACAGGCTGATTCCCATTCTGTCCAACCATTGCTTAAATACTTCTGAATATTTCCATTAGATCATTGTTTTGTCGTTCCTCGAACATACGCATAATTTGCTCAGAGGAGGGCGGATTTGGCGGTGGAGGCGATGGTGGAACGTACGGCTCGGGTGATTGTCCTGCACGTCAAATGCGGAACGCCAACAGAGAACCCTGCGACGTTGCTACTGCAGCCTCCCCGCGTCATCCTAATATGATTTTTCCCAAGTCAACGCAACCGAGATGAGAAGCATTCAACAAAACTGGGGAGAAGCCAGCAACAAAACCAAGCGAAACCGAAAACACGAAGAAAATACGGCGAATAAAATAAAGTCCAACATAATTATACATAGACTCATACATGAAAGATAACAACATGCCAGGTCCAACTACCCTCATACATGAAACGAAACATCATGACTAGTACGATTACATCCATACTCCGTCCCGACAACTGAGAATACTCGAAAGCTCTCATCGCTGGTCAAGGCTGTAGGTCCTCTCCTGATGCGGACTCGGATCCAGAACTAACGGGGTTAATGGAGACCTCCGGGTTAAAAGTGTCACGACGACGCTGCCTTGAGGGCTCTCCCTCAGGGGCAGGTGGAGGGCGCATCATCGGGGCTGCAGGAGTGGCGAGGAGTGAACCCACTCTACAGGAGCACTAAGGGGACTCGCAGTCGCGGTGCCCGAGCTACTCGGGGGAGTAACCGGAGAAACAGGGGATCTAGAACTGGCACGAACGTAGGGAATAAATCCCACAGATG
This sequence comes from Aegilops speltoides, assembly GCA_021437245.1. NCBI lineage: Eukaryota > Viridiplantae > Streptophyta > Magnoliopsida > Poales > Poaceae > Aegilops > Aegilops speltoides. The sequence continues at coordinate 336,722,146 of CM038147.1, read as the reverse complement.
GAGAAGTAGTGGTTGAGCGAGCAGAGACTAAAGTAGAGGCTAAAGAATACGGGCACGACTCAGCTCACAAGCCAGCTCATAGATCAGAAGATAGCTAGCAGTGATGTAGCGAGAAAGGTGGCTAGCAACACTATCAGACTCCGGATCAATGACAGGGAAACGGACACTACCATTATCGTGGAGAGAAGGGTAGTAATGGAAACCTGGGTGATTCTGCATCCAGACCTCGTTGTAGCGGAGCTCAACAAGTACCTCGAATGCAGCAAACTGGACAGCCTGGGAAAGGAAGAAGCATAGCCGCTACAAGAGGTACGAGTGTAAGAACCGGAATCGGAACTAGTGCGCAGAGTAACCACGACGTGATACTCATGCACTGAGTCAGCTAGGCGCTCCCGGTACATACGATAGACTGGATCGTCTCCGTGAGGGTACAGCCGACGCCACATGTTACGAAGGAGATGTGGCGACGTGTATGGCATCAGCTGCAACTAGCACGGATACAGCACCGGAGCCATCTACACTCACAACCATTTGCAAGTTAGCATAAAAAATATAATCAGTGCATGCAATGCAAAAACCAGCTACAGTTATTACCGACACTCAGCTACAACTCGTATCTAGCATCCAGTTAACTCGGCTTAGTCTAGCGTGGCCTACAGTCATCGCGGCTCTGATACCAAGCGTTGTGGCACCCCGGCTCAGAGCGACCGGTTTACCCTGCATTGCCAGCCCAGAGACCTTGTCTTCTGGCAACACACAACAACATGGTACAGGAAACAACCGCTTTATTCATGCTAGTGGAACATAGCTCATATTACAACAGTTAGCAAGTCCAAGCGGCACACTCAGTGCGGCTGAACAATATGTACATTATTTAGTGAACATAAAGGGGCCTCGATCATGACAACTACTCGGCAGCGGAACAACGTCATAGCGGGACTCCATAGCACAAGGACACCGACGTGGACACGGTCTAGACTCGGACAGCACTCCTTTCCAATGGAGCTTTCCTGCAATCTGGCATGACACGCCAGGTCAGTACATTGAATGTACTTGCAAGCTCACAATAAGCATAAATAAGATGACAGACAATATTATGATATTTATCCAAATTAATCAACAATGCAACTATATAACCAACATGCTGTGACAGTGCTCAACAGGTACTCATTCTCCCGACTTGCTTACCAGGTGTGACCAACAAACATAATATTACCAAAACATACTCGTGATCCTTACGGCGATCACAACCTGACCATCTCATGGCCCGTGATCCTTACGGCGATCACAACCCGACCAACTCGTCGCCCGTGATCCCTACAGCGATAACAACCCGACAGCTCATGTCCAACTCAACACGATGACCTCACTATCATCCTTAGTGCAATTTAGTGTGCATATTTATTAAGTGTTGACCCATGGTGTACCTTACTTTCGAGCATGTCCGTATCCGTGGACTCGGCTATCGATAGATTAAAAACACTCTGCAGAGGTTAGTACACTGTACCCACACTACGGAATCCATGGCCTCACTCTCCCATTCGGTGGACCAACAGCGTTCCGACGAAACCATTTCACTGTCATGACACTCTCCCAGCCCCTCCAACTCAGACCCCACTGGGCTAGTCTTGGGTGGCCCCGTGTCTAGCTCCAGACACCTCGACCACCGTCGTGGCCACGATCCACACTGGGATCCAGTACCAAACTTAACTTAACAACGGGCTCACCAGTTATGCTTGCCTACCGGGCCAGGGTACAGCACGCACATAACCTTCCCTAAATTGAGGTACCGACCAGAGGCACGACAATGAAACGCATTAAGGCCATCCCATACCGGCAAATGTGGTTGCACTAGGAAAGACTCGTTTCAGCGGCACCACGACCCGGTCAACAACACGTTCAAGTTGAATTATTAATCAGGTTCAACTTTAATGTGAAAAGAAAATAACTGGTGTCATACTGCCATACCATGCATCACTTAACATATGCATCACATAACCGTGCAAAGACTCCACCAACTACGCTCCCACGGAGCCAACATAAACTCATGCTACTATACTGGTTAAAACCTCTCTTTACTTATACTATAACTATTTCTAGCATTATCATCATTATACCTCATGCAAAAATAATATTCAAATTACTAATCTAACTCTATAACCATATTATTTATTTATCACTTGCAACTAAGTTCTCATTATCTTACCAATCAATATTTACTTCAAACATACTGAAGTTCAAGCATTTTAACATAACAAGCATATAACAGAATATATTTATTATATAACTAATTTAAATGCATCAATATTCATAAGTTCAAGTATGAAAATCATAAATATTGAAGTGCCACCATGAAAATGTTACTGTGGCTTGCCTTAGTACTGATGAGGTTCACAAGGCTCCTGGTGATCCTCAAGACAAGCTGGTTCCTCTGAAAATATTCAAAAACCACAAATGAAAATATCAAGAAACCTTCTAAAAATTGCCAAAAAATCTAGACAACAAGGAAAGATCCCATCTTTTGGGTGTTGTTAGATTTTTTGCACACAGAACACGATGCAAAAAGAATCAATGCATTTGGACCTGTAGAATAAAAGTTATGGCCATTTGAATGCTACTGGAATTTAAATGAATTTGAAAAAGAAAACAAAGGCGGGGTGACGTCGAAGGCGTATTCTCCCAGGGCGCCACCACTCATACCGCTTCACACGCATAGTGAGTGGCTGACTAGCGGGGCCCGTTTGTCAGGCCAGAGGGAGGGGAGAAGGAAACAGAGAGGCGCGGCGCTTCGCCGGAGATTACGCCGGCGTTGACGCTTCTTGGAGGAAAACGAGAGGGAGGGATCGACGGAGAAGACGATTGCGCACCTGCCCGTAGCCGTAGCATGGCTAACGGTGACCGGACGGCGTCGGATTCTTCCTTGCAAGCGGAGGCAGAACACGGTGGTCACTGGAGATGAGGAAGACGGCGGCTAAGGGCGGCTCCAGCGGCTCTAGCTAGGCGCGTTGGCTTCACGGAGGAGAGGCGGAGGCCCTAGCAGGGTCGCCTTGGCTTGGGAGTGGCTGGAGTTACGGGAACGATCCAGAGGGGATCGCCAGCGAGCTCGGCTCTGGAACGGCAGCCCGTGGCCTGCCCGGCCGGGCTGCAGGTTTCTACTGGCTTGTGGGGTGTGAGAGAGTGCAGGATGGTGCTCGAGGAGGCTGGGGGTGGCTCCTTATATAGGCAAGCGGCGAGGGGGTTTCGGGCTCTGCCGGCGGACACCAGTCCACTGCGCCCGGCGATGAGCGGCGTCACAGAGAGAGGGGGAAGGCGACGGGGGTCACGCGGGAGCTGTGCGTGGACGCGGACGAGCACAGGAGCGTGGAGGAAAGGGACGAACACAGTGAGCGGGCACTGTGTTGTTGGCCGGACCGTGCCCGTGCTCACTGCGGCGAGCTCCGGCATCGGCAAGCGGCAGGGTGGAGTAAAGGGGGTGGAGACGAGGATGGTGGCGAGGGAGGGGACACGCTCTGGCTGGCCGAGCAGCGAGCACGCGCGCCACAGAGGCGCTGGCGACGCGCAGAGCGCGCGTTTGGCATGCTAGCACGCTTGGACGAACGCGGTCACCGCATGGACCGTGACATCAGGCCACATATGCACTAACCATGATGTCTGGCGTGTAGTCCTTAGTAAACTTGGGTGTTACCATGGCTCGGTTTGGTTCCAGGTGCAGTAGAAGTAAAATGGTGATGAGGTTTAGTTACTGGACAGAAACTTTGAGGAGTTATTGTGGTCAAACCACAGGGATTCAAGGGCTGAGCTTTGGGGTTTTACTGACCTTACTAAGGTAAACAAGCACAGGGAAAACCAGCTACATTGGAGCTAGTAAAAAGGTAGTTGTTGTAGAAACTACCATTTCAGCCCAGAAGTGAAAATATTTTTTGTAGCCAAAATACTCCAAAGAGTGGTGAAATGTTTTTGTTCAGAAATGTGCCCTAGGGTCCAAAGAATATTTGGGATTTTCTCAGGATTTTTGGGGCAACAGAAATGAGGGTTGCTTTGGAGGTCAAAGAGTTTAGTTAGGGTTTTAGGGGCAAAATGAATATTTTTCATTTAAGAAAAATATTCCAAGCAATTTTGTTGGGTTGGCCAGGGGTGAAATGATGGATTAGAGGAGGAGAGGGGGCACTTGGGTGGAAATCAAGGGATACCCAAGTGGTCAAGTCCAAATGGAATGATTCAAAATTCCAAATCCAAAACCAACTCAGCTGAAAATCAAGCAAAGAAAAGAGGGCAAAAACCAGGCTGTGACACATAACGCTTCCGCTTTCGGTCTACGAGGGTACATGGACACACTCTCCCCTCTCATTGCTATGCATCACATAGATAGATCTAGCGTGGTCGTATGAAATTTTTCTAAATTACCACGTTCCTCAACATCTTGCCTAAGTTGTAAGGTGTGAAGTTGAGTAAAACTCAAAGCTCGACCACGGCAGAAGAAAGAAAAAGGACGAACATCGTCCCCTATGCCTTAGCCATAGGTTCTATACGGTATGCCATGTTGTGTACCGCACCTAATGTGTGCCTTGCAATGTGTCTGGCAAGGGGGTACAAGAGTGATCCAAGAGTGGATCTGTCAGGACCCCGACTCAATGCCACATCGATCTAGCATGTAACACCCCATATCACTTTGCGGCCTCACGCACGGTATTCCCACGGGTGTCGCCTTACCTTTGCCGGGACCGTTTAGCCTTTTGGCTGCGTATATGATAGTGTCGCTAGCATCCATATGATAAGGAGCCCGGGCTGACATGGCTAGTCGTAAACCCAAAGTGGCACAAACTTACAGGGACAGGCATCCATGACCCAACATCGAACGTGTCGGTCATCAGCGAGTGAATCCAGGCTGTAGCACCGGGCTAGCAGGACTCCGATGAACCGGGCTGTAGCGGGCTAACAGGACTCCGGTATTCAACGCGTGACATTTCCCCGAAGGGACAGACACAGGAACGAAGAAGGACACATGCCGGCCAGCCTAAGTGTCCCGGAGCAGCAGCAAGCTACCATGGCTCAGTGGAAGCACTAGGAGACATTTCCCGGTAAGAGAGGCTACTAAGGATGAACAACTAGATAGTCAGATCCCACACATACCAAGCATTTCAATAACATACACACAATATGCTCGATATGTGCAAATACAACATGGCATCACAACATGACTCTACGACTCAAGTATTATTTCAATAGGCTCCGAGGAGCGAGATATTACAAACATGGGTCTCATGACCCAACATTGAAACATACAAGTCAAAGCACAAGCGAGGCGAACATGTCAATCTGAGACATCTACAAATGGAAAAGGCTTAGAAGCGACTATCTACCGAGATCTGCCGAGGGCACAAGATCGTAGCTGAGGTAACAAGCTAAATGTAAAGTCCACGGAACTACTAGTGAGAAGGAAATCTCTGCAAAAACGTAAAATAGGCAAACGTGAGTACAAATGTACCCAGCAAGACTTACATCAGAACTAACTACATATGCATCATTATCAACAAAGGGGATGGTGGATTTTGACTGCAGCAAGCCAGCTTTGACTCGGTGGCTATCCTGAACTACGACTACAAGTAACTCTTTTGAGGTGGCGCACACGAGTCCACATATTCACCATATAATACACCACTATGGATCCGCTCCCGTCTCCCTACGAGAACGCCATCCATAGCACTCACGCTTATCTTGCGTATTTTAGAATATCCACTTTCACTTGTCTATGAACTATGCAAGGGGTCCAAGCTTCCATATCCGAGGAATCCGGCTATTCGAATAGATAATGATAACCCTGCAGGGGTGTACTTCTTCACACGCTCTCGCCACTTATCGCCAGACACCGTCATGTACCTCGGCAACCTTCAAGCGGAAGCCGGCGAGGGAGTCGGCCACGACCTACCTAAACACTCAAGTCTCTCGTCCAGGTTTATCGCCTATTCGGGTTCCATCCGCAAGGAGATCCGGCCGGGGTGTCGCTCACGGCCCCAAGCGATGTGTGCGGGTTCCCGAGCCCACCATCCGGTGCCACTCGGTACACCAGAGCCACGTGTGCCTAGTCATCCCAAGCCCACCCTGCGGGTGCCACTTGGTAGAAAAATAGCACTACCTACAAACACGAAACTAGTTGCAACTCACGGACAGAGAACAAGGGTGATTAAGAAGCCGAGAGGGTCGAGTTACGGAACCCAATGTGTGGTAGTAACTGTTCATGGATCACAAACACGAACTCAGTTCACGAGGGCGGCTGCAATGAGACAACCCACCATGTACTCCTACATGGCCTCTCACCGCTACCTTTACCAAATCGTGTTCACACACTTAGCTCACACAGTGGGACATGTTCACCGCCTCTGATTCATTCCCGATGAATCGGACTGACTCAACTCTAAGCAATAGCAGGCATGACAAACAAGCATGAATGAGTAGGCACATCAGGCTCAAACAACTCCTACTCATGCTAGTGGGTTTCATCTATTCTTGTGGCAATGACAGTCATGCAGAGAGATAAAGGGGTTCAACTACATGCAGGTAACAGTTGTATCGTTGTTGTCCTAATGCAGATAAAATAGAGCAGGAGCGAGAGAGTGGGATTGTATCGGAATGAACAAGGGGTTTTGCTTGCAGCACTTCGAAGATAGTATAGATCTTCATCGGTGTCATCGATCACATCGCGAAGCAGCGTCTATCGAGAGGGGCAATTACGGCAAGCGAGAAAGAAACACAATCAATGCAAATGCACAATATGATGCATGATCATGACATGGCAATATGCTGTGGTTTGAGCTAATGCAACTAGCAACAGATTAAATGAAGTTGGTTTGAATACAAGATTCAAATTCAAACTCCATATGTGATTATTCAAATGCCATTTAAATGATTTGTGCTAAACAGCAGCTGTAAGTTGTTCTATCATGCATGAAAATGGTACAGATGGATAGATTGGATTTTTCTGATCATTTTTCATATATAATTTATTGCATTTGGAGTTACGGTTGAATTTCTATGATTTTTCAAAGTTTAGGGCATTTTCTGGAATTTCCTGATTAAAAATAAATACAGAAAAGATTAAGTGCGTCGGCATGACGTCGGGTGGCGTCATCAGGTCAAAGCGCCAGCCAGTCAAACTCGACGGCTGGGACCCACGGTCGATGTAACAGGCAAGAATAGAGGCCCGACCCGGTGGGGCGGTCAGCGTACGTCGGCATAGTCAAAGCGAGCGCGTGGGCCGCTGCAATTAAGTTAACCTTAATCTATTTTATTAGCCGATTAGTTAGGCGGTGGGGCCCGCTGTCATTGGCTCGGTGGTAGTTAGTGGGGTGATTAGCCCCTAACAACCGGATTAGGTCGGCGGTTAGTCGCCGCGACATCGAGACAGCGGCGTTGCTCGGGTTTTGCCCTCCGGCTACCAAATGGGCGGCGGAGGGCTCTCGTGAAGCCGGGTCCGTGCGCATCCAGACAAGCAGGCGAGCTGGGGTGGCCGTAATCCTCGCCGGCGTCGAGCTCGGCGGCTGCCGGACCTCGGGCGTTAGCGTAACGGTGCTACGAAGGGCGGAAGGCACGGGTTAGCTCCTACGGATAGGCAAGGTGCGCCGCATCCAACTAGGCGGCGGCAGCTGCTGTGGTGGCGGGCTCGCGGAAGCGAGCTCATGGCGGCGCCGAGCTCTCGGCCACGACAGGGCTATGGCTTAGAGGTCAGCGACCGGGGAGCAGGGGAAGCGACTCGGGGGCTCACCGTGAGTCCGTTTGAAGGGTCGATGGGCTCGAGGCGGCGGAGTGCAGCGAATCGGCGAGGGCTCGGGTGCCCGAGGTTGAAGATGATCGCGATGTCGATGAAGCGGGGCCTCTGGCGTCTTGTAGCTCGATTGGGAGGGCGAGGAGGTTCCATGGTTCTTGGACTCGGCGGAAGGGTGAGGTGCCGGTGCCAGCGGTGGTGCTCGTCGGCGGCGGGGGTGTGTTCATGAGGAGAACAGAGGAGGGAAGAGCGTTCGGGGAGAGAGGGAGAGGCATGGGGAGAGGAAGGTGCGGGGTGCGTGGCGTCGTCCGGGCGCGTCGAGGAGTAGCCAGGCAGGCAGGGAGGGAGGAGGTGGCCGGGCGCGTGCTCGCGCGCGGTGGCCACGCGCCCTTCGTCCTCCTGGCAAAAGGAGGAAGACGATAGGGGGGTGGAGATGGGCTGGGCGGCCGGACGAGCCGCCTGGTAGGCGCCAGTAGTCCTTCTCTCTCTCTCTCTCTCTCTTAATAGTATTAATTGTTTACATTTTCTATTTTGCTTTTACTGCTTTTGATTTAGTATTAATACTAAACCATTTTTAAAACTCTGAGAAAATTTGTGGGCACTTTTAAAATGTTTACTAACAGCCCACAAATGTTTTCAGAATTATTGAAGCATTTAAAATGTTTATAGCCATTAAATGCTCCAATTCAAATACTTATGATTTAATCCAAAAAACCTGAAATGACCTCGGGAAAATATGCACCAATTTTTGTCGGGGTTTTCACGATTTCAAAATTATGGACTTTTCACGAAGTCACTTTGGGTTTATTGGAAGTGATTTTATTTGAGCCTATTTGAATTCATTTGGTGTTAGGGTTTGGTCAGTCCCCTATTTCAAGTTAAATAGAATTTAAACATGATTCAACACTCTAATGCAAGCACTAAGCATTACCAGAACTAGGGATGTGATAGCTCACCCCCACTAAACAAGAATCTCGCCCCGAGATTCAAGACGTGAGGTAGGAGGAAAAGGGGTCACAAAACTATCACGATCTTCAGGTTCCAACTGCCCTTCTCGAAGATGTTGATTCAATCCTTCATCTTGGTTTTGACATTTTGCCTTCGAGATCTTCACTCAACACGACAACGGAAAGAGGGGGAAACTCTACTGGATTCGATCTTCTAGAAGATGGAACAACTCAGGATCACTCATCGAGTGAGACTTTGAAACATCTCTCGAGCTGAGAGGCAAAGCATGCAGCAGGAGAGACGGAAGAAACAATTTGACGAGAGTTTTCAAAATAGCGAGAAAAGATTGCCATGATTCCATAACGTGGCACCTTGGGGGAGGTGACTCGTAGAAATATTCCCTTAAGTGGCAAAAGAATTACTTTTGATGCAGAGATCATTGAAACTCTTAATACCAGCCTAAGGCAAATCACAATCGATTGGTTGAAAGAGTTCGAATAAAAGACATACTCATAGTAGAATGGATGATGTGGACTACCTTGTTGAAGACAACGCAATGGATGACTTTTGCTTATCACCGGGAATGGATGGGACTCATGGCGGGTCCACTTTTGAGGATGATCCTAGACATCGATTACTGAGAGGGGCAGTCCATGGAAATTGGCATGATGGGGTGCAAGCTGGGAGCAACATGCAAATGTTGGAAGTGTTCCAACCATCATATCTGCCTGAGATTCAGATCTGGTTGGTGTCAGGATATTCCAGACTCATCAAGTCTAGAAAGAAAATGAAGGTTTGCAACACAAGTCGACGAGATGACATTGCGAGATTCTCGGGGAGTGAACTACGATAGCAAGCTCCAAAACTTGAGCTGGTTCTGCTACACACATGTGAACACGTTGTCCCAGACAAGCATGACCACATAGCAGTCTTATAATAAAACACTACCGAGTTCAGGTTGGGAACCATCAACGAGGTTACCGAAGTCCTTACATAAATCCGGATTAGCTCTTATGAAGGAACTTCTTCTCCTTGAACAAATCAGTTAGTGGCTTGGTGTGCTAGGGAATCCATATGGAGTGGAGGTAATTAATCTACCAAACCATAGAATACATTCACACATGCGTGACTGACTTGGGATGATTCCAAAGGAAGCAAAAACAAACTTTCTCGAATTCACGACGACAACTTGCATCAAATGCACATGAATTAGAGGAAGTCACTTCTTTCATCAAGCATAAGCTTCATGAGCGGGACACGAAGGCATTGCTTACAAAGTTTCCAACACTAGATTGATGTTCAACATGGATCATGGGGAGACAAAATCTTTGCGATGGGTTCAAGAACAACTCATCGCAATTTCCATATCCTTTGGACTTTCACCATCATTTGAACACGGTGATAGCATTGGTCAGACCCAAAAGATGTAATGGTGTATGCTCGAGGGATAACCACGAGTAAGACAACACTACGAACATCGTTGGTTCTGATTTGATTTGACGATAGCCCATACTCAAATCAAAGATGGGGTAAGACAATAGGTCCAACAACTGATCACAAGGACCAATTGATGAAGATATCATCTTTCTTCAACACACACGCACAGAAAGATATCCCTTAACATGAACTAAGTCAGACAAGCTTTTATCTTCCAACTCTCCAAGTTGTTGTTTAGCTTAACCAACTAGCTCAGGGGTATTCAACACAGATTCTTGGAGGAAGGGTGGTTTCGAAAACCAACTTGATCACGAGCTCAACATAGCGGTCAGGTGACAACCTGGTAATACTTCCGAGAAGATATTCGGAACATCACGAACCACCGGTATGTTACTAAGCTCGAGAGCAATCTTGCTTTTCAGGGCAAGACGATATGATCAAAAGAGCAAGAGTTTGACACAATCCTAACTCATTGATCGAAGAGTGCACCAGGAGATCAGGACTAGGTAGCACAATCAGTCTTAGAATGATGATTCAAGAACCAACACACTAAGAATGAAATTATTGTCCATTAACTACCAAGCAACACAGTTGCTAGGAGTATTGAGTTCACACATCATGATTCACCTGTCGGCATTCCGGTTGCAACAACACGGAACCGAGAAATGAAAATGATGGCGAGAAGTATCAACTGCGTCAAGAATTCATAAGGGTGGTACAATTCCCATGACATTCTTGATATAAGATGGTAATACTCCAAGGTAGAACAGAATCAAAAGCTAGATTAGCGGTTTGATCTGCAGTACAACTGCTTTGACCCAATCCTAAAATGGGCAAGTCTTTGGAGTTTGTTTCTCCTAGTCATTACGGAATAGAATGGCTTGACGGACCACAGTAAAAGGCATCGATGAGCGAATGCATGCATACTCTTGACTATCAAATGATAGGCGGGGTCGAATACAACTAAAGAGAACAACTCAAAGGAACATATAATTTTACGAGTTGTGGATGCATAGATTAGTATGTCGAGCGAAACTCAACATTTCTTCCGGATAACCCATGCGGAAAGGTAGAACTGGCGATTCACAATATAGAATGGAGGACTCATCATGAGTACTCGGTTGTGATCTTTTGATCCAACAAACTTACGCCATAAGTGGTTCATAGTATTTGGAAGAAGGAAATACCACGGACCTCGAGGACTAATGCAAAGGTTACTAATAACCTAAAGGAACTAGCAACACTATCAACACGAGGTAAGTGGAGTGAATCTTGGGCCAAGAACCCAGGAGTAGAATACCTACTACTAAATGGCATCACGGGATGCTTTCAAGAAGAAAGGCGAGAATCATCACCTTTGGGATACAAATCATGGCTAGATTACTAGATGATCCCCTAAGACACCTAGGGTCATAATAATAGTTCAACATATCGTCGAGGCAATAGAATACCTCAACTCAGCAATTAGTGTGATTAACTTTGGCCCAAAGGAACATCAAAACCAGGAGGAAAGGATTTGCAAGTGCATCAGTTGTTTAGAAACACAGGATGACTCGGACACTGATATACGGCTGTAAATGCCGAAAAGATTGGAGACATGCTACAAAAATGGTGGCATAGCCACTCTGAAGCACAATATCAAGGTTTGAGATCAGCGATTATGAACATACGGAGTAGTAAAACTGAATCGAGATTTGAAACTAACAATTCTATAGGTCTATGGATTAGTAACACGTCATCACGATAGATAGATGAAAGCCTAGTTTCTTAATCCCGTAGAAAAGAAGAGGTTGACTTAGATCGAGAAGGCCATGAGGGATAAGGAGTAAAAAGAACCTTACGTTCCCATCCCACAATCAATTCCCTACATATAACTAAAGCATTTCTAGACTCAACTTGACCGGTTTGGCCGTAATCCTCTGAGCGGTCAAGCTCGATACCAAAGCTGTCGGGACCCGACTCAATGCCACATCGATCTAGCATGTAACACCCATATCACTTTGCGGCCTCACGCACGGTATTCCCACAGGTGTCGCCTTACCTTTGCCGGGACCGTTTAGCCTTTTGGCTGCACGTATATGATAGTGTCGCTAGCATCCATATGATAAGGAGCCCGGCTGACATGGCTAGTCGTAAACCCAAAGTGGCACAAACTTATAGGGACAGGCATCCATGACCCAACATCGAGCGTGTCGGTCATCGGCCGAGTGAATCGAGTGCTGTAGCACTTTGGGCTAGCAGACTCCGGTGAACCGGGTGTGGCGGGCTAACAGGACTCGGTATTCAACGCGTGACATTTCCCGAAGGAGACGAGACACAGAGCGAAGAAGGACACATGCCGGCCAGCCTAAGTGTCCGGAGCAGCGACAAGCTACCATGGCTCGATGGAAGCACTAGGAGACATTTCCGGTAAGAGAGGCTACTAAGGATGAACAACTAGATAGTCGGATCCCACACATACCAAGCATTTCAATAACATACACACAATATGCTCGATATGTGCAAATACAACATGGCATCACAACATGACTCTCGACTCAAGTATTATTTCAATAGGCTCAGGAGCGAGATATTACAAACATGGGTCTCATGACCCAACATTGAAACATACAAGTCAAAGCACAAGCGAGCGAACATGTGCAATCTGAGACATCTACAAATGGAAAAGGCTTAGAAGCGACTATCTACCGAGATCTGCCGAGGCACAAGATCGTAGCTGAGGTAACAAGCTAAATGTCAAGTCCACGCGGAACTACTAGTGAGAAGGAAATCTCGCAAAAAGCGTAAAATAGGCAAGCGTGAGTACAAATGTACCCAACAAGACTTACATCGTAACTAACTACATATGCATCATTATCAACAAAGGGATGGTGGATTTTGATATGACAAGCCAGCTTTGACTCGGTGGCTATCCTGAACTACGACTACAAGTAACTCTTTTGAGGTGGCGCTACGAGTCCACATATTCACCATATAATACACCACTATGGATCCGCTCCCGTCTCCCTACGAGAACGCCATCCATAGCACTCACGCTTATCTTGCGTATTTTAGAATATCCACTTTCACTTGTCTATGAACTATGCAAGGGTCCAAGCTTCCATATCCGAGGAATCCGGCTATTGAATAGATAATGATAACCTGCGGGGTGTACTTCTTCACACGCTCTCGCCACTTATCGCCTACAGACACGTCATGTACCTCGGCAACCTTCAAGCGGAAGCCAGGCGAGGGAGTCGGCCACGACCTACCTAAACACTCAAGTCTCTCGTCCGGGTTTATCGCCTATTCGGGTTCCATCCATAAGGAGATCCGGCGGGGTGTCGCTCACGGCCCCAAGCGATGTGTGCGGGGTTCCCGAGCCCACCATCCGGTGCCACTCGGTACACCGGCCACGTGTGCCTAGTCATCCCAAGCCCACCTGCGGGTGCCACTTGGTAGAAAAATAGCACTACCTACAAACACCAGAAACTAGTTGCAACTCCTGGACAGAGAACAAGGGTGATTAAGAAGCCGAGAGGGGTCGAGTTACCGGAACCCAATGTGTGGTAGTAACTGTTCATGGATCACAAACACAGAACTCAGTTCCTGAGGACGGCTGCAATGAGACAACCCACCATGTACTCCTACATGGCCTCTCACCGCTACCTTTACCAAATCGTGTTCACACACTTAGCTCACACACAGTAGGACATGTTCACACGCCTCTGATTCATTCCCGATGAATCAGACCTGACTCAACTCTAAGCAATAGCAGGCATGACAAACAAGCATGAATGAGTAGGCACATCAGGGCTCAAACAACTCCTACTCATGCTAGTGGGTTTCATCTATTCTTGTGGCAATGACAGTCATGCAGAGAGGATAAAGGGTTCAACTACCGCAGCGAGTATGATTGTATCGTTGTTGTCCTAATGCAGTAAAATAGAGCAGGAGCGAGAGAGTGGGATTGTATCGGAATGAACAAGGGGGTTTTGCTTGCCTGGCACTTCTGAAGATAGTATAGATCTTCATCGGTGTCATCGATCACATCGCCGGAACGCGTCTATCGAGAGGGGGCAATTACCGACAACTGAGAAAGAAACACAATCAATGCAAATGCACAATATGATGCATGATCATGACATGGCAATATGCTGTGGTTTGAGCTAATGCAACTAGCAACAGATTAAATGAAGTTGGTTTGAATACAAGATTCAAATTCAAACTCCATATGTGATTATTCAAATGCCATTTAAATGATTTGTGCTAAACAGCAGCTGTAAGTTGTTCTATCATGCATGAAAATGGTGCAGATGGATAGATTGGATTTTTCTGATCATTTTTCATATATAATTTATTGCATTTGGAGTTACGGTTGAATTTCTATGATTTTTCAAAGTTTAGGGCATTTTCTGGAATTTCCTGATTAAAAATAAATACAGAAAAGATTAAGTGCGTCAGCATGACGTCGGGGTGACGTCATCAGGTCAAAGGCGCCAGCCAGTCAAACTCGACGGCTGGGACCCACGGTCGATGTAACAGGCAAGAATAGAGGCCGACCAATGGGGCGGTCGGCGTACTGCGTCGGCATAGTCAAAGCGAGCGCGTGGGCCCGCCGCAATTAAGTTAACCTTAATCTATTTTTATTAGCCGATTAGTTAGGCGGTGGGGCCCGGCTGTCATTGGCTCGGTGGTAGTTAGTGGGGTGATTAGCCCCTAACAACCGGATTGGGTCGGCGGTTAGTCGCCGGCGACATCGAGGCAGCGGCGTTGCTCGGGTTTTGCCCTCCGGCTACCAAATGGGCGGCGGAGGGCTCTCGTGAAGCCGGTCCGTGCGCATCAACGGAGCAAGCAGGCGAGCTGGGTGGCCATAATCCTCGTCGGCGTCGAGCTCGGCGGCTCTGGGACCTCGGACGTTAGCGTAACGGCGCTCTGAAGGGCAGGAAGGCACGGGTTAGCTCCTACGGATAGTGAAGGTGCGCCGCATCCAACTAAGCGGCGGCAGCTGTGTGGTGGCGGAGCTCGCCGGAAGCAGGCTCATGGCGCCGCCGAGCTCTCGGCCACGACGGGCTATGGCTTAGAGGTCAAAGCAACCAGGAAGCGGGGAAAGCGACTCGGGGCTCACCGTGAGTCCGTTTGAAGGTCGATGGGCTCGAGGCGGCCGGAGTGCAGCGAATCGGCGGCGAGGCTCGGGTGCCGAGGTTGAAGATGATCGCGATGTCGATGAAGCGGGGCCTCTGGCGTCTTGTAGCTCGATTGGGAGGACGAGGAGGTTCGGCGGTTCTTGGACTCGGCGGAAGGGTGAGGTGCCGGTGCCAGCGGTGGTGCTTTCGTCGGCGGGCGGGGGGTGTGTTGATGAGGAGAACAGAGGAGGAAGAGCGTTCGGGGAGAGAGAGAGGGCATGGGGAGAGGGAAGCGGTGCGAGGTGCGTGGCGTCGTCCGGGCGCGTCGAGAGTAGCCAGCAGGCGGGGAGGAGGAGGTGGCGGCGCGTGCTCATGGCAGTGGCCTGCCCTTCGTCCTCTGGCAAAAGGAGGAAGACGATAGGGGTGGAGATGGGCTGGGCAGGCTTGACGGAGCCGCCCCGCAGTGGCGCCAGTAGTCCTTCTCTCTCTCTCTCTCTCTCTAGTATTAATTGTTTACATTTTCTATTTTGCTTTTACATTTTGATTTAGTATTAATACTAAACCATTTTTTAAAACTCCTGAGAAAATTTGTGGGCACTTTTAAAATGTTTACTAACAGCCCACAAATGTTTTCAGAATTATTGAAGCGTTTAAAATGTTTATAGCCATTAAATGCTCCAATTCAAATACTTATGATTTAATCCAAAAAACCTGAAATGACCTCGGGAAAATATGCACCAATTTTTGTCAGGGGTTTTCACCAGTTTCAAAAATTATGGACTTTTCCTGAAGTCACTTTGGGTTTATTGGAAGTGATTTTATTTGAGCCTATTTGAATTCATTTGGTGTTAGGGTTTGGTCAGTCCCCTATTTCAAGTTAAATAGAATTTAAACATGATGCAACACTCTAATGCAAGCACTAAGCATTACCAGAACTAGGGATGTGACAGGATCACTGGACAGCGGTCAAAATTATCCTTAGAGAAATAAGGAAATGTTTCTCGGTTATGCAGGTGATAAAGAGTTTGGCGTAAAGGGTTACGTCAACGCAAGCTTTAACACCAATCTGGATGACTCTGAGTAGCAAACCGGATACGTATAGTGGAGCAGCCATTTGGAATAGCTCCAAGTGGAGTGTGGTAGCAGCATCTACAATATGACATAGAGATTTGCAAAGTACACGCGGATCTGAATGTTGCGGACCCGTTGACTAAAACCTCTCTCACAAGCATAACATGATCTAACCCCAGAACTCATTAGGTGTTAATCACATCATGATGTGAACTAGATTATTGACTCTAGTGCAAGAGGGAGACTATTGGAAATATGCCCTAGAGGCAATAATAAATTGGTTATTATCATATCTCCCTGTTCATTATAATCGTTTATTATCCATGCTAGAATTGTATTGATCGGAAACTCAGATACATGTGTGGATACATAGACAACAACGTGTCCCTAGTGATCCTCTACTAGAGTAGCTCGTTGATCAAAGATGGTTAAGGTTTTCTAACCATAGACACGAGTTGTCATTTGATAACGGGATCACGTCATTAGGAGAATCATATGATGGACAAGACCCAAACTATGAACGTAGCACATGATCATATCAAGTTTATTGCTATCGGTTTCTACATGTCAAGTATATGTTCCTATGGCCATGAGATCATGCAACTCACTGACACCGCAGGAATACCTTGTGTGTACCAAACATCGCAATGTAACTGGGTAACAATAGATGTGCTCTACAGGTATCTCTGAGGGT
The DNA here is from genome assembly GCA_021437245.1 of Aegilops speltoides. Taxonomy (NCBI): domain Eukaryota; kingdom Viridiplantae; phylum Streptophyta; class Magnoliopsida; order Poales; family Poaceae; genus Aegilops; species Aegilops speltoides. The sequence continues at coordinate 336,705,132 of CM038147.1, read as the reverse complement.
GTCTGTTGAGTTGGCATGGATCAAGACTGGGATTTGTCACTCTGTATGACGGAGAGGTATCTCTAGGCCCACTCAGTAATACAACATCACAACGGGCTTGCAAGCAATGTGACCAAGGAGTTAGTGAAAGTGCAATCTTGCTCTTAAAGAGTATTTTTGATATTGATGACAAACCTACATATAGGGGACTAACCTTGTTTGCTAAGTATATACACAGGCCGTCTGTCCACTGGTTTTTCTTTAGTGACCATCATGATCGCATCATATGAGATTTTACTCAAGCAAATTATCAATGAGGAAAGGAGCAAACAAAGATGAAGTATTGTGTTTTTTTATATTCCTTGAGTAATAGGAACCCCGCACTATTAAGAGGGTATCCGAAGTGTAGGTTCAAGACTTGCTCACATTTTGTATCAAGAACAATTATTTCACAATAGACCAAAATCCCTAGCAATATCCCTTAGCCAAAACCTACCACTTCTCCTAGCCGGATCATCCGGCAAGCTACCCAGATCATCCGGGCTTCACCCGGATCAGCCGGACCCTGCACCGGATCATCCGGATAATAGGTGCTCTCCATCACAGAACGGTGTGGCTGAAGCCGGATCATCCGGACGTTCCTCCGGATCATCCGGGCTGTTCCCCGGATCGTCCGGATTCTCTTCCGGATCGTCCGGATAACGATCTCTGTTTTCCTGAAGCCATATGTTGTAGCGGATCGTCCGGTCGGCATCCGGATCTTCCGGGCTTGTCCGGATCATCCGGCTTGCCTCCGGACTGTCCGGGCTGCTCGCAGCTCGGCTGCAACCATCTGCATCCGGACCTTCGCGGTTATCCGGACAAATGTCCGGATCATCCGGATGGTGTCCCGGATCATCGGGGTGGTCAACTTGTGTCCAAACGGCTCTATTCGGACATGGTATAAATAGCACCTTACCCCTTCGAGATAAGGTTGAACACTCCACACAAACACGCCTCAAGAACACCAGTGCTTCCCCTCTCTTGCTCACACACTAAATCCCAGATCCCGGCTTGATTCTTGAGGGTTTCTAAGAGTTGTTCCAATCAAAAGAAAGATCGTCTTCCTCCCCTTCTTGTGACCAAAGCAAATCGAAGTTTGAGCAAGTCTTGAGTCTTTCCCCTCGGATCTTGTTACTCTTGGAGGTTGGAGACTCCTAGGCGGTAGGAGTCATTCGGTGAGGAATCAACTATTGTGATTACCCCCGGAAAGTTTGTGAGGGTTTGGAGACCACCCCAAGGTCTACCACTAGTGGTTGAGAAATGCCTTCGTGGTGTTGTCTCAAAGGGAGAATATGGTGAGCCTTCGTGGCGTAGGTGTGCCTTCGTGGTAACATCCGTCCCTCTAACGGTGACTAGCTTCCCTCCAAGGAAGTGAACATCGGCATACATCCTCGTCTCCCGGAGTTGCGGTTATTCCTAACCCTAACTCTATACTTGTGGTTACTTGTTGTGATTGCACTTACTTACATCTTATTGTGCTTGCTCACTTATATGCTTGTGTTACTTGCCTAGTACTTTGTACTTACTAGCAATTGTTAGGCTCACCTTCATATTCCGCTCTATTGCCTAAAATTGCTTACTAATAATTAAAATTTGTAATTGTACCTATTCACCCCCGCCCCCTAGGTCCATCTCGATCCTTACAATTGGTATCAGAGCCTCGTGCTCTATTCTTGTGGCTTAACCGCCCTAGAGCGAGATGAACCGGATGGGACTCCACAGTTGTAGATCCTAAGGATAAAGGTGAGGCTTCCTCTGAAGTCAAGACCTTTACGTCGGAGGATCTAGAGCAGACCCTTGCTAAGCAAAAAGAGGAGCATGATGCTTCTCTTGAGGCCTTAGTCCAAATGAGATTAGCCACGTTGTCCACAGTGCTTGCACCACTCTCGGGTGGTGCTTTGCTTTGAGGCCAACTGTGCCTACTCCATCACTTGGTCAACAACCTCCTAGAAATGAACACGCCGGTGTTCCTTGGCTTTATGCAAGACCTCGGGTTGAGAAACCAAGATATAACCCTCAAGGCAAACCTCCTTTACTAAGTGCCACTTCGATTTTGCCTTGTGGAGAGTTGCTATCTGAGGATCATCTTTGACATGGAAATGACGAGATCTTTGGAAATCTTGGAGTATGGCTATCATGTGGTTGATCCAAAGAACCCCACACCAAGAGAAATATATGACAAGAACCTCAATGACACTGCTATCATGTGTATAAGGAGAGGCATGGATGAAAAGCAAACGAGACCATTCATACATATCACAACTGCCAAGGAACTATGGGAAAGTATCATACGATCCAAGACTGGCACCTCTACCCTCCGGAGTGCTCAATATGAAATTGCCAAGGGGCAATTGCAAAACTTTTGTATGGAGAAAGGTGAAACCCCCAATCAACTCCATGAGCGCCTCATGACTCTCGCTGCCGATATTGAGTCATGTGAGTGTGACAAGACACAAGATGGATTCAACATGACTAAGAGATTCCTTGTGGATAAATTGCTTCATGCTCTTGCTCCATATCACCATCAAATGGTGTGGGACATAAGACAACACCATACTTTCAAGGAAATGACTACAGATGACATCATATCCACCTTTCAACTATTTGAAGTGTCAAAGGCTAATGCCACAAAACATCTTGCCATGCATGGTTCCCCATCATCAAAGGTCAATCTTGCATTGAAGGCCAAGCATGTATGTGAAGATGAGCAAAGTGAAGAAGAAGAAGATGATGATGATGATGAAGATGGTGATGAGATTGAATCCGACGAGGGCCGTCATATGAAGACATGTCTCTCTTTGTCAAGAAGTTTAGCGGGGAAAATTCAAGGAAGATTCCAAAAGAAGAAAGTAAGAAAATGCTACAAGCTGTGAGGAAACCAACCACTTCTCAAATGAGTGCCCTTATGAGAAGAGAGAAGATAAACCAAGGTTTCCCAAGACCTTTCCTAAGAAGAAGTTGCCAAATCCTTTGAACTCCAAGCTCAAGAAGAGATGGGAAAGCAATGGTTGCTCAAGAAGAATCCGATCCGGATGATGTTAGTGGTGTTGCCGGAGTTGCTCAAGATTCGTAAAACACATTGAGGCTAGTCAATAAGAGTGGTGAAGTTGTCACCTACAACTACATGAAGGATTACAAGGGCAACGCTCACAAGTGCCTCATGGCGAAGGCCGTGGTAGAAGATGGAGAGGATCAAAACTCTCCTGACAAGGTCAAGGTAACCCCACGATCAAACCCTCCTCTTCTCACTCCTCCTATTTCTAGTGATGAGTATTTTGATGCGGAGGATAGTTATGAGGATGATGATCTAAATGATCCTATGCTTGCTAAACTTAATAAGTTCATGTGCTCCCTCAAAGTAAAGAAGCTCACTATGTTTCGTATGCTTATGGAGATGGTGAGTAAGCACACCATCACCATTAAGGAACTCGAAACCCTCGTCACCGAGGAAAAGGAAAAAATGTGAAATCCTTGAGCGGAAAGTCCAATATGAGGAAACACGAAATGATGAACTATGCTTAAAAATTGGCACAAATATTGATGTTCATACTAAAGATCTTGCCTCCTTAAAAAGGCTATTGGCTCTTGTGAAGAGTTGATGAATGATAAAAGTAAGCTTCTGAAGTCTCATGCTTCTCTCTCTAAGGATTGTGAGCTTCTATTCGTGTCCCTCAAGACTAAGGAAGAAGAGCTCACCCTTCTTACAAAGAGTTTTCAGACGCTCAAACTTACTTATCTTGAAACTCTAGCTAAGGCCTACTCGTCTCCTATTATAAATGTTGATGCTTGTTCTACTAACTCTAGTAGTGATTTAGCATCTATTCTTGAGGAAAATCGTTTTCTCAAGGCTCAAATTGAGAAAGGGCTCATGACATGTGCTCAAGGGCAAAATAACCTTAATGAGGTGTTGAGCCAACACAATGAAGTGTTCGCCAAAGAGGGACTCGGGTTTGACCCAAGCACAAGCAAGAAGAAGACATTCTCTCAAAAGTGCACCACCCCTTTAAAAGAAACTTTTGTACGAGAAGGACACAAGGAGAAAGGTAAGGTTGTTAGTGGGAAGGCCACAAGGGGCATGCCCACTCTCAACAAGCCAAAGAGTTCATGCCTCCATCCTATGTACTTCGTAAGACTAAGGATGGAGAAGTTTATCAAAGTTTGTTGGTCCTCGAAATGCATTTCGGTTTTATGCTATTTGGGTCCCTAAGACCCTTGTGACTAACAGAGAGGTCCCATTGCAAGATGGGTGCCTCTAACCAAGTAATAATTGTGTGTAGGTTGCCTTCTCCGGTGGAGTAAAATGGGTGATTGATAGTGGATGTACCAATCATATGACTGGAGATAGCAAATTGCTCTATGATTTCATGGAAGCTATTCAACCATTTATGAGCATTATGTTTGGTGGAGGATCAAAAGGACAGGTACTTGGGTTGGGGAAGGTGGCTACCACAAATGACATGTCTCTTGCAAATGTCATGCTTGCCCAATCCCTTAAATATCATTTACTTTCTGTTCATCAATTGGCATCTATTGGTTATGATACACTATTTGGACTAACGGATGTGAAAGTCTTTAAGAGAGATACTCTCGAAGTGGCCTTTGTTGGAGAGTTGGATGGCAACCTTTACACGGTTGATTTCTCGAAAGGGAGCACATTCCATGCAACTTGTCTAATGGCCAAGGCCGACAAGGGATGGCTATGGCATCGCCGGCTAGCCCATGTCGGCGTGAGAAATCTTCAAGATCTCTTAAAGGGAAATCACATCCTTGGACTAACAAATGTCTCTTTTGAGAAAGATCGTGTGTGTAGTGCATGTATAGCCGGGAAGCAACATCAATCAAAGCACCCACCCAAGAATATTGTGTCTACTTCAAGGCCTTTGGAGCTCCTTCATGTGGATCTTTTTGGGCCTCCTTCATGGGATAGTCTTGGTGGGAAAAAGTATGGACTTGTCATTGTTGATGATTACTCAAGATATATATGGGTGTTTTTCCTCAAGTCCAAGGACGAGACGAAGATCACTTTCATTGACTTTGCCAAGCAAGCACAATGCAAGTTTGACAAAGAAATCTTGGCAATAAGAAGTGACAATGGATCTGTGTTCAAAAACTACACCTTGGAAGAATTCCTTAGTGATGAAGGATTGAGCATCAATATTCAGCTCCATACACTCCTCAGCAGAATGGTGTAGCCGAAAGGAAGAACCGCACCCTTGTGGAGATGGCAAGGTCCATGTTGGATGAATACAAGTCACCACATAGTTTTTGGGCCGAAGCTGTCAACACCGCATGCCATGCATCAAACCGGCTCTTCCTCCGCGCTATATTGGAAAGGACTCCATATGAGCTTCTAACTGGAAACAAGCCAAATGTCAGGTACTTTCGTGTATTTGGGTGCAAATGTTTCATCCTCAACAAAAGAGGACGGTTAGGAAAATTTCAATCCAAAACGATTGAGGGTATATTTGTTGGCTATGGATCAAACTCTGACGCCTATAGAGTCTACAACAAATCCAATGGATGTGTTGTAGAAACTTGTGACATGGTGTTTGATGAATTTAATGGCTCCCATGGGGAGCAAGTTGATCTAAGTGATGTAGGTGAAGAAGATTCTTCTCAAGACATTTTGACCATGGGTGTTGGTGCACTTCTTCCTATGGAACAAGAACCTCATGATGATGAAGAAGAAGATGGAAGTCTCACACATCATCAAACTACTTCAACATCCATACCACCACAAGCTCCTATTGTTCAACCGATACCCTTATCCCAAGTTGAAGAGGATGATCAAGTTCCTCCTCATGACAATCTTCAAGAACAAGAACAAGAAAATCCAATCATTGATGATGAACCTCAACAAATGCAATATGAACAAGAAGATCTTCCTCCACACATTAATGATCCATATGTTGAGGATGTGGATGATGGACATGAAGTTGAACCTCGTGAAACCCTTACCTATATCATGCCACGAGTGGCCGGTCGTGTTGATGTTGACAAAATACTCACCGACATATCAGAAGGTAGGGTCACTCGTAAACATTTGACCAACTTTTGTGCTCACTTTTCTTTTGTGTCTAGTTTTGAGCCCATCAAGGTACAAGATGCATTGATGGACAACGATTGGCTAGTTGCTATGCAAGAAGAGTTGAACAGTTTTGAACGCAACCAAGTGTGGTCATTAGTCAAGAGGCCACCGACCGAGCACAACGTCATTGGAACAAAATGGATTTTCAAGAACAAACAAGATGAGAATGGTGTGATCATCCGAAACAAGGCAAGGTTAGTGGCACAAGGGTACTCACAAGTTGAAGGTTTGGACTTTGGTGAGACCTTTGCCCCGTTGCCGTCTTGAATCCATTCGCATCTTACTTGCTTATGCTGCTTTCAATGGTTTTACATTACATCAAATGGATGTGAAGAGTGCTTTCCTTAACGGTCCTCTACAAGAAGAAGTATATGTATCACAACCACCTGGGTTCGTTGATCCCGATCACAAAGACTATGTGTATAAACTTCATAAGGCTTTATATGGCCTCAAACAAGCACCTCGTGCTTGGTATGATCATCTTAAGAAGTTTTTACTCGATGATGGTTTTGTGAGAGGGGTGATCGATCCCACTCTTTTTACTAAGAGGGATAAGGGTGATTTGATCTTATGCCAAATCTATGTAGATGATATCATTTTGGTTCTCCTAACATTCATTTGTGCAAGAAGTTTGCGGACTCAATGACCAAGAATTTTGAAATGTCACTCAATGCGGTTTGAAGTTCTTCCTCGGTTTCAAATTCTACAATTTCAAGAAGGAATTTTCTTGTCTCAAGCAAAATACCTCAAGGATATCTTAGAGAAGTTTGGTATGTCGATGCTAGTCCATGTAAGACACCAATGCCAACCAAAATAACTCTCCTTGAAGACACAAACGGTATCCCTTGACCCATCTAAATACCGCTCTATGATTGGTTCATTGCTTTATCTTTGTGCATCTAGACCAGACATCGTGTTTAGTGTATGCATGTGTGCTAGATTTCAAGCTTCCCCTAGGGAAAGTCATCATAAGGCGGTTAAGCATATTCTTAGATACCTTGTTCACACCCCAAAGTTGGGTCTATGGTATCCCAAGGATGCTAAGTTTGATCTCATTGGGTACACGGATGCGGATTGGGCCGGAGACAAAGTGGATCGTAAGTCCACTTCCGGTGCATGTTAGTTTCTTGGACGCTCCTTGGTAAGTTGGTCATCGAAGAAACAAAACTGTATTGCCCTCTCTACCGTAGAAGCTGAATACATTGCTGCCGCCAGCTGTGCAACTCAGTTATTATGGATGAGGCAAACTTTGAAGGATTACGGTATCACCTATAGAAATGTGCCTCTTCTATGCGATAATGAAAGTGCCATCAACATTGCTGAGAACACCAAGGATCATCTCCGCACCAAGCACATTGATATTAGGTATCACTTCTTGAGAGATCATGTTGAGAAGGGTGATATTCACATTGATCACATTGGTACAGATTTGCAACTGGCAAATATTTTCACCAAACCATTGGATGAAGCAAGGTTTTGTCGACTTAGGCGTGAACTTGGTATCTTGGAGCTTGACAACATTATGTGAAATCTCGTACTCATGCATGCATTTTCATAATGTCTTGTCTTGATGTAGGCATATTCTTAGGGGGAGACATTCAATTTATGAGTACTCTCTCCCTTACATAATGCATAAATAGAACCAACACTCTCAAAGTCACTATGACACTTACGTTGTGTCCATAGTACTTTAAAATGATGGAGTAATAACCATGGGTCCAAAAGTTCAAATTTTTGGTCTCCAAAGTTATATATACTCATACATGGTGACTTAGCCTAATTATTATTTTTGGGTGTTTATATGGGTTTGAGATATTGTTGTGACTAAGGCTACTTATATATATATATCTATAACAAACACACACAAAATATATATATCGTCATTACCCCATCACTCTTCATCACATCCAAACCAGATCTCAGAATTTTGGCTAGCCGGATCCGGGCTGTGTCTGCCCGGATATCCGGGCTCACTTCCGGACATCTGTACCTGCCCGGATCATCCGGGGCTCCTTTCGGACATCCCGGGTGGGTCTTCGACTTGCCCAGTAGCATATCGGGCCGTGGGGGGGCACAGGGAGTTATCCTTTTACTTTTCCCCTCGACCTCACCCTCTCACCCCGCCGCTAGCGGCTGCTCATCGGCCCGCCCCGCCAGTCCGGCCGGCAAACTAGCCTGATCTCGTGCTCATGGGCTACCATCGCCTCGATCTACTCCCTCCTCACGCCGTTTTCCCCAGGGGCCGATTGGATCCTCTCCAATCTCGGCCTCCGCCCCCAAACTCCGCCATGGTGGTCGGACGTGGTGGTACTGGCCGGAGCTTCAAGTCGACCTCCTCGGGTCCCTCTTGTGAACCATGTCGCCAAGCATCAACGGACTCCGAGGAAGCTGCTCGTCCACTCAAGAAAGCACCAGGTCGTGCTTGGGTCTTCGACTTGCCCAGTAGCATATCGGGCCGTGGGGGGCACAGGGAGTTATCCTTTTACTTTTCCCCTCGACCTCACCCTCTCACCCCGCCGCCGGCGGCTGCTCATCGGCCCGCCCCGCCAGTCCGGCCGGCAAACTAGCCTGATCTCGTGCTCACGGGCTACCATCGCCTCGATCTACTCCCTCCTCGCGCCGTTTTCCCCAGGGGCCGATTGGATCCTCTCCAATCTCGGCCTCCACCCCCAAACTCCGCCATGGTGGTCGGCCGTGGTGGTACTGGCCGGAGCTTCAAGTCGACCTCCTTGGGTCCCTCTCGTGAACCACGTCACCAAGCATCAACGGACTCCGAGGAAGCTGCTCGTCCACTCAAGAAAGCACTAGGTCGTGCTCGTCCGTCCTATGCCGAGCAGGACGATCCTGATTATGAGGACGATCTCCAGGAGGACGAGCTCGTGCCGGTTCGCTCAACGACCAAGGCCAAGAAGAAGAAAGCGGCTTCTACCTCAAGCTCGCAGCCTGCCGCACCTACCGGTCTCATTTTGTCCATGGTCAACCCCACCAACCGTGGCCGTCGTACTATCAGCTATCAGTCCATGGATCCATCTGAGTATGCAGCTTTAAGGAGTGAAGTCAACCAATTTGCTGCCCCGGCCAATGCAACCGATCCTCGGTTTCGCACCTTGGTTCAACAGGACATCTATCAATCGGTCATTGCTCATCTAGGGTTCTCTCCTCAGCATTATGTGAACTTGGATTACATTGAGAACAATCCAACCAAGTTCGATGGTGTGTTAGAAGATTGAGGGCATGGGGCTGCGTCGTGCTATGACTCTCCTTTGTGATTGGAATGAGGCTGCCATTCGGCAATTCTATGCCACGTGTTTCTTCCATCCGGATTGTTCGATCACTTGGATGACTCATCATTCTCGAGTTCACTTTGTCTCTTTTGAGGAGTTTTTGCTGCCTTGGGCATGCACGGATCTGAGGCGGTCTTTTTGAATCCATGAGGTGAATCCCAAGTTTGAGGCTATGCCTATCGGTGCTTGCGTTGTCTCACCATGCCTCCTACTCAGCTATCCACGGTGCAGACAAAGCAAGGAGCTTAATGACATCAGTATCTTCCGTCTCAAATACAGGTGGCTTTTTCAGTGCATCCTCAACTCCATTGCTCCCAAGAAAGGGGATCGTGGGATGGTACGAGCTTACAGCATTGACTTGATGTACTACTCACGGAAGAATCCCACTCGTCCCGTTGACATGGCAGATTTTCTTTGGCATGAGATTCGCATGGCTAGTTGTCTGAAGGTTCGTACTCTTCCGCATGCTCCTTTCATTCAGACCGTCATTGACTCTGTCTTCACTTGCCCCATCAACAAGACCAACATTCACTCCATGTGGACTCCGCATGATGACACTTCTAGGGGCAAGGCTCCTGCTCCGTCGTGTGGTGAGAGCTCTTCTCGCCACACCAAACCTTTCGTCAAGCCGTTTGACCGCCTTGCTCGCTTTATTGGGAAGTCCCATAAAGCCATCTTTGACACCTGTCACTACACTGCTACTCACATTGCTACCGAGGAGGTTCGCCGCATCTCTGAGGCAAATGCCCTTAGGGCTCGTCTTCGTCTTGGCGTCTGGCGATCTGTCGAGCCTGATGAGCCTATTCCTGCTCGACTTCCTCTTCCGGAGGTCGATTTTCCTTCTGCCACTGAGTTTCCCGAGTTCTTCCTTGTACCTGCTGATCTGAGTGATGATGATGATGATGATGAGGATGAGGATGAGGATGCTGCGTGATTCTCATACTTTCTCGGCCATCTTTCCCTTTTTCGGTACTTGCTGTCAAGGGGGAGATGTAATTCTTAGGAGGAGTTTGGTGTGTGTGCGGTATGCTTAGAGCTTTAGTTAAGTGGACTCATTATTATTATTGTAATGGTACTATGGTACTTTGGTCATGAGTTATGAGTCTATGTCACTATGCAAGTGCTTATTGTAATGGTACTATGGTACTTTGGTCATGAGTTATGAGTCTATGTCACTATGCAAGTGCTTAAGTATGCTGTCTTTATTCATTGATTATGTTGATTTTAATGATGTACGCCTATACTATATTCCGAATGTGGGCATCCACTTCATATGTGCATGATTTTGTATTTTTTATCACCTTATTCCATGAATACATTAAGGGAGAGCTCCTCTTAAAACACACTCATATGCATAAATTAAGGGGGAGCACTTCCTAAAACACATACCGGTCTACTCTCCTAGAATCATTCGTATCACATTTCACTTGTTAAATGCTATATGTAGTTTGTCATCAACTACCAAAAAAGGGGGAGATTGAAAGTGCAATCTTGCTCTTAAAGAGTATTTTTGATATTGATGACAAACCTACATATAGGGGACTAACCTTGTTTGCTAAGTATATACACAGGCCGTCTGTCCTCTGGTTTTTCTTTAGTGAGCATCATGATTGCATCATATGAGATTTTACACAAGCAAATTATCAATGAGGAAAGGAGCAAACAAAGATGAAGTATTGTGTTTTTTTATATTCCTTGAGTAATAGGAACCCCGCACTATTAAGAGGGGATCCGAAGTGTAGGTTCAAGACTTGCTCACATTTTGTATCATAAACAATTCTTTCACAATAGACCAAAATCCCTAGCAATATCCCTTAGCCAAAACCTACCACTTCTCCTAGCCGGATCATCCAGCAAGCTACCCAGATCATCCGGGCTTCACCCGGATCAGCCGGACCCTGCACCGGATCATCCGGATAATAGGTGCTCTCCATCACAGAACGGTGTGGATGAAGCCGGATCATCCGGACGTTCCTCCGGATCATCCGGGCTGTTCCCCGGATCGTCCGGATTCTCTTCCGGATCGTCCGGATAATAGTGCCCGGTTTTCACAGAAGCCATATGTTGTAGCCGGATCGTCCGGTCAGGCATCCGGATCTTCTGGGGCTTGTCCGGATCATCCGGGCTTACCTCCGGACTGTCCGGGCTACTCGCAGCTCGACTGCAACCATCTGCAACCAGGCCTTCTGCCAGATTTATCCGGACAAATGTCTGGGTCATTCGGATGGTGTCCCAGATCATCCGGGGTGGTCAACTTGTGTCCAAACGGCTCTATTCTGGACATGGTATAAATAGCACCTTACCCCTTCAAGATAAGGTTGAACACTCCACACAAACACGCCTCAAGAACACCAGTGCTTCCCCTCTCTTGCTCACACACTAAATCCCAGATCCCGGCTTGATTCTTGAGAGTTTCGAAGAGTTGTTCCAATAAAAAGAAAGATCTTCTTCCTTCCCTTCTTGTGACCAAAGCAAATCGAAGTTTGAGCAAGTCTTGAGTCTTTCCCCTCGGATCTTGTTACTCTTGGAGGTTGGAGACTCCTAGGCGGTAGGAGTCATTCGGTGAGAATCAACTATTGTGATTACCCGGAAAGTTTGTGAGGTTTGGAGACCACCCCAAGGTCTACCACTAGTGGTTGAAAGCGCCTTGTGGTGTTGTCTCAAAGGGAGAATAGGGTGAGCCTTCGTGGCGTGGGGTGTGCCTTCGTGGTAACATCCGCCCCTCTAACGGTGACTAGCTTCCCTCCAAGGAAGTGAACATCGGCATACATCCTCGTCTCCCGGAGTTGCGGTTATTCTTAACCCTAACTCTATACTTGTGGTTACTTGTTGTGATTGCACTTACTTACATCTTATTGTGCTTGCTCACTTATATGCTTGTGTTACTTGCCTAGTACTTTGTACTTACTAGCAATTGTTAGGCTCACCTTCATATTCCGCTCTATTGCCTAAAATTGCTTAGTAATAATTAAAATTTGTAATTGTACCTATTCACCCCCCCCCCTCTAGGTCCATCTCAATCCTTTCAGTTAGTCACAGGATCTTGTATTACGGAACGAGTAAAGAGACTTGCCGTAACGAGATTGAACTAGGTATGGAGATACCGGCGATCGAATCTCGGGCAAGTAACATACCGCTAGACAAAGGGAACTGCATACGGGATTGATTGAACCCTTGGCATCATGGTTCTACCGATAAATATCTTCGTGGCATATTTGGGAACCAATATAGGCATCCAGGTCCCACTATTTGTTACTGACCGGAGAGGTGTCTCGGTCATGTCCACCTGATTCTCGAACCCGTAGGGTCCGCATGCTTAACATTCGATGACGCTAGAGAAGTATTGGAATATTCACGTTGGTGACCGAATTTTGTCCAGAGTCCCGGATGAGATCCCAGACATCACGAGGAGTTCCGGAATGGTCCGGAGGTAAAGATTTATATATGAGAAGTCATGTTTTGGCTACCGGAAAAGGTTCAGGGTTTACCGATATGTACCGGGAAGCTTTCGAAAGGTTCTGGAAGGTTCCAGAGGGTTCCGGAGGAGTCCGGAAGGGTCCCTCCAGCACCTAGGGCGTGCATGGGCTGTAGGGGGGCACCCTAGCCTTATTGGGACAGGGGCACTAGCCCCAAAGAGGCCCATGCGCCTAGGGGAAGGGAAACCCTAAGGGGGAGGGCCCTTTACTTGACTTAGAGGGCAATCCTCCCCCTTGGACGCCTCCCCTCCTTGGAGGAGGGGCTGGGGCTGCACCCCCAAGCCTCCCACATCCCTATATATAGTGGGGAGAGGCGTGTGGGGCTGTACACACAAATTACCACACCCTAGAGGCAGCCCTACCTCTCCCATTACTCTGTTTTCTCCTCAGATCGCATCTACGGTAGCGCTTGGCGAAGCCCTGCGGGTGTTGAACTCAGAGGTGTCGTCCGTTCAGCACTTGATCAGGAGTTCGTGGGATGGATCGTGATTGGATCGCGAAGACATTCGACTACATCAACCGCGTTTCTTAATGCTTCCGCTTAGCGATCTACAAGGGTATGTAGATCCAATCTCTCATCTAGTATATGTTCATCTCCTAGATTGGTCTTGGTGAGCGCAGGAAATTTTTTGTTTCCCATGCAACGTTTCCCAACAGGCAGGTCACAAAAGAGGCGGCAAAGCATGAGGACTGGAGCACACATGGAGGATGAGAACAAGTTGCTTTGCAAGGCTTGGATGGAAATTGGAAATATCTCCAAACGTGTGCCGAGGAAAAAAGGTTCAGCATTTCGGAAGAGGTTCCATGCTTTCTTCCATGAACATAGGAAATTTGCACCCTGCAAATTTGAGATTGACTGGGGTGATTTGTCACTTCAAAAGTGGTGGAGCTTCATCCAAGCGGAGTGCAACAAATTTTTGTGGTTCTTATGAACATGTGGTTGGCTAGCCCATGAGTGGCATTGGAGTCAAGGACTTGGTATGTTTTTCGTTCCCCTTTTCATACGAGCATATGTCGTTCTTCTATGCATATAAATGTATGTTGTTGGTTCATGTACATATGTAGGTGTTTCAATCTTTGGAAATCTTCAAGCCCCGACAAGGGTGAAGCCATTTACCTTGACCCATTATTGGATGAAATCAAGGATTGTGAAAAGTGGAAGTAACAATATGCCAACCAAAAAAAGGTTGGGGGCCTCATCGGTCGTTGAACCAAAAGAGAAGAGGCCAAGGAGGAAGGCCAACTCCAAGGTAGAGGCAAAGTGTGATGCTTCGGCACTTGCTTTGCAAGAAACTTTGAAGGGGTTCATGAAGGAAATATGCCCTAGAGGCAATAATAAAGTTATTATTTATTTCCTTATATCATGATAAATGTTTATTATTCATGCTAGAATTGTATTAACCGGAAACATAATACATGTGTGAATATATAGACAAACAGAGTGTCACTAGTATGCCTCTACTTGACTAGCTTGTTAATCAAAGATGGTTATGTTTCCTAACCATGAACAAGGAGTTGTTATTTGATTAACAAGGTCACATCATTGGTTGAATGATCGATTGACATGACCCATTCCGTTAGCTTAGCACACGATCGTTTAGTATGTTGCTATTGCTTTTATCCATGACTTATACATGTTCCTATAACTATGAGATTATGCAACTCCGTTTGCGGAGGAACACTTTGGGTACTACCAAGCGTCACAACGAATCGGGTGATTATAAAGGAGTACTACAGTGTCTCCAAAGGCGGATGTTGGGTTGGCGTATTTCAAGATTGGTTGTCACTCCGATTGTCGGAGAGGTATCTCTGGGCCCTCTCGGTAATGCACATCACTTAAGCCTTGCAAGCATTACAACTAATGAGTTAGTTGCGAGATGATGTATTACGGAACAAGTAAAGAGACTTGCCGGTAACGAGATTGAACTAGGTATTGATACCGACGATCGAATCTCGGGCAAGTAACATACCAATGACAAAGGGAACAACGTATGTTGTTATGCGGTCTGACCGATAAAGATCTTCGTAGAATATGTAGGAACCAATATGGGCATCCAGGTCCTACTATTGGTTATAGACCGGAGACGAGTCTCGGTCATGTCTACATTGTTCTCGAACCGTAGGGTCTGCACGCTTAAGGTTTCGATGACGGTTATATTATGAGTTTATGTATTTTGATGTAACGAAGGAGTTCGGAGTCCCGGATGTGATCACGGACATGACGAGGAGTCTTGAAATGGTCGAGACATAAAGATTGATATATTGGACAGCTATATTCGGACACCGGAAAGGTTAGGAAGTTTCGGAGAAAACGGAGTCTTGGGAGGGTTCTGGAACCCCGGGAAGTATGGGCCTTAGTGGGCCAAGAGGGAGAGAGGGGCCGCACCGGTGGTGGCGCGCCCCCTGGGGAGTCGAATAGGACAAGGAGGCGCGGCCCCCTTTCCCTCTCCTCTCCTCTCCTTCCTTCCCCTTCCTCCTTCCTAGTTGGACTAGGAAAGGAGTCCTACTCCCACTAGGAGGAGGACTCCCCCTCCTGGCGCGCCTCCTAGGGCCGGCCAGCCCTCCCCTGCTCCTTTATATCACGAGGCGGGGGCACCCTAGAACACACAAGTTGATCCTTGAGATCGTTCCTTAGCCGTGTCGGTGCCCCCTCCACCATATTCCACCTCGGTCATATCGTGGCGGTGCTTAGGCGAAGCCTGCGTCGATAGAACATCAAGATCGTCCTGCGCCGTCGTCTTGTGGAACTCTCTCTCCGGAGCTTTGCTGGATCGGAGCCCGAGGAGCGTCACCGAGCTGTCGTGTGTCAAGAACTTCGGGCGCCGAGTGCTGGCGCTGGGATCGGTTGGATCGCGAGGAGAACGTCGACTACTTCCTCTACGTTGTGATCGCTTCGCTTGGTCTCGAGGGTGCGTAGACAACACTCTCCCCTCTCGTTGCTATGCATCACCATGATCTTGCGTGTGCGTGGAAATTTTTGAAATTACTCGTTCCCCAACGGTGGCATCCGAGCCTAGGTTTTATGCGTTGATGTTATATGCACGAGTAGAACACAAGTGAGTTGTGGACGATATAAGTCATACTGCCTACCAGCATGTCATACTTTGGTTCAGCGGTAGATGAAGCGGCCCGGACCGACATTATGCGTACGCTTACGCGAGACTGGTTTCACCGCTACGAGCACTCGTTGCTTAAAGGTGACTGGCGGGTGTCTGTCTCTCTCACTTTAGTTGAATCGAGTGTGGCTACGCTCGGTCCTTGTGAAGGTTAAAACGGAGTCTATTTGACAAACTATCGTTGTGGTTTTGATGCGTAGGTAAGAACGGTTCTTGCTAAAGCCCGTAGCAGCCACGTAAAATTTGCAACAACAAAGTGGAGGACGTCTAACTTGTTTTTGCGGGGCATGTTGTGATGTGATATGGTCAAGGCGTGATGCTATATTTTATTGTATGAGATGATCATGTTTTGTAACGAAGTTATCGGCAATCGGCTGGAGCCATATGGTTGTCGCTTTATTGTATGAAATGCAAGCATACATAATTGCTTTACTTTATCACTAAGCGGTAGCGATAGTCGTAGAAGCAATAGATGGCGTAAACAACAACGATGCTACGATGGAGATCAAGGTGTCGCGCCGGTGGCGATGGTGATCACGACGGTGCTTGAGATGGAGATCACAAGCACAAGATGATGATGGCCATATCATATCACTTATATTGATTGCATGTGATGTTTATCCTTTATGCATCTTATCTTGCTTTGATTGACGGTAGCATTTTAAGATGATCTCTCACTAAAATTATCAAGAAGTGTTCTCCTGAGTATGCACCGTTGCCAAAGTTAAATCGTGCCCGGACACCACGTGATGATCGGGTGTGATAAGCTCTCGTCCATCTACAACGGGTGCAAGCCAGTTTTGCACACGCGAATACTCGAGTTATACTTGACGAGCCTAGCATATGCAGATATGGCCTCGAACACGGAGACCGAAAGGTCGGCGTGAATCATATAGTAGATATGATCAACATAAGATGTTCACCATTGAAAACTACTCCATCTCACGTGATGATCGGTTATGGTTTAGTTGATTTGGATCACGTAATCACTTAGATGACTAGAGATGTCTGTCTAAGTGGGAGTTCTTAAGTAATATGATTAATTGAACTTAAATTTATCATGAACTTAGTCTGGTAGTATTTTGCAAATTATGTTGTAGATCAATAGCTCGCGTTGTTGCTTTCATATGTTTATTTTCATATGTTCCTAGAAAATTGTGTTGAAAAATGTTAGTAGCAAAGATGCGGATTGGATCCGCGATCCGAGGTTTATCCTCAATCTGCATAGAAGAATTATGTCCTTAATGCACCGCTAGGTGAGCGGACCTATTGCGAGAGCGGATCGAGATGTTATGAGCGTTTGGCTAGCTCAATATGATGACTACTTGATAGTTTTGTGCACCATGCTTTATGGCTTAGAATCGGGACTTCAAAGATGTTTTGAACATCATGGACCATATGAGATGTTCGGAGTTGAAGTTAATATTTCAAGCAAATACCGAGTTGAGAGATATGAAGTCCTCAACAAGTTCTATAAGCTAAAAGATGGAGGAGAATCGCTCAACTAGTGAGCATGTGCTCAGATTATGCAGGTACAACAATCGCTTGAATCAAGTGGGAGTTAATCTTCCGGATAAGATAGTGATTGATGAAATTCTCTAGTCACCATCACCGAGTTAGTAGAACTTTGTGATGAACTATAGTATGCAAGGGATGATAAAAATGATTCCCGAGTTTTTCATGATGATGAAATCAATGAAGGTAGAAATCAAGAAAGAACATCAAGTGTTGATGGTTAACAAGACCACTAGTTTCAAGAAAAGGGCAAAAGGATGAAGGGAACTTCAAGAAGAGCGGCAAGCAAGTTCTTGCTCAAGTGAAGAAGCCCAAGTCTGGACCTAAGCACGAGACTAAGTGCTTCTCTTGCAAAGGGACTGGTCCTTTGAAGCGAACTACCCCAAGTATTTGGCGGATAAGAAGGATGGCAAAGTGAACAAAGGTATATTTGATATACATGTTATTGATGTGTACTTTACTAGTGTTTATAGCAACCCCTCGGTATTTGGTACTGGTTCGGTTGCTAAGAGTAGTAACTTCAAAGCGGGAGTTGCGAATAAGCGAAAACTAGTTAAGGGTGAAGTGACGATGTGTGTTGAAAGTAGTTTCAAGATTGATATGATCATCATCGCACACTCCCTATACTTTTGGGATTAGTGTTGAACCTAAATAAATGTTATTTGGTGTTTGCGTTGAGCATGAATATGATTTGATTGTGTTTATTGCAATACGATTATTCATTTAAAATCAGAGAATAATTGTTGTTCTGTTTACATGAATAAAACCTTCAATGGTCATACACCCAATGAAAATGGTTCATTGGATCTCGATCGTAGTGATACACATATTCATAATATTGAAACCAAAAGATGCATAGTTAATAATGATAGTGCAACTTATTTGTGTACTTGCCGTTTAGGTCATAATGGTGTAAAGCGCATGAAGAAACTCCATCTTGATGGGATTTTGGAATCACTTGATTATGAATCACTTGATGCTTGCGAACCATGCCTTTTGGGCAAGATGACTAAAACTCCGTTCTCGAACGATGGAGCGAGCAAGCGACTTATTGGAAATAATACATCTTGATGTATGCAATCCAATGAGTGTTAAGGCTCATGGCGGTATCGTTATTTTTGACCTTCACAGATGATTTGAGCGAGATATGGGTATATCTACTTGATGAAACATAAGTCCGAAATAGTTGAAAGGTTCAAAGAATTTGAGTGAAGTGGAAAAATCATCGTGACAAGAAAAATAAGGTTTCTACAATCTGATCGCAGAGACAAATATTTGAGTTCTGAGTTTGGTCTTCAATTAAAACAATGTGGAATAGTTTCACAAACTCACGCCACCGGAACACCGAATGTAATGGTGTGTCCGAGCGTCGTGTCGTACTTTACTAGATATGGTGCGATCTATGATATCTCTTATCGATTTACCAATATCGTTTTGGGATCATGCATTAGAGACAGCTGCATTCACATTAAAAGGCACCATCTAAATCCGTTGAGACGACACTATATGAACTGTGGTTTAGCAAGAAACCAAAGTTGTCGTTTCTTAAAGTTTGGGGCTGCAATGCTAATGTGAAAAAGTTTCATCCTGATAAGCTCAAACCCAAATCGGAGAAGTGCGTCTTCATAGAATACCCAAAGGTAACTATTGGGTACACCTTCTATCACAAATCCAAAGGCAAGTTATTCGTTGCTAAGATGGATCCTTTCTAGAGAAGGAGTTTCTCTCGAAAGAAGTGAGTGGGAGGAAAGTAGAACTTGATGAGGTAACTGTACCTGTTCCCTTATTGGAAAGTAGTTCATCACAGAAATCTGTTCTTGTGACTACTATACCAATTAGTGAGGAAGCTAATGATGATGATCATGTAACTTGAGATCAAGTTACTACCGAACCTCGTAGGTAAAAGCGGTGAGATCCGCACAGAGTGGTACGGTAATCCTATTACGGAGGTCATGTTACTTGACCATGACAAACCTCGAACTATGAGGAAGCGATGATGAGCCCAAATTCATGAAATGGCTTGAGGCCATGAAATCGAGATAGGATCCGTGTATGAGAACAAAGTGTGGACTTTAATTGACTTGCCCGATGATCGGTGAGTCATTAAGAATAAATGGATCTTCAAGAGGAAGGCAGATCTTGATAGTAGTGTTACTATCTACAAAGCTAGACTTGTCGAAAAAGGTTTTGACAAAGTTCAAGATGTTGAATACAATGAGATTTTCTCACTCGTATCGATGCTTAGAAGTCATGCGAATCATGTTAGCAATTGCCGCATTTTATGAAATCGGCAAATGGATAAACAAAACTGCATTCCTTAATGGAGTTATTAAAGAAGAGTTGTATGTGATGCAACCAAGAGGTTTTGTCGATCCTAAAGGTGTTAACAAAATGTGCATCTATGGATTTGGTGCAAGCATCTCGGAGTTGGAATATACGCTTTGATAAGTTGATCAAAGCATATAGTTTATCTGAGACTTGCGATGAAGCTTTGTATTTACTAGAAAGTGAGTGGGAGCACTACAACATTTACGCTAAGTATATGTGAATGACATATTGTAGATCGGAAATAATGTAGAATTATTCGCAAAGCATAAAGGAGTGTTTAAAAGGAGTTTTTCAAAGAAAGACCTCGGTGAAGCTGCTTACATATTGAGCATTAAGATCTATAGAGATAGATCAAGGCGCTTGATAAGTTTTTTCAATGAGTACATACCTTGACAAGATTTTGAAGTAGTTCAAAATGGAGCAGTCAAAGAAGAGTTCTTGCACTGTTACAAGGTGTGAAATTGAGTAAGACTCAAAACCCGACCACGGCGAGAAGATAGAAAGAGAATGAAAGTCATTCCCTATGCCTTGACCATAGGTTCTATAAAGTATGCCATCTTGTGTACCGATCTATTGTATACCCTGCCTTTGAGTTTGGCAAGGGTACAATAGTGATCTAGGAGTAGATCCTTTGGACAGCGGTCAAAATTATCCTTAGTGGAATAAGGATATGTTTCTAGATTATGGAAGTGACAAAAGGTTCGTCGTAAAGGGTTACGTCGATGCAAGTTTTGACACTGATCTAGATGACTCTAAGTCTCGATCTAGATACATATTGAAAGTGGGAGCAATTAGCTAGAGTTGCTCCGTGCAGAGCATTGTAGACATAAAAAAATTGCAAAATACATAACGGATCTGAATGTGAAAGACCCGTTAACTAAGATTCTCTCACAAGCAAAACATGATCACACCTAAGTACTCTTTGGGTGTTAATCACATAGCGATGTGAACTAGATTACTGAATCTAGTAAACCCTTTGGATGCTGGTCACATGGCGATGTGAACTATGGGTGTTAATCACATGATGATGTGAACTATCGATGTGAATCACATGGTGATGTGATCTAGATTATTGACTCTAGTGCAAGTGGGAGACTGAAGGAAATATGCCCTAGAGGCAATAATAAAGTTATTATTTATTTCCTTATATCATGATAAATGTTTATTATTCATGCTAGAATTGTATTAACCGGAAACATAATACATGTGTGAATATATAGACAAGCAGTGTCACTAGTATGCCTCTACTTGACTAGCTTGTTAATCAAAGATGGTTATGTTTCCTAACCATGAACAAGGAGTTGTTATTTGATTAACAAGGTCACATCATTGGTTGAATGATCGATTGACATGACCCATTCCGTTAGCTTAGCACACGATCGTTTAGTATGTTGCTATTGCTTTTATCCATGACTTATACATGTTCCTATAACTATGAGATTATGCAACTCCGTTTGCGGAGGAACACTTTGGTACTACCAAGCGTCTGGCAACGAATCGGGTGATTATAAAGGAGTACTACAGGTGTCTCCAAAGGCGGATGTTGGGTTGGCGTATTTCAAGATTAGGATTTGTCACTCCGATTGTCGGAGAGGTATCTCTGGGCCCTCTCGGTAATGCACATCACTTAAGCCTTGCAAGCATTACAACTAATGAGTTAGTTGCGAGATGATGTATTACGGAACGAGTAAAGAGACTTGCGTAGCGAGATTGAACTAGGTATTGGATACCGACGATCGAATCTCGGGCAAGTAACATACCAATGACAAAGGAACAACGTATGTTGTTATGCGGTCTGACCGATAAAGATCTTCGTAGAATATGTAGGAACCAATATGGGCATCCGGTCCGCTATTGGTTATTGACCGGAGACGAGTCTCGGTCATGTCTACATTGTTCTCGAACCGTAGGGTCCGCACGCTTAAGGTTTCGATGACGGTTATATTATGAGTTTATGTATTTTGATGTACCAAGGAGTTGAGTCCGGATGTGATCACGGACATGACGAGGAGTCTCGAAATGGTCGAGACATAAAGATTGATATATTGGACAGCTATATTCGGACACGGAAAGGTTCGGAAGTTTCGGAGAAAACCGAGTCTTGGGAGGTTTCTGGAACCCCACAGGGAAGTTATGGGCCTTAGTGGGCCAAGAGGGAGAGAGGGCCGCACCGGTGGTGGCGCCCCCCAGTCCGAATAGGACAAGGAGGGGGCGCGCCCCTTTCCCTCTCCTCTCCCTCTCCTTCCTTCCCCTTCCTCCTTCCTAGTTGGACTAGGAAAGGGAGTCCTACTCCCACTAGGAGGAGGACTCCCCTCCTTGGCACGCCTCCTAGGGCCGGCCGGCCCTCCCCTTGCTCCTTTATATACGAGGCGGGGGGCACCCTAGAACACACAAGTTGATCCTTGAGATCGTTCCTTAGCCGTGTCGGTGCCCCTCCACCATATTCCACCTCGGTCATATCGTGGCGGTGCTTAGGCGAAGCCTGCGTCGATAGAACATCAAGATCGTCCTGCCACGCCGTCGTCTTGTGGAACTCTCTCTCCCGGAGCTTTCTGGATCGGAGCCGAGGAACGTCACCGAGCTGTCGTGTGTCAAGAACTCGGGCGCCGAATGCTTGGCGCTGGGATCGGTTGGATCGCGAGGAGAACGTCGACTACTTCCTCTACGTTGTGATCGCTTCGCCGGGTCTCTGAGGGTGCGTGAGACAACACTCTCCCCTCTCGTTGCTATGCATCACCATGATCTTGCGTGTGCGTAGGAAAATTTTTGAAATTACTACGTTCCCCAACAGTTCATAACCCAAAAAAGGTGTCAAGTGAGAAGAGGGAAGATGGAAGAGAGGAAGCGCCAAAAGAAACTGGAGGCCATGAAGAACTTCTTTGACCTTCAAAACAAGAAGCTCGCGACCGATGAGAAAAATGCCTGATTAAGAGCCAAGGAAGTGGAAGTGAAGCAAAAGGAGGTTGAGCTCGCTATAATCTCCAAGGAAGTGGAGATCATGGCACCGACTTGAGTAAATGACCCCCAAAAAGGGCTTGGTATGTGGGGAAGCAAAATCTCATGATGGAGCGAGATGCATGATCATCTTGTATTTGTTTGCTTTCCATGAACTTTGGGCACGTGCAGGGCTCATGCGATTCTTATTGTATGCCAGCACGACATATGGTACTATGAAAAGTGTTATATTTTGCTAAATATATTCGCTATGTTTGATGAAAATATGTCAAATCTTGATTATTATTGAAAAAACGGACAGGGCAGACCAAATGGGCCGCCCCATTGGGTGTTGCGGCCACTGTAGGATGGACATGGGCCGGACGCACGTTCGTTTGGCCACCCAAACGGACAAAAGGCGGACAGATCTTCAGTCCGTTTTGGTTGGCTAGTAGGAGTTACCCTAAGGATGCAACTGGACTTGTGCTACGCAACTGAATTGTATTTGGACGTTTGGTAAGTATGGTAAAGACCGAACATTGAACCGTGTTATTCGGTTAAGCGAATTTTTGGTGGGCTATTTTATGATGTTTCCTTCGGCTTATACCGAATGCCCGGGCCTACATTGGAGGGTGTGATGAGTGATATTTTTACACTAATTTCAACCTTGTTTAAACCGAGATATTTCACTAAAAGAGAGATATTCGCTCTGATATTGCCACTAATGACTAATGAATGCAAAGGATTTCACAAATCCTCTTTTTAATATATTTTTCGATGGGAAATGGGCTAAAAAGGGAAGATATCACGTGGGAGAAAGAAAATGAAGGAAAATGGAGAAGAAACAAATCATCAGGGGGCGTCAGAAGGACTCCAGAGCAAAAGACGGCGTTCCATGCGACCGCGAGCGCTCGCATGAGCAGTCTTTGGCATGGAAATCGAGGCAGCTCGTCCACCTGAACAACTTTTATTAAGGGGCCCATGTCGAAATGTCAACGGATGGAGCAGAGGAGGATCGTCGAGCACAGCCACAACCCATTCGTCTTCATCTTCATCCACAAACCCTAGTCACCGCCATTTTCACCTCCATAGCCATCTCCACCACCATAACCCTCTCTCATCTAGTTCATACTTGTAATTGTGCATCGCACTGGGCATCTATTTTAAGACATATTGCGGTCAATCAATCTCAAGATGTGTCCTTCAATGGTTTCTTCTCGCGATCTGATCTCCATGTGTGAGTAGTCCGGTAAGGTATGGGGTGAGACATGAACCTTACAGCCCCAGGTATTTGGTGAAGGGATCAATGGAAGTCTTTGACACAATGTCTTGTATGTGTAAAATAAAATTGCGTCGTGACGTAGCTCTTGTCTTGTCCGCGATATTCATCGCTGCAGGTACCCAGGATCATGGAGATCGAGCACCGGTGAGACTAGGAGCAAGGGGACCATGAAGTGTTATACCGAACACCAGTGATAGTAAGGTTTAGTAGGCATTGAACGCCCAAAGCTTTTGTCTGATATCATTATCTGAATTGTCGAGGCAACCCCGTGAGACAGATAGGGCCTTCGGTAGGACAACTGATTCTTGATGCAGGACTCGTGCCGGTCAGGATGCTATTTGGACACATTCTCATTCCAAAAGAAGCAAGCACCTTTTGATGGGTGACTTCCCGAGCACAAACTAATATCACTTTTTATCCCAACACCAATACATGATTGTAAGCATTAAGACCCCATCACCGTGCCTTCTTTTTATTATAAGTGTTTGAATCTTTATTTGCTTGCTGATCAGTAGAGACAATCGCTTTCTCTCATGGATTCAATAACACAGGGAAACATGTGCGGCATACTCTTTTTAGTTCCAATGCTGGATCAACAAAAAGGGGATATCGCACACGAAATATTTCGAGCTGCCGACTATTGTACGACCAAAAAGTGTCATCGGGACTCGAGAGTCGCTGACTTACTGTCTTGCCTTTTTGTTTGACGTGTCCCTTACCATCTCACACCATCCGCAATCTTACTCAAATGCAACGAAAACAAACAATAGGCCACACAACTACCCGACGGTCTGAGAAAACTGAAGAAGCATCTTGGAAGTCTACCACCCAAACACGCTCCTTCAGCATAGACTGTCCCCGCTAAAAAAGCACGGTCTCGACTGGACGCGATATGCGGGTGCTATGTTGGCAGGGCAGTCAGTCTATGACCACGGCCAAACTCATCTGGGGATAAGGCACCATCACGTGTATCATAGGCGTCTCGACGAGGGAACCGTCTCCTCTGACTTTGGGAGGGAAGGCAGGGACGCTGCAATACTCTTGTGTAAAATATAGTAGAGGCAAGTCAGAGAGCTGAAATACTATTTACAGCAGATAATCACTGTAGACAAAATGCTCTGCCACGGTAAAATGCATCTGGTGAGATGGCACCATCACCTGTATCAGCCTATCAGGCGTCTGGTCGTTAGGCGCGAATTGCAGGGGCAAGATTACAAAATAAGTTTTTCAAGGGGGCAATTGACAAATTAAGTTCTAAATTTTTCGCCGCATAAGTGGTCAGATTAAGTGTACATTTTTCAGGGGACTAGCAGTGTTACGCCAACCAAAAACTTTTGCCGTACCATCGATACCGTACCTCTTCAATAGTTTCGTCTTCAGCACAGGTAACAGGTACAAAACATCAACGCGACCTACGCCGTCGAAGCAAACTGTTGTCACTCGACTCAACTGCAGCAGCAAATTACTCCCTCATTTTGGGACGGAGGGAGTACATGATAACAAGCACAATCTTTCTATCTCTGAAAATATGGGCCCCCAGCCTCTTCGACCACCAGTCGCACCACTGCCTCAGAAATACGATTCTCTGCTTGCAACAGTATAGTGCATCTGAAGAACAAAACAAGAGCATCATGTCTTCTTGTTTCAAAAAAAAAAGAGCATCATGTCTACAGAAAGCATCATGGCTACAAGTTCACAAGGTAGAAATGGCGTTTCAAAAAAAAAAAAACAAGGTATAAATGGCGCATAATCTAAACCAAACCACAAATTTAACACAGATAAATTCAAATTAAGTGCTAGTAGTAAACTATTGCTTTCGTCATCACTCCCTAAGTGCACAGCTTCAAAGTTGCGCCAGAAAACTCAGCGCCTCTTTGGCGTTTAAGTTTTTATTCCCAACAATACTATGGTGAACAGTACACCATGAATCTCCATTTAGCGTTCACAACAGTAAACTGCGTGGAACATAAAAATGGAAGGCAGCATTCTCCAATTAGTGTTCACAACAGTAAACTGCATGAAAAAGAAAAAGGAAGGCAGCATTCTCCATTTAGTGTTCACAACAGTAAACTGCATGTTCACAACAGTGACCAGCATTCTAAGCCTCATGTCCAAAGGCAATAAAAGTTTGTCAAAAGAATTATAGAAATTGTCAAAACGTTCCAAGCTAGACAGTTTTCACAATAACCACATGGCACTAAGTAACTGCTACCTGCCTAATATAATGGCTTAAAGTTTTAAAAAATAGTTGCATATCTGAAGTCCAACAATTGGATTGTGATCTGCAAACCACGGTAAGCTGCAATGTGAAAATAGACCCAGAAGATGGTTAGTAAATAAAAATATGCAAACAAAAAATAACATGGTAGTACTTTGCAATATACTCCCTCCGTCCGGAAATACTTGTCGTAGAAATGGATACAAATGGATGTATCTAGAACTAAAATACATCTAGATACATCCGTTCCTCGGACAAGTACGGAGGGAGTAGTTGTCAAAAAGAAACATGGTACTTTGCACTAAAAATAGTTGCATATCTGGGAGTACAAGATAAGAAAGTTGAAATACATAATTTGGGAATTATGATGCTTGGAGGAAAAAAAGGGAAATGTCATGTGCGATTTTGCATATCAGTCTACACACAACAACAACAACAACAACAAAGCCTTTAGTCCCAAACAAGTTGGGGTAGGCTAGAGGTGAAACCCATAAGATCTCGCAACCAACTCCCCAATGAAAATCTTTTGGGTTTCATCTCCATAAGAGTGGCTGAGTTTTTACGTTGGCTCGCCAAGCCTATCACAACCCTCCTCCTTTACCCGGGCTTGGGACTGGCTATGTTGAGACAACATAGGCAGAGTTATCAGTCTACACACAAGCAGTTAATATTTAATCTATGATGACTATCTATGATGACTATGACATAAATTCTTCGTACCTTCTCAAGAAAATTTCAACATCTCCCATACTTTATCCATTTTGTTATACAAACTGCAGATCAAAGAACAGAATACTTTCCGGTTTGAGCAGAACCTGGAAGATTCAGTGCCTGGTTGGCACAATCCTCAAGGACACGCTTCAATTCTGCTTTCGCCTTCTTGACGGAAGACTCATTGGGGCCCTCAATGAACAGGTACAGCTTGCGCTCGTTAGCACCAACAATTTTGCCTTGAGGAATAAAGGTTCCCCTTGTAGTAATTGCCGCTCCAGTCCATTCCTGAATGGGAACCAATGTCTCTTTGTGAGTGATCTTCCAGCGAGCATTTTGTGGGAAATCATTAATCTCAAGCTCCGCTTCATAGTGTTCTGGAACTGCATGAGCCTGTATCCTTGCCAAATTTTTCTGTAAGTTGTATGCAGCATCAAGTGCTCGTTGTGTGGCTTCATTGTTTTGTTGGTTAGGTGCGACCGGCAGAGGAAGCAAGGAGCCAGCCGTTGTGGCTGGTACTTGCTGCTGGGCATTACTAGTAGCCCTGGCAGCAGCCAAAGCAGCGGCAGCTTGAGCAGCAGCAATAGCTTGTGCTGCAACATCACCTCCCTGTTTACGCACACCTCCTTCATCGTCAGAATCTGAATCTGACTTGTCCTCCTCATATCCATATTCCCTTGCCTGAGCCCTTTTTGCAGATTTCCGTGCTTCCTCCTCTTCTTCATTGAACTTGAAACCACTTCCACCATAGCCTGTTCCATGGGCCTGCTCTGTCCCCTGTTTGACCTTTGACATAAATCGATCCGCTAAGGCTTTCAGGTCCTCTGGAACGGCCTGTTCAGATAGCTCCAAAGCCTTAACAAGGTCTGGTGCATAGCGTTCCTCTTCCTCAGAAATAAAAGTTACAGCACAGCCCTTCCTACCAGCACGACCCGTTCGCCCGACCCGATGAACATAGTCCTCATAATGATTAGTTACATCATAATTGACAACAAGCTCAAGATCTTTCACATCTAAACCCCTTGCAGCAACACTGGTAGCAATCAGTAAGCTGCATACATTACTCTTGAAATCAGCAAGAGTTGATTCACGGTCATTTTGATCCTTTCCACCATGTAGAGACAAACATGGGTATCCGTGCTGGAACAGCTCTTTCAGTAGAGAATCACACTTATCTTGCGACTGTACAAAAACAAGAATTTTTCCGTTTGCAAACCACTCCCCAAGCAATTCCAACAGCCTAAAGAACCTCTCGCTTTCTGGTCGCACTTCCACCAGTTGTGTGATATCTTTGTTCACGACACTCCTCCCACCCATCTGAATCTCAACAGGCTTTGTCAGCACTTTACGTGCCAGTATCTCCACCTGCCGTGGAAAAGTGGCAGAGAAAAGGACAGTCTGCCTATCCGGACGGGTGTTCTGAACGATTCGAGTAATCTGAGGCTCAAAACCCATATCAAACATCCTATCAGCTTCATCTAGCACCAAGAAAGTCACTCTTCGAAGGTTAGTAATCTTGCCACTGCTAGTGCAAAGGATATCAATCATCCTGCCTGGTGTACAAACAACAATTTCAGCACCCCTCTTCAGTTCACTGATCTGCTGGGCAACCCCAGAACCTCCGTATATAGGAACACAGTTGATGCCGAGCACCTTGGAGAACTTTTTTATGTCTGAATATATTTGCACCACAAGCTCTCTCGTAGGAGCCATAATAAGCCCAATAGGGCCATCCCCAGGCACAACAGGCGGCTGGTCTTTGACATGCCTCAGCATGGGCAAGACAAATGCTAGAGTCTTACCAGATCCAGTCTTTGCAACCCCTATACAATCACGTCCACTCATTATGACTGGCAACGCTTGTGCTTGTATAGGCATCGGTTTCTCAAAACCAAGCTTCTTGATAGTGTCAAGTAGCTTACTTGTCAGACCACTCTGGATCCATGTCTTTATTGGCTTCGGAACGTCTTTCCCGTGCACCTTGAGCTCCAACAGCTTCCTGTAGGCCGCCGCTTCCTCGGCTGGCATATTTTTTATGTCTTTCACCTCAATATAGAAATTCTTCCGGAATGGTTGGTAATCAATCTTGGAATGGTCAACAATAACCAACTTCTCTGCCTTCGTCTTCTTGACACGTTTTATGAACTCTGCATCATCCTCATCATCTGATCCAGCCTCGCCATTATTAGCATCATCATAATCTGAGTCAGAGTCATCCCCTTGCATAATTCTCCCAATTGCCATCATCTGTCTTTTCTTATCCTCATTACTTGTGGCATCCTTCACACTCTTGTCATTCAAACAACCTGCATTGTCAGCAAGCACGCTCTCCATCGCTGTTGCGGCACTCTCGAGCTTTGCAACCACTGGCAACACCATGGAGTCCATAAACGCGTCGAGGGGATCAATCTCATCCTCTTCCAAACCAGCCCCGCCGTTACTGCCATTATCCATGTTCGGTAGGTCAACATCCATGGCACCAGTGCAAGCATTCTCCTCCAACTTCTTCACATCCTCCTCATCCGACTCCTCACCATCCAAGGTCCACTTCTTCCCAGACTTGCCGCCACCATCAGCCTCAATGGCAGCTGCACCACCACTGGTACCATCCTCCTGCTGCTGCTCACGGCGCTTCTTCTCCTGCCACTCCTTAACACGGCGGCGGCGCCGCTCCATCTCGTCATCAAGCCGCAGCTGTTCAGCCTCCATGTCTTCCTCCTTCTTCTGCCGCCGTCTCTCCACCTCCTCCGCATCCTCCTCCTCCTCCCTTGTCAGCGGTGTCTCCTCTGGCTCCACATCACGGTGGTGGTGCCGATGCAAGGACCGACGGCGGCGCTTGCGGTCGCGGTCACGATCTTCGTTCTCCTCATCGACCGCCTCCCGCCTCCTCGACTTCTCCTTTTCCCTATCCCGCTCCTCGCGACGACGCGCCCGCTCTCTCTCCTTCTCCATCTCCCTCTCCTCCCTCTCCCTCTCCCTCTTCTCCTCCTTCTCGCGCTCCTTCTCCGCCCGCTCCCGCGCCTTCCGCTCCTCTCGATCCCGCTCCTTGTCTCTGTGGTGGCGGTCGCGATCTCGGTCCCGCTCCCGCTCACCGTCCCTGTCGTCGCGGTGGTGGCGAGAGGAGGGGCGGTCCTTGTCGCGGTGGCGGCGAGAGGAGGAGTGGTCGCGGTCCTTGTCCTTGTCCCGGTGGTGGTGCTTGGAGACGGTGATGCGGTCATCGTCGCCAGACGACATGGCGGCGGCGATCGACGGCGGGGAACGCAAAGCTCAGGGAGGCGGAAACCCTAGACGCGGTTGTGCGGTGCGGTGGGGCTAAGATTCTTTTTCGCTTTCTTGTTTTCTCGACTTGATATTATTGCAAGTTGTTTAGATGCCGTCGCCCGGTTTGGCTAAGCCTTCCGACGATTTTGGGTGCAACGGGAGAGAAAAAACATAACACACATTTTTAACCCAACAATCATCACTCAAGATCATAATAGGTTCATCTTTTTTATTTTTGTGAGGCATTATATTTGTGTTGCCGCTTATCCTCCTTCTCACCCTCGCCGGCGATGGTCTCGGTGTTCACACAAAACAAAACAAAAATGTGTTTGAATATGTTAATCCTAAGGCGTCTCTCTCTCTCTCTCTCGCTCGCTCGCTCGCTTTCTCTCACTCTCGCGATGAGAAATTTGTTGTTTTTCCCTGCGAGATTTTTCAGAGGTATGCATGTGTAGTTATTGATGTTTTCTTTTCCTTATATTATTATAGTAGGGTGTTTATTTGCAATCCGGGTCGCCGCCGGTACAAAAGGAAAAGGGATATTACGCTATAAATTATAAGTTTGCTCCCAAAATGATATTCTAAAAATATTTAACAGGTAAAATTAACATCATATTTAGATTACACATATTTTTTAATAAAATTTCATATATAATATGTTAAAAATCAAAGTTACAGTTTAAAAGATATGGATAATTTAAAAAATCATTGGTTTGACTTAAATATATTCCAAAATAATATTTAAAAATACTTAACAGGTGAAAATAATCTCATATTCATATTCTACATATTTTTCTAATCAAATTTCATATATATAACATGTTCAAATCGAGTTACTGGTTTAAAAGATATGGATGATTTAAAAAAACATTGTTTGACTTAAATATGAGTTGCGGATGAATTACCTAAAACATCAGGGGAGGTTTTGAAAAATGTAAAATAACGGTTCGGGTGTGACTTAAATCCGGACTGCGGGTTGATTTCAACAAAATACAGGGACTTTTGTGTAAAATATGAAAAAAAAAGATTCGTTTTAACTTAAAACAGGACTACGGGTTGAATTTTCTGAAATAGAGGGCTTTTCTGAAAGATGCCATGACGGACAAAAGAAACCCAATTTGCTTTATTATTAGGTAAAGATTTGGATTCAAAAAAATAGCGCTCTCTAGCACAAGAATTGTCACATGGCTCTTATAAATAAATAAGTTTATTCAAATGATAAATGCCACACGTATGGTACGAAGCAGTATGGAAAAGTGTCTATTTCAACCGACTGATTTCTACCAACTGCAAACCTCCTCGCGCATCGTCCAATCATGCGAAGACCTGACGGCTCTCGTCGTAGCGCCCAACCGTGAGCATACAGGGGGCGGTGCCATCAGGTTAGGTTGTCTGACCCGCACCCCTTGAGAGTCATTGCAACATTCTGGTTCCTCCTCCCTGAAGCTCGCACCCAACACATCCATGCGACGGCCGTCGCGGCGTCCATCTCCCGGAATGGTGAAGACTGCGCGAGGACTACGAGCGGAGGCGCGGGAGGGGGCAGCTCAGGCCATGGACGATGACGATCTACAGAGCATGTTCCTTCTATCCTCCGCTCAAATCACCCCCTGAAATGTGCGCTGTAGAAATCCCCAGCATCTCTCGCCCGATATGTGTTTAGGGGAGGCGGGTGTTGGGCTCGCGGGGCTCGCCGGGATCTGGTTTAGGTAGAGGCGCGGTGGTCGCCCCTTCGAGGTTGCATTTTGGATCTGGAGCACGGGGTGTGGCTCTTCTACATGAAAGGTGTGTGCTAGGGTTCAGCGGGGGAGGGGAGGTGTGACGCCCCCGATTCAATCATACACTAATCATACATGCAAATATGTACGATTAAGATCAGAGACTCACGAGAAGATACCACAACACAACTCTAGACACAAATTAAAGTAATACAAGCTTTATATTACAAGCCAGGGCCCTCGAGGGCTCGAATACAAACGAGTCGGCGAAAGTAACAATATCTGAGTACAGACATGAGTTAAACAAATCTGCCTTAAGAAGGCTACCAAAAACGATAGCAACGATCGAAAAGGCAAGGCCTCCTGACTGGGAGCCTCC
This sequence comes from Aegilops speltoides, assembly GCA_021437245.1. Lineage (NCBI taxonomy): Eukaryota > Viridiplantae > Streptophyta > Magnoliopsida > Poales > Poaceae > Aegilops > Aegilops speltoides. The sequence continues at coordinate 336,672,801 of CM038147.1, read as the reverse complement.
TAACTACTAGTCGTCGGTAGCCCACGTAGTAGTAGTAGTAGGCATCGTCGAGGTAGTATTAGTTGTCGGCGGTGGCAGCTGGTTCCTGAAATCCGCCATCTGATCGCAGTAATCCGGTAAAGGGGAAAAGAGGTAGCAAAGCAACCGTGAGTACTCATCCAAAGTACTCACAAGATGAAAGGATCGAGAAGAGGTGTCGAGAGGGGGGTGAATAGACTCTTAAGTAAGAAAAGTTGCAGTTTTTAATTTCTTCAAGTTGAAGTGGAGTTTGGCACAAGTTTCAACATTCACAATACATATCAAGCAAGCATGACAAGAGTATGTGAGCAGCAGAAAGTAAAGCATGCAAATTGCAAGGATATAAAGGGATGGGATTGGAGTGTGCAAACGCAATTTGGAGACACGGAGATTTTTTATCTGTGGTTCCGATAGGTGGTGCTATCGTACATCCACGTTGATGGAGACTTCAACCCACGAAGGGTAACGGTTGCGTGATTCCACGGAGGGCTCCACCCACGAAGGGTCCACGAAGAAGCAACCTTGTCTATCCCATCATGGCCGTCGCCCACGAAGGACTTGCCTCACTAGGGTAGATCTTCACGAAGTAGGCGATCTCCTTGCCCTTACAAACTCCTTGGTTCAACTCCACAATCTTGACGGAGGCTCCCAAGTGACACCTAGCCAATTTAGGAGACACCACTCTCCAAGAAGTAACAAATGGTGTGTTGATGATGAACTCCTTGCTCTTGTGCTTCAAATGATAGTCTCCCCAACACTCAACTCTCTCTCACAGGATTTGGATTTGGTGGAAAGAAGATTTGAGTGAAAAGCAACTTGGGGAAGGCTAGGGATCAAGATTTATGTGGTAGGAATGGAATATCTTGACCTCAACACAAGTGTAGGTGGTTCTCTCTCAGAAAATGTATGTTGGAAGTGTAGGCATGTTCTGATGGCTCTCTCCATGAATGAAAAGTGGGTGGAGGGGTATATATAGCCTCCACACAAAATCTAACCGTTACACACAACTTACCAAACTCGGTGGGACCGAATCGTGAAACTCGGTCAGACCGATTTAGTAAATAATGTGACCGTTAGGAATTTCGGTGGGACCGACATGTCAACTCGGTGGGACCGATATGGTTAGGGTTAGGGCATAACGTAATCTTGGTGAGACCGATTACACAAACTCGGTGAGACCGATTTTGGTAATAGACACACAGAGAGTTGGTCAAGCAAACTCGGTGGGACCGATTCGCTCATCTCGGTTGGACCAAAATGTTATGAAAGGGAAACAGAGAGTTTGCATTGCAATCTCGGTGGGACCGATCGCTCATCTCGGTTTGACCGAAATGTTATGAAGGGAAACAAAGAGATTACAATCCCATCTCGGTGAGACCGAGATCCCTATCGGTGAGACTGAAAAGACTAGGGTTTCTGGCAGTTGCTATGTCATCTGGACTCGGTGGCGCCGGATAGAAAGTTTCAGTGGGGCCGAGTTTGACTTTTTATTTGGGACATATGTGGATGTGAGAAAGTAGTTGAGGGCTTTGGAGCATATCACTAAGCACTTTGAGCAAGCAAGCCATTAAGCAACACCTCATCCCCTCTTAACAGTATTGGCTTTCCTATGGACTCAATGTGATCTTGGATCACTAAAAGTAAAATGTAGAGTCTTGTGCTTTGAGCTTCAGCCAATCCTTTGTCCTTAGCATCTTGAAGGGGTTCCACATCCTCTAGTCCATGCCACTCCACTGTATAACTTATCTGAAACATACTAGGTAAGAGTATTAGTCCAACAAAAGATATGTTGACATTAATTACCAAAATCACCCAGGGAGCACTTGTGCTTTCAATCTCCCCCTTTTTGGTAATCGATGACAACATTCATCAAAGCTTTAGATAAAGATATAAAGAATAACAAGTAAAGCTTTGGAAAGACATGTAACATGCATAGGCCCCCCTACATGTATGCAATCATGTAAATTTGGAATATAGGAGCATGTGAATGCATAAGCATGACAGAGTAAGCAATGTGTTACATGTATCTTGGCTATATGCATCAGAGAAAATGATGTGAATAAGGAAATGTACCTTCATGCTCATGAGTCCTTCTTGCAAACAGTATGTACATCAGCAAGAAGTCCTCATACACATGACTGTGATGCATATACTTACCTTGTGGTCTTGAGTTGGCTTAGGAAGGAATGAACTTGCGTAAACAAGGTTAGATAACACAGGTACATATAGTAACCAGAGCAAACAAAAGAAACCACAAGATTACCAAGACTGGGATTACATGTAGAGAGTAAGTACTGAGTACCCCATTGGATATAGACATGTCCCCAAAGGTAAAGATGTGCAATGAATTCAAGGATTCCCTTCCTTTAGATGTCTTGCTCCCCCTGAATCTAGCATGGGATACTGGGAGAAGATAGGGAATAGGAAATCAGAGCAAAGAAAAGAAACAGAGCTAATGCAAACAATCAAATATGAACATGTCTTTCCCCTCTTAAAGACATGTGACTTCTCTCCTCTTGAACATCAAGCATCTGGGGTCTCTCTCTCTCTCTCTCTCTCTCTCTCTGAGTATTTTCTCCCCCTATAGAAATGATTAAGCTTTGATGTGATCTCTCTCTCCCCCTTTGACATCAAATTCCAAGAAGGGTTCTTCTGGATTTTTGTTGCAAATGGGTTTGGTCCTGGAGTCACAGAACAAAGCAGCAAGTTGAATGTGATGCTGGTAGAGGACAAGAATCATTGAGTGGATCTGGATCAAAAGGAATGTAGGAACAAGTGGCAAGCTGTCTTTCCTGCAGTGAAATCGGTGGCACCGAGTTGTGTGCTTTGGTTGCACCGAAAGGTTTCGGTTGGACCGAAGGCAACAGACCGGTGTGACCGAGTTCATCATAGAGAAAACGCTTGTCACCTCAGCTCACTAGACAAGTAAGATCTCACAAGGATTCGCAAGGAATTAACTGAATGATTTGCAAAGAATTGGATGCAGGGAATGCAGAACAAAAAGAAACAGAAAAGAAATCTAGATGAAGTTTTTTTTGAAAGGGGAAACAAATATGCATGAGACAAATGCAAGAGCACAGACAAGGACACAAGATAACTTCATCTAGAATTGGTCGGCGACAAAGTCACCTTTGTTAGAGTATATTGACTTAGGAGTCAAGTGAGATCACTTGATCATAGGTCATACTCATCGTTTAAGCTCAAAATGGGGTTGCCATTTTTCGTTTAAGCATTTTGATGTATTCACATCTTGTTTAGTTGCTTTGACTCATGACTTGGAGTAAAGCTTCTCGAAGATGGAATAACATACCTTGGGTGGTGGTGTTGATCGTGATCATGTAGTTGAACTTGTGTGGGGTGCTCAAGGTTGATTTAGCTCATCAAGAGTTGGGAGCACCACTTGGAATTTGAGTCCATCTAACTACATGGTTTAGTTTTTGCAAGGAAGAGCACTTGTGTATCCAAAATGACAATCATGAAACTTAGTATAGAATTTGTCAAAGGATATATTTGAAGGGTCTCGTGCTTCCTTGTCTTCAACCACCATTGTGCAGAGACTTGGTGATGTTGAGATTTGCTCAAGATGTGAGTGGGTTGCAATCTCATAGATTTAGATTCATCCAAGTACCTACACGGGTTAGATAACATGCAAGGTGCAAATATATCCAAGACATAAGATTGTCATCATAAGAGAAATATCAAGGATTAGTCATAGGCTCATGTCTTGCATGTATCCAAATGGAGTTCCTACTCGAAGTTTGAAGCATCAATGATGTTCAATTCACCTCTCAACCTGCAAAACACTTTCTCATCAAGTGGTTTAGTGAATATATCCGCCAATTGCTTATCAATGCGAACATGCTTAAGATTAATGTCCCCTTTGGCAACGTGATCTCGAATGAAATAATGACGAACTTCAATATGCTTAGTTCGAGAGTGTTGCACGGGATTGTGAGCAATCTTGATAGCACTTTCATTGTCACAAAGCAATGGAACATGTTTTACATATATCCCATAATCCTTAAGAGTTTGGGTCATCCAAAGTAATTGAGCATAACATGAACCAGCGGCAATGTATTCCGCTTCGGCGGTGGATAAGGATACCGAGTTTTGTTTCTCGGAGGACCAAGACACAAGAGATCTACCAAGAAATTGACAAGTACCCGAAGTGGACTTTCTATCAACCTTGTCTCCGGCATAGTCTGAATCGGAGTAACCAACAAGATTGAAAGAGGACCTCTTAGGATACCAAATGCCAAAATTTGGTGTGTGTATTAAGGATCTCACTATCCTTTTCACAGCCTTAAGATGACATTCTTTAGGTGCTGCTTGATATCGTGCACACATGCACACACTTAGCATAATATCGGGACGAGAGGCACATAGATATAATAATGAACCAATCATAGAGCGGTAAACCTTTTGATCAACCGGTTCACCATCTTTGGTCAAATCAAGATGTCCACTAGTAGGCATGGGTGTAGTCATACCTTTGCGTTCTTGCATATTGAACTTCTTGAATAAGTCCTTGGTGTACTTTGTTTGAGAGACAAAGGTACCTTCCTTAGTTTGCTTGATTTGCAAACCGAGAAACAATTTGAGTTCACTCATCATAGACATCTCAAACTTCTCTGACATCAGCTTTCCAAACTTCTAACTAAAGTGAGGGTTAGTCAAACCAAATATAATATCATCAACATAGATTTGGCACACAAATAGTTCTCCATTAACCCTTTTAGTAAAAAGAGTAGAATCAATTTTTCCAATTTCAAAGCCTTTTTCAATAAGGAACTTGGTCAAGCATTTATATCATGCTCTAGGAGCTTGTTTAAGACCATAAAGAGCTTTGTGAAGTTTGTACACATGATTAGGTTTCTTAGGATTGACAAAGCTGGGAGGTCGCTTAACATAAACTTCCTCCTCTATTTCACCATTTAAAAAAGCACTTTTAATGTCAATTTGATATAAGGTGATATCATGGTGATTAGCATAGGCAAGTAAGATGCGAATGGACTAAAGTCTAGCAACGGGGGCATATGTCTCACCATAGTCCATACCTTCGACTTGAGTGTAGCCTTGGGCGACGAGACGTGCTTTGTTGCGAACTACTTGTCCATCTTCATCTTGCTTGTTGCGAAACACCCATTTGGTACTGATGACGTTGTGGTTATTGTCGGGCTTCTCAACAATGTCCAAACTTGATTTCTCTCAAAGTTGTGTAGCTCTTCATGCATGGCGTTTATCCAATCCGGATCTTCCAATGCTTTTTCAACCTTCATAGGTTCAATGCTAGAGATAAATGAATAATGTTCACAAAAGTTAGCCAAACGAGTTTTAGAGCAAGTGATTCTCCCGGTTTGGATATCATTGTAGATTTGCTCGACGGGATGGTCTTTGGCGACTCTTGCTTGAACTCGTGAAAGCTTTTACTTGGATCTTGGTGGAACATCTTCTTCATCTTGCTCTTCTTCTTGGCCTTCTTAATTGTTGACGTTGTCGTTCTCTTGTAATGGTGGAGAAGGAGGTTGTTGATGTTCATCTTGATGTACTTCCTCATTTTCTTCGTCTTGGTGTGTCCCACTTGTGGATGCTTCCGTATCAACTCTTGGTTCACCTTGTCGTGAGGTGGAAGCTTCCACTTGGACGGACGAGGTACTCTCCTCCACCTCCGTTGGACGAATCTTGCAAATAGACAAGTCTTGGATTGCTTTCGAAGGGTCTCTGTCTCCTACATCAATTGGCAATCGCTCTACTTGCGAGCCGCTAGATTCATCAAACTTCACATCTACCGTGTCTTCAACCTTTCGGGTGAAATTATTGTAGACACGGTAAGTGTGAGAGTTTGAGCCATAACCAAGTAGGAAACCTTCATGAGATTTAGGAGCAAATTTAGAACGACGATGCTTATCAAGAATGTAGCACTTTGAGCCGAATACTCGAAAGTATCCAACTTGGGGTTTGTTATGGGTGAGGAGCTCGTATGCCGTCTTGCCGAGTAGCTTGTAAAGATACAAGCGATTTGTTGCATGGCAAGCTGTCTCAACCGCTTCCGCCCAAAAGTGCTTCGACGTCTTGTACTCATCAAGCATCGTTCTCGCCATTTCGATGAGTGTCCGGTTCTTCCTCTCAACAACTCCATTTTGTTGAGGTGTGTACGTAGCCAAGAACTCACGTGAAATCCCTTCTTCGTCAAGAAAGGTGTCCACATTTGCGTTCTTGAACTCCGTTTCGTTGCCGCTGCGAACCTTCTTGATCTTCACTTCAAATTGATTTTGGGCCTTCCTAGCGAAGTTTTTGAAGATCTTTTGGACCTGCAATTTATCATCGAGAAAGAACACCCACGTAAATCTTGAAAAATCATCAACTATAACTAGACCAAAAGAATTTCCACCGAGACTTTTGTACGCGTTGGGACCAAAAAGATCCATGTGAAGTAGCTCGAGTGGCCTCCTTGTGGTCATGATGTTCTTCACGGGATGCCTTCCTCCAACCTGTTTACCTGCTTGACAAGCGCTTCAAAGTCTATCCTTATCAAATATGACATCGTTAACGCCAAGGATATGATTACCTTTAATAAGCTTGTCAAGGTTTCGCATACCCACATGACCTAACCGTCTATGCCATAACCAGCCTTTAGAGGATTTAGCAATTAAGCAAGTTCTAGGTTGAGCCTTTTTAGTGAAATCAACATGTAAAGATCACCTCTACGTATACTGGTAAAGACCATTTTATGATTATCTCTATGAAACACTTGGCAATCTACTTCAGTAAATAGGACATTGAAACCGAAATCAGCAACTAGATACTGAAAGTAAATTGTACCCAAGAGATTCAAGGAGCATCACATTTTGTATGTAGCTATCATGTGAGATGGCCACCTTACCGAGGCCAACCACCTTACCCTTTGAGTTGTCACCAAAAGTGGCATACTTTCGAGGGTCGTCGTTTTCAGCAAGCTCATGAAACATATCTTTATCTCCGGTCATGTGATCGGTACATCCACTATCAAGAACCCATTCCTTTCCTCCTACCATGTATCCCCGAAGACTTGCCATAAGACCAAAGTGTCTCATTGCATCATCAAGATCAAAGTCACTATCATCATCCTCATCATAGTATCCATGTTCAACATTGTCATGTGATGGATCAATTCCTAGAGAGGGTGATTCATTAGAATGAGTTTGACAATGATCTTCTTTATGAATTCTAATAGCTTCGGAAATAATATCGCTAATAATTCCAACATCTCCTTTGGCACGCATAAGATTTGTAAGCTCAAATAGACAATCACCAAACTTAGGATCATTGGAATCCATCTTACTCAAGGCAATAGACTTAGGGAGAATTTCATCTAGATTTTGCAAGGAATAATTTGGAAAACGTTCCTAGAGAAATTTCCATATGGTGTAGGCACACTTAAGAGTAGGCAAGCAACCTATCAAGTTTCTAGGCAAACCTCTAGTGATAAGTTCAACATTTCTAAGATTGCGAATCATGTCAATTGACTCAACAAGGGTGGGATGCATAGGATAAATATGAGGTGCACAAGGGCTACTAATGTACTTGTTCAAATGATATTCATTGAAAATCACAAGCATCTCATTTTTCCACTCATGAAAATATTCTCCATCAAGAATAGGCACTCTATGTCTAAGACTCCCCAAAGTAGACTCATCCATCTTCCTCCAATGGTGTTTAAACCAAAGCAATGGAGACCAAAGCTCTGATACCAATTGAAAGGATCGAGAAGAGGTGTCTAGAGGGGGGGGGGGGGGTGAAAAGACTCTAAGTAAGAAAAGTTGCAGTTTTTAATTTCTTCAAGTTGAAGTGGAGTTTGGCACAAGTTTCAACATTCACAATACATATCAAGCAAGCATGACAAGAGTATATGAGCAGTGAAAAGTAAAGCATGCAAATTGCAAGGATGTAAAGGGATGGGATTGGAGTGTGCAAATGCAATTTGGAGACACGGAGATTTTTTATCCGTGGTTCCGATAGGTGGTGCTATCATACATCCACGTTGATGGAGACTTCAACCCACAAAGGGTAACGGTTGCGCGAGTCCATGGAGGGCTCCACCCATAAAGGGTCCATGAAGAAGCAACCTTGTCTATCCCACCATGGCCGTCGCCCACGAAGGACTTGCCTCACTAGGGTAGATCTTCACGAAGTAGGCGATCTCCTTGCCCTTACAAACTCCTTGGTTCAACTCCACAATCTTGACGGAGGCTCCCAAGTGACATCTAGCCAATCTAGGAGACACCACTCTCCAAGAAGTAACAAATGGTGTGTTGATGATGAACTCCTTGCTCTTGTGCTTCAAATGATAGTCTCCCCAACACTCAACTCTCTCTCAGGGATTTGGATTTGGTGGAAAGAAGATTTGAGTGGAAAGCAACTTGTGGAAGGCTAGAGATCTAGATTTATGTGGTAGGAATGGAATATCTTGACCTCAACACAAGTCTAGGTGATTCTCTCTCAGAAAATGTATGTTGGAAGTGTAGGAATGTTCTGATGGCTCTCTCCATGAATGAAGAGTGGGTGGTGGGGTATATATAGCCTCCACACAAAATCTAACTGTTACACACAACTTACCAAACTCGGTGGGACCGAATCATGAAACTCAGTCAGACCGATTTAGTAAATAATGTGACCGTTAGGAATTTCGGTGGGACCGACATGTCAACTCGGTGGGACCGATATGGTTAGGGTTAGGGCATAACGTAATCTCGGTGAGACCGATTACACAAACTCGGTGAGACCGATTTTGGTAATAGACACACACAGAGTTGGTTAGGCAAACTCGGTGGGACTGATTCGCTCATATCGGTTGGACCTAAACATTACGAAAGGGAAACAGAGAGTTTGCATTGCAATCTCGGTGGGACCGATCGCTCATCTAGGTTCGACCAAAACGTTACGAAGGGAAACCGAGAGATTACAATCCCATCTCAGTGAGACCGAGATCCCTATAGGTGAGACCAAAAAGACTAGGGTTTCTGGCAGTTGCTATGTCATCTGGACTCGGTGGCGCCGGATAGAAAGTTTCGGTGGGGCCGAGTTTGACTTTTGGTTTGGGACATTTGTGGATGTGAGAAAGTAGTTGAGGGCTTTGGAGCATATCACTAAGCACTTTGAGCAAGCAAGCCATTAAGCAACACCTCATCCCCTCTTAATAGTATTGGCTTTCCTATGGACTCAATGTGATCTTGGATCACTAAAAGTAAAATGTAGAGTCTTGTGCTTTGATCTTGAGCCAATCCTTTGTCCTTAGCATCTTGAAGGGGTTCCACATCCTCTAGTCCATGCCACTCCATTGTTGAACTTATCTGAAACATACTAGGTAAGAGTATTAGTCCAACAAAATATATGTTGACATTAATTACCAAAATCACCCAGGGAGCACTTGTGCTTTCACAAGACTTACATCAAATCTATACTAAGTATGCATCAATATCAAAGGAATGGGGCTATATCTTTGGACTGAACTGCAGAAATGCCAGAAGAGAAAGGAAAGCCTAGCCTATCGAAGACTAGCATCTCGCAACTTTAGAAGAGGGTGGATAAGTGTATCATAAGTAGCAAGCATGTTTTAGTATTGATGCCCAGAGATCCTTTCTCGACTCCTTGCGAGAAAGCAATCCCGGAGCCATCATATCCATTTCACATCTTCAGTATCCATTTCTCGTTATATAGATCGGGATACAACTCCAAGTCGTCGTGTTACCGTGGACACGACTATTCAATATAGATAAACTTCCCTGCAGGGGTGCACCATATTACCCAACACGCCCGATCACTCTAGCAGGACACACTTTCCTGTGTCATGCCCGACCTCGGAAGATCAACATGCCGTAGCCCTACCTAGGCTCAACGGAGAGGCCAGCATGTCGGTCTACATCCTAAGTGTGCAGGGGTCTTGGGCCCATCGCCCTTTGCACTCACTAGATGACTCGTTGCGCCCATGGCGCAAAGGCCGAATGTAAGCCAATTGGTGTAAGAGTGTGCATTAACATATTGTTGTTCAAAAAGAATAGCTCATATACTATATGCAGTAAGTACATAAGATTGGAAATGATACACGAAGTCATGCAGGAAAGGACCCTTGTGATCTTTTTAGATTGGATAAATAATCATGCAGAGGCTTTTGGATATGCACTTGAAGGAGCATATATTTCCTTTATCATGGTTGTTTCAAAAGCATGCGATAGAGCAGTCTAAGTAGGGGACAATCAATAGCTAAATGCACAACGTTGTCTTAGGGGATTACATAAGATCAAAAAGGAGGATAAACATAGATGTCTTTGTAGGCATTTATACTAATACTGTGTTATATAGCAAGGGCTCCTACAACTTGCTTATATTGAGTAGACAATCAGCGCAATCCTTGGAAGTGCATTTGAAGCCGAAAGCATATGCTTGCCCTTCGTTCATGTGGGTCCGACGGAAGAAGTCCCTCCAGCCTTTAGTGATGGTGGCCCTTTGTCAACTCCTTGATAAAGCGGGCCGTGACGGTGGTTGTTCCGTCTCCGGTTGTGATTGGAAGTTCACCATGGTCAAGATCCATGTGTGGGAAAAGGAACCCGTAGAAAAGTGGACATTAAAGTCTTGAAAACAGTAGTAAAGGTTAGTCACCATGTCATCTTATACCATGCTATTATATGAAACAAAACAGAATAACGCAAAGGATTACCATTCTTTTGCCTTGTGTTGCAAATGTTTACGTCATGTGGCACACATAGTAGTTATTAGGCGTGGTGGTGCTGCGCATGATCTTCGCGATGCACGAACATTATGGTTGTAGAGCCTAACTGTGTTGCCCACACAACTTGGCGACTAAACTCATCTAAGTAGTGTTTGCAAGGCTCACCTATGTTAAATTGCACAAAATTATACTTTTCATGAGTCATTGCGAGAGCTGATGGAATGGGAAGAGTAATGTAGTTCTTACCATGGAGAATGGACTTTCCAGGCTTTAGATGGATTTTCTTGCCTTTGAACTTTTGGATTGAGCTTGCTTTGCGTGGGCGATGAATATACTCGTATCGCTTATTGTGCTTCCGACATAGTGGTTCGTCTGTGTTGAATAGGTAAGGAGATCATTGTAAAAGGTTGCAACAGCAGATAGAGGATAACATAAACAAACAGGGTGGCTAATTAGCTTGTGTGTATTAGTGAAAGGCAGAAAATGGTATCCATAGTATATGGTAAGCTGGAAGTAGTAAGCAGTGCTTGCACATGTAACAACAAATAAATTACAGCATTAATGAATAGCAAACAGAAGAACTATTGGACCACGAAAGAAGTTTGTTTTATTACATACTTGATCAACTTGCATGTGTAAGTGATACAAAAAACTTTTCAAACAACATTCATCAGCGAAGAAGAAGAAACACTCTTTGCAATTTATAAACAATTATAAATACGTTTTTCGAATTACCATGGGTAATTTGGCCACCGCCGTATCATTGGTCATGTCTACCTCCTCATGTTTAACAACAGCCATCTGGAAAGAAGTAATAGAATAGTTAAGCTGATATATTAGACCATGGTATTAGTTGTGATGATTAACAGTGATGCACATAGACTTAACATTTTTATTTTCTTTGGTGCCTTTGTACTCCCATAATTGAATATGAATAGATTGAAAGTTTCTCACGCAAAGAAAGCATATCTTTATTATCGTCTTTATTGTTACCTTTATAAATCATTAATATCCCTAGGGGTAGGAGCTCCCTATTCAATTGAGGGTATGATTTTGACCGGTCATCACGCTTGTTTACGCAACATCACACTTGTTTCTGTGAATAAAAACCCTTAGAGAATATAGACCCTCAAAAAGGAAAAAAAGAAACTCCTTGGGAATGGATGGTTGGGAGCGCCCCGACATGTGTTTTCGTTCGGTCACTTGCTGTTCGGGGAGAGTAAACTCTAGGTGGCTAGGGCAAACTCTCCCCTCGAAACTTCACCGGCGAACCCGTGGATTCACCTTCCCTTTTCTGCCGCTCCGTCAATCGATGCAAATTGGAATATTTTAGAGACCGGTCTTAAAATCCCTGAAGCATAAGGAATAGATATTTAGGTATGATGTTCATAGATAGCGTTACATATTACATTGGTGGTATATCGGTTCATGGTAAGCAGAGCTACATAGACAGAGATGTGGCATATAAATAGCTTTGGTCACCCAGCTTATGGTAACTGACATATGCAGTCATTTAGATGAGGTGGTCGTCGCTTCTTGCGCCATTAGCATACAAAATGACCTCATCATCTAAGCAACTCTTTATGGTGGCCATGTTTGGTGGCTGTCATTGGGCAAAGCAGAAATGTCTTCCATATCATCGTCAAATCCCCAATAATACTTGATTGCTTTCTGTAGAATGTCCTTTGATTGTAAAGTTATGTCATTAAGGCGATCCACAACATACATTATCTGTGAGAGAATATGGTTGAGATTGTTGTCTTCAAGCATTGATGATGTTGTGGAGTTGGTATTTATGATGCAATAAAGTTCCTTTACTTTCGTGTGATTTCTCCTTAGACCATTGCACTGTTATTCCTCGGATAGTCTATTATTCCTTCTTTTTCTTTCAGCTCGTGTTCCAGAACTTCTTTTTGAACCAATTGTAGCTTATCATAGTTGAACTCTTGTATCACTTTGTTGTAAGATGTTTCCATGTATTTAAGAGGTTTTTTGTCGCCATCTTTACCCTCTTCCAATTTTTCGTAGACATAAATGAATTATTGATTTCTTTGCAAGTCCATTGTATACCTAGTACCTCAGATGGATAAAACTGAATAGTTGTCTCGAGACTAATGGTCCTTGCCTTGTGTGTTGAGTAAATTGCGTTTGGAAGGCCAAGCTATAGTATCATAGCATCCGAAGCACTTTTGATGGAATCTAATTTTTTCCATCACAAGTTCACAACGGACTAATGATAGAGAGGAAGATATTATGAGCAAGTGTTTGAAGCTTTACAACGCATGATTTTATATGTGCCTATAAATCTATTATTTTTGTGACAAGAACATTGTTGATAAACAGTTGTAATGGTAACTGAATGTGGTGTTCACACGCACAATCTCGAACTATTATGGTTTACCATTGAGTCCCATGTAAAAAACATGTGCGCGTTGAAAATATTTGCATTTTTCAAGAAGTTTGTGTCCGAGCAACCATCTCAAACCTGAAGCATTATGAGAATATTTGACTTTGTTAGTAGAAAAGTAGGTTTTATCAACCACTTAGGGTACTAATTCAAACCCTTCAAGATGAAAAATGATGTATAATTCAAACTTGCTGCGCTAAATGGCGCAGAGTCCCATATAAAACTATTAATGCTTTGAAATTATTTGCATTTGCTAGTAAATTTAGATTTTAGCAAACACTTGGTGTATCTATTGAAACCCTTATAGATGAGAAGTTAAGAGGATTTCTCTTTAAAAATGTATACTTGAGCGTGCACAATTTGGATCAATCACATTTGCAAACATGGGATTGAAACAACGGTTTACATAACTAATACCTTGCATTTAGGATAACATACAATAAGATAGAATCAAAGATATCGTTCTTCCATAGGGATTCTATAACCTTCATTACATGGAAACATAGAGCCTGTTATTGAGCAAGTTGATGATTTTAGTTAATAAATGAATGCAAATCACAAAAGGTATTAAACTTTAGTGACTGCATAACCTTGTCGATGATGGGATAAGGATATGACGATAATGAAAGTACTCCTAGAGCAAGTATTGTAATAACCCATTTTATCATGTCAAACAAATGCAAATGCCTCTCATGGTATGACTTAATCACATAGTTGCCTGGTCATAATTGAATGAGCGGAGTGAATAGAAAAAAAAACTACCACATTGCGGGTCATCATTCCAAAAAACTACCGTTTTTTAATCTTTTCAAAAAGCTGCCACAAAATTGTTCTGCTGTTACAAAAAACTATCATGTCGCACTGATGACTACTTTGGTTAACTTTAAACATTATTATGATAGCTCGGGTCTACTCGTCAGGTTGACCGTTAGTTTGACCATTGACAAGTTATGACAGGTGGGGCCTAAGTATTTTTTTAGCAAACAGGTCCCTGAAACAAAATATAAAAGCAATCGTGTCCCTGATTTTTTTTAAAAAAGCAATCCCTCCCTTCCAGTGAGCTCGTCGTCGGAGCCGGCCAGCACCACGCCGGTGAGCTCGTCGAGGCCGTCCCACTGTCGTGGCTTGCGGGCAAGCAGCAGCACATGCGGTGGTCTGAACCGCTGAGCTCCTGGTGCTCCCCGCCTGCTTGAGCTCACACCCCAGTGGCACTGCCAGGCTGGCCATGGGCGGACCTAAGCGGTGGCGCGTCCCATGGCGTGGTGGTGGTCGGCCTGGCGGCGAGGCCGTGGTGCGCCGGCCGTGGTGGTGGCGGCCCGAGGCACTCCCCATGGCATGGTGGTGGCGGCCTGGCGGCGGCCGTGGCTCATTGGCCGGCCGTGGTGGTGGCCGCCGAGACGCCTCCAATGGCGTGGTGGTGGCCGGACCAGGCGGCGGCGGCGGCCGTGGCTCTGCCGGCCGTGGCGCTCGGGATTTTGAGAGATAAGGGAGAGAGGGAGGAGAAGAGAGATAAGGGAGGGAGAGAGAGCACTTACATGTGGGACCCAGCTGTAAGTTAACGGTCAAACAAACAGTCAACAAACGGTGCATTTAGTAGCGGGCCCGACCATCATAAATGTAATTAATTCTAAGTCGATGGTCGTTTGGGTTTTCGGAACAGAGAACAATTTTGTGGTAGCTTTTGAAAAGATTAAAAAAGCGATAGGTTTTTGGAACGATGACCCGTAATGTGGTAGTTTTTTGCTATTCACTCTGAATGAGCGCATGCCTAGTCATCAAAATTTTGTTCTATGCTCAAATCTTATCCTAATTGAATGAGTGCATGCCTAGTCATCAAAATCCTTATCATGACTATACGATTAGCTCATGCATTTCATACCTCCCCCACAGCTTCAATCCCAAAAAGCTGAAAGTAATTTTGTTATCTTAAATCAAGTGCGTTTCTTTAAATTTGAGAAAATGACAAAACTGTGATATATGTGTTTGGTGATGATTAAACTACTGGAATTTCATGAATATTTATATATGGCAGTTACATGTTATCTACAAACTCCAGTAAAAATTTTATGCATTTTAGAATTTATCACTTACCTACAGTTCAACCCAAAGTTGGGGCAGGTTTTATTTCGAATTTGAACAGTAGCATCTGTGAAATTTTCCAAGATATTTTTGTAAAATTCTGAGCACGGGAACATTTAGATCATGCTAATCTTGAGAAGCTTACGAAGGAACAGAGGAGGAAGAGATGTTCCAGTAAATCTCATTTGCGTTTATTTTCATTCAGCCCCTGCCTTTGACACTGGCCAGTGGGTGAGTCCAGCAGCGCCATCTAGCAGGGACAATGGACACGTGGCCGCAAACCAGCTGCCCCTTCCCTCCTCACTTCATATCCTCTTCTCTTGGATCCCCTCTCTTGTCTAGATCGTCGGGGGCACTGCCGCTCGCCGTTGCAACACCGGTCACAGGAACCGGCGGGATTCGCCAACCCTCAGTCCGGATCGACGTCCATGCCTCCAGCTCCGACATGCACGCCAGCTGGACGGCGCCGTGAATCGCCTCGTTTTCTGGTGTGTTCTTGCTCCTAGGTAGCTCCCCACTTCCCCTAGCTCCATTTTTGTTCCTGCTGTCCCTTTAATGTTCATTCTGTGCCCCGGCGTGCAGGAACCTCTTGGACCGAGGTTGCCTTCCTCGGTTCCGTCGGCCGCCGCGGTCGTCATCCTCACCGAACAGCTACAGGGACTGTGACGGGCTCCGCTTTGTCCACATCTGCTCTGGACCACGGATTCGAAACCGCGGATCCCTCCTACTTCTTCATGACGCTGACCGCCATTACTGCTGTCCAGAGCTCGTTGCTATGCTCTATCCGACCTCGCCACTAACAGCAGGGTGAGAAATCGCCGCCACTGTTGGTGTTGTTTGCTACTTTCCACTGTCGCTGCATGCTGCTCGCCACTTGTTGCTTGCCGTTGATGCTCAATGATGTTAGCCGTGACCTGCCTGTAGATGAGAGAAAGAGAGATTGATTTGCTAGTGCAAGTATCTAATGAGCCAGATGCCAGCTGGTTTGACTTTTCAGCAAACGCTATTGGGAAGGTAAAATGTTCTCTAATTATCTTTTCTATACCCTATCAAGCCAATGACGCGGTACAAAGGAATTAGTGAGAAAGTTTTGTGTGTTACCTTATCATATAGATGCAAGTAGTTTGGGCAAAGCAACTTCCGCCTATCATCTATGACAAAGAAAAGGCATAGGAATAATAAAAAGAATTACTATGGCTTTTATGCTATCACATTTGCTTGATCGAAACTATCATCTTGGGGTTAGCCTAGAACTCCTCCTCGCAAACTGCTGCTACCAAGCCATGTTCTATACAGTCTGCAATGCTACGACTAATAATTTACTCAGGCTACATAACTCGGGTTGCAATTTCTAAGTATTCTTTTCATACTCATTTGTGTCTATGTCATAATTGATGATTATGATGAAATTTCTTCTACATGTGTCCTGATATGTTTCTCATATACTGTAGTTCTGAGTGTGGGAGCGACACTGTTTTTGTTTCAGTAACTTGCTGGCATAAATGCTGTCGTGTACTACTCTACGTCCATGTTCCACAGTACAGGCCTTGCATCTAATGTTGCAGCGAGTGCTCTTGTTCGGTGATGCCAATGTTTTTGGTTAGTAAAGTGTTTGAAAAGCGTATTTTGGCAGTAATTTCCAATGCCTTTTCTGAGATGTATATATACTTCTCATAGGCACCATGATTGCATCTCCACTGATGGTCAAGCAAGGAAGGAAGAGCCTTCTCATAACAAGATTATCTGGAATGGTACTGCCTTTTCTACAGTAAACTGTGTGCTTTGTGTTTCTTGATGTGGCATGACTTAGGAATTAATGTTTTTTCTGTTTTGAAGGCACGTCAATGTTACTCTTGTCATTGTCCTTCACCTGGAAGGCTTTAGCACCTTATTATGGCACTCTTGCTGTTGTTGGCACTGTCCTGTAAGTGGTTTACATTCACCTAATATGGTGTTCTCCTGGTTTTTCATTATCACTAATTTTAGCTCATAACTAACTTCAAATCTTGATAGTAATTTTATGAGTGCGGTGTGAGCACACAACACCCACAAACCAATTTCGGTAATCTCCGTAAGCCACCTAAGTGCGGTGTGAGCACCCCACTTTAATATCTGACCCGCCTAAAATATATAACCAATGTTTACTCCATCACACAATCCTTGTGCTCCAGCTTCTAATCTTCAAATCATACATCAGATGTAGATCATCTACGACTTGGGTGTTCCTTTAGTAGTTGTAAACATCTAGATGCCAATACCTACAGGAAGTTAAGCTAGGGATTAGAAATCTAAGTTCAGTCGCAGCCCATAGGGCCTGGGGGACGGGGAAAGTTTTCGACTGTACCTGATGTGTTGGCGATATTTAAAGGCTCACACAATCATCATTCTGTTTAAATGGGTTCCCTGGTTCTTATCAAGGGCAGGTCCTAGAGCGGTAATCACCTGTGGCATGGTCATTCCTCCAGAAACAATTATTTCTGTAGAGAGATAATAGCACAAACTTAAGATTAGAAATTCAGGTGATATAGTAAGAGTGCTATTAAAAAGACCATCAAACTTAACAACCGCAAAAAGGAGGCATTACCAAAATAAGCTTATGCTAGATTGAGATGTTACAAAAAAAACAGCGAACAAGAGGATAAGATTGATATCTAAGATGATATCTGAGTGATTTCTGGTAGAGAACCTAACAACAACAACATATAGTATTCGCAAGTGTTCATAGGATTTAGCAGTTAAAGGAACCGCTCTAAAAGACATCAAATTACCAGACAAATGTGTAAAGGCCCCATAACCTTGAAGTATCTCTAGCTAGCCTTTTCAGGGCTTGCACAACAAATTTATGTACGAGAGACTGATTTAAACCACCTTATATATAGACTATAGGTTAATCCTGATAAGCTAACTATTAAGATAAGCCCAGCCAGGCTATATTAGACTTAATTCTTTGGGTGAACCTTTACACTCTTGAGATTTAAGTGTTTAGTTGTCACAAATTACAACTAAAGGATAACACTTTCCTGAAAGTGAACTATTTCAAGAATGAGGTAACACAGAAAAAGACCACACACAAGTATGGTATGAATCTTTATGTAGCTAATAATGAAAATTATAAATCAAAATTCTTGAAAGCATATAAATTAGTAAATTATCCAGAATGAAGCATTCAAATGTTGTTGATGCCATGAATCCATCTGTAGAAAGCGTTGTGGATAAACAAGTACCTGAAGAATCATGCTCGATGTTATAAACCCAAATGCGTATTCACCAGCACGAGGATGGCTAATTATTGCCACTTCTTTAAATGCTGGTGTATTTTGATATGTCAAATGAATAAAACACATTATAAGAATTTTTTTCTGGTTGGACAGAAGAATATTCCATCATTTTATTCTCTCTAGTTAAGCAGTCGTGCATGATACATTATGTGTCATAATGAATCGGTCCCGACTGTAAATTATTCTCTTATGAGCAGAATATGGCTTAAAAATTAGACAAGTGCAAAAAGCTACAAACAGCAGTACATCACACATGCAAAATGTATAAGCAACAAAAATGGTTATATCATATATCTCCAGTGGCGAAATATTACGCAACGGTTAACACAAAATTAGCATGGTAAAGTATATACATTTACGGAGAACAGACCAATACCTGAGATGCATTAGGAATCATCAATCAAGCTGTTGGCATGGAAAATAAAACCATAGATGTATTAATCTTCTGACTGGAGGTGGAATCAGCCAAGCTTCCCACCTTGACATAAGAGGTGAGTTTCACTATCAAAATATATCAATGCACAACCATAAATCAATGCACTAAAAGCTCATAACATCATATTTTTGTTCAAGCAATCACAGTTCGATCATATGAACCATGCACTTGTAATCAGCATTCAGGAGGTAGAATATCAAATCGAAAGAAAAACGGAAGAAGGATTCCAGGAATCGCGATGCCTCAGAAGGAAGGCGGTAGTATGAGGAAGAGGACCTCACCTTAATGTCGAAGGCAGCAAGGCATCAAAACCAGAATGTAGAACAGAGGATTGAAGAAAACTTGGTTAGACCATTTGACTGCGTCCCTCTCAGATCTGAGTCCTGTAAACCATCTCGTTATCCGCACCCACTGCGTCCCTCTTAGATCCAAGTCCTGTAAAAACATTAAACTCCAACTAAGAGGGAGAGCATGAGCTAAGCACAAACACGACAAAAAACAGAAGAAAATAATGTTTCAGAAGATTGGAAAAGATAGATAATGTTTTCTCTCAGATGCCAACCACAAGGGTAAGCATGTATTATGTAGACATATCAACATGGCATCAGTTCAGATCACCCGTCTGCTTGTATGATTTTCATGGAGAAAGATTTTAAACCAAAAATCATCAACAAAGAACAAATCAAGTCAAAAAATTCTCAACTCATCGAGAGGCCAAAACAGAGACCAGATAGCAAAAAAAAATATAGCTGAAAAAAAAACAAATAACAAAATCATAAGTTGTTGCGACAGATCCCTCGGAGTGATAACATAGATCTCATCAATGTATGAATCAGGCCACTGCTTTTTAACATCACAAATATTCAGCGGGATCCGCGAACGACAATCTCCAATCCATAGGAAAGAAAAATCAAACAGAAACCATATGCAGCACCCTTAGCTCAGGTCCGCAGTTATTTGACGTTGAGAATTTCACAAAAAATGGACGAGCTGTCAGACAATGGTTTCTAGGCAAATGCATATCCATCAGACCACAACGATGTTTGCTGCTCATATTTTCATCCAGGACACCAGAAGAGACACACAACGAAATAATAGTAGAACAAAAGTGAAGTAAGAGGATCAAGGAACAAATAGAATACCAAATCGGTACACCAGGAACAACAAAAGATCAAATCGGTAGCCCTCGGGGATTATGAGAAAAAATGGCATGGAGAACACCAAAACCTATAATCTGGAGTTCTAGACATGAGGATACATGCAAATTCGCATTAGGTGCATGTTACACGGTCAACTCGATTACTTGTAGAGTCAAATCTTAGCATTTAGCATTGTTTTGCAAATTAGCATTGTCATACTGACTTTCATAGCCCGCCTTCAAATTCTTACTAATATAGACACTTTAAAATTCTTCAAAGCAATTATTGTCTCAGTCTGGTTATAAAGCCTGATATTGACCTTGTCTACACTGCGCCAGCCCTCGTCGCTTCCATAGCACGAGCACTTAGCCTGAAGAAAACATCAAGAATCAGAGTACAGTGAGTGAAAAAACAAAGCACAACGACAACACTAATAATTTTAGCATAAGAAGCATCAACCAGATGAACTGCAGCTCCCATGCAAAGCAAGGCTTCTTTAGGATTTTCCCTGAGAGCATAAGAGGTTGACACCACCGCACAAGTTCTTAAGCTGTTGGAAATCAATCAGAAGGAAGAAGACAACACCATCATCTTCAACCTATGAATGTAGTCATAAGTGAATTTCCTAGAACAGAATATCCCTCCATGTCTAATGACAAAAGCACACTATGAAGTGATGTGTTTAAATCATTTCTATATTATTAGAAATCTATTGTGCAACTATATGATGCTATGATTTCATTTTTCAATTGGAACATTGCATCGTCCTTCGGGTAGCTACAACAGTAGCATATTGGAGTATAACTGTATAACTAATCTTATGATACTAACAAAGCGGACTGCAAAAGTATCAGTCTTATTCACAAAACTACAAGCTCCTTTTCATTCATTTTTCAGCTAACAAATCATCAATACAATAGATGGCTTTAATTATTCAGGTAAAAATGCTATAGATATCTTAAGAACAAATAATAATAATTTCCAAAAATGCATATTTTGAGCATAACGATTATGTGTTGCTTATTCACCTTGGCCCCCATGGCTTCCTACTCCAAGCCCGTGCAGACCCATATCCTCCATGGTTTGTTGTTCCAAAACTGAGCAGCCCCTTCTTCATGAGAGAAGAAAGGAGAAACGACGAACACACACACATACACAGAGACGGGAGAAGAGAAAGGACAGAGACGTGCTACCCTAACGAAGTTGGAGGAGGCGAGGATCATACTACACACCGGTTGCCTTCCCAGTTCGTGCCAATCTTGCTAAGGGGCACCGGCCCGCTGCAGGGGCCTCCGGCCGCCAGCCAACACCCATGATCAGCCACACCACGGACGGCGCGCACCTGAAGACGACCAAGGGTCGTCGCTCGCAGCGCCGCTCATGTCTTGACGGCCGCTGCCGACGCCAGCACTGGGTCTCTTCTTCTTCCAGATCCCAGCCGGCAACTGAGACGGGCAGAGCTCCTCCCCATGTCTTCCTCACGGGATGGGCTCTCCTCCTCCCGCAGCTTCCTCTCTCGGTGGCATAGTGGGCTGGAGTATATGAGGATGCGGTGGTGGTGCAGCTAGCCGGTGGCGCACGGTGCGGGAGGCCGTGGGAAGGAGGGAGGAGGCGCCGCCAGATGGGGAGGAAGGCGGGTGGGGAGAAAGGAGGGGGCGCCGCCGGGTGGAGGGGAGGTGGTGTTGAGGGAGTGGAAGCAATCGATGAGGGTGTGATCTGTTTTGACCTCTCGATCTAGGGCTTTTTCACCGGGAGCGTCATTTGTCACGAACCCAGTCGACGAGCCCTTCGCTGCAGTGTGGACCAATGATTATATGGGTTCACTGGCAGCCACCCAGCGAAGCAGCGCGAGGTGTAACAAAATCTAGCAATGAATAGTAAAAATCAATGGTGAAAAACGAGCGAGGGAGCTGATCGAGTGGCCAGCGATCACGCGCGTGCGAAGGCCTCCAGAACGGCGGGTACTCTAGGAGGCTTTATATGTTAGATGCATGTTGCATACGTGGCCGGTGAGCAGACCTAGCCCCCTTATACAAGTGCATGCATAACTAGTCCAACCCGGCGCGCGCCATTCAGTCGCTGACTTCCGAAGAGCTTCGGCTGATACATACGACGCCGAGTGCCCATAATTGTTCCCGCGCGGTGGTTAGTGCGTATAGGTCAAAGACCAACTCAGATCAAATACCCAATCTCATTAGTGTCTTGGGAGTGCGAGGTAACGAGCAGAGACTCATGATCATGTGACCCAGTCACCCCGTCTCGTGGACTTACGGCAAGGGACCAGAATGCCTAGCCGTGCGATGTAATTATCTCGCAGGTACCCTCCAGATCAACCCAACTACACATCAACTCACGGGTACACTCACGGTCATCCCGACTTCACATTATCATGGGTACCCCTCGGGGATGACTCGACTTCATCATGGTTCTGGGGGTAAAGTCAAAGTAACTGTGTGTCCAAAACAACAAGGGGAACCCGAGGAATCACCCTCGATGGACTCCCACTCGATGTAACCGTCAAGGTGGACTTGGAGGAATCACCCTCGATGGTCCACACTTGAGGGGTTACACGATGTGACGCCCTCGATTCAATCGAACATTAATCATGCACGCAAATGTGTACGATCAAGATCAAGGACTCACGGGAAGATATCACAACACAACTCTAGACACAAATTAAAATAATACAAGCTTTATATTACAAGCCAGGGGCCTCGAGGGCTCGAATACATAAGCTCGAATACACAAGAGTCGTGAAGCAACAATATCTGAGTACGAGACACGAGTTAGACAAGTTTGCCTTAAGAAGGCTAGCACAAAAGCAAAGAACGATCGAAAAGGCAAGGCCTCTCGCTGGAGCCTCCTAACTACTCACAGTCGTCGTGCCTCCACGTAGTAGTAGGCACCCTCGGGGTAGTAGTAGTCGTCGGTGGTGTCGTCTCGATCTGGCGCCACCATCCGTTGCAACAACCCGAGAAAGAAGAAAGAAGGGGAAAAGGGAAGCAAAGCAACCGTGAGTACTCATCCAAAGTACTGCAAGCAAGGATCTACACTACATATGCAACATTATCAAAGGAAGGTCAGATATGTGGACTGAAATTTGCAAAATGCGAGAATAGAGAGAAGGCCTAGTTCTATCGAAGACTAGCATCTTCCGAAACCACCATCTTGCAAAGAAATAGGAGGGGTAGAGTAGCATAATGTAAAGTAGTAGTAGTGTTATCAACCTCGACCGAGATCCTTTCTCGACTCCTGCGAGAAAGCAATCCCAGAGCCATACTATCCATTTGTCATCACAATCCAATTCTCATCACCATCCAATTCTCATCACAAGTATCCGATTCTAGTTGTATCGATCGGATACAACTCCAAGTGTCCGTTCTCGTAGGATGGGCTATGCATAGATTAGTTCTTCACTGCAGGGTGCACCAACTTACCCACCACGCCGCTTAACTCCCACGACACACTTTCTGGGTCATGCCCCTCGGCCAAACAATACGCCGCAACCCGACCTAGACTTAACAGAGAGGTCAACCGCCGGGACTAGACCTATGCCCCGGGGTCATGGGCCATCTCCCCGAACTCCTCACGTTGCGTTGACGCTGTGGCGGTGAGCGACCTAGCTACCTCCTTGGAAAAGGTAGGAGCTTACCAGTCCAACCCGTGCGCGCCACTCGATCGGCCGACGCCTATTAAGCTTCTGATGTATACGACGCAGAACGCCCATACTATGCCCACGTGATGGTTAGTGCTATCGGGCCGAGGCCCCGGATCAAATATCCAAATCGTAGTGGATTAGGAGCACGCGGTAACAAGCGAGACTCACGAAGATGTGACCCGTTGCCCGTCTCGAGGACTTGCGGCAAGGGCTAGGAATGCCCGCCACGCCTCGTAATTATCTCGCGGCACCTTCCAGTCAACCCGACTCCACATCACTCATGGGTACCCTCGTGGTCGACCCGCCTTTCCAAGTAACATTTGTAAAGTCCAAGTATCCGTGTGTCCAAAACATTAAGGGAAAACCCGAGAATCACCCCGGTGAACTCCACTCGATGTAATCATCAAGGTGAGCGTAAGAGGAATCACCCCGAGGTTCACACTTGAGGGTTGCACTGACGAGTCGTGTCGGAAGTGGTTAAAGAGGAAATCACCCTCGATGACCACGGCCAGAATAACTACACTCTTGGGTTAACATCGGAAGTCTTTGTAGAGGTGTCACCCTCGGCACTCGATAGTAACCTAGTAGTGTCGAGCAACTAAGGGAAAGTGATGTGCGGTCGGGGAGTGCGGTCTTGATCCCGTTGATCGGGTCTTCAATGATGAAGCGAGGCAACAAGGACAAGGTGGGGTCATCGATGGATCACTAACCAACCTATACTAAGCGCTTTAGGATAAGCAGTGCAGACAACAAAATGATACAAAAGCGATCTATGCATCGAATGGGAGCAATCAATAACAGTAGCAAAATCTAATGCAAGCATAAGAGAATGGAATGGGCGATATCGGGATGATCAAAGGGGGGGCTTGCCTGGTTGCTCTGGCAAGGAGGGGTCGTCGTCGACGTAGTCGATCACAGGGACGACATCGGTCTCAGGGTCTACCGGAGAGAAGAGGGGGAAGAAACAATAAGTATAAAGCAAACATAGCATCACAAAGCATAACGTGGCAAAATGCTGTGCCGGGAGTGACCTAACGTACGGCTACACGATATAGGCGAAGGGGGGATTCAACCGAACGTTTTCCTGTTAGGACTAATGTCGACGATGACCGAGGGGAAAGCTCTATGTTCAGATAGTTAGAGTCATGTGACGATGAGCGGACCACATATCCGGATTCGTTGAATTTTTCTCGAGCAACTTTCATGTATAAAACATTTTCATCCGAAAGTTACGGTTTAATTACTATGAATTCCTAAAGATTTAAACAATTTTCTAGATTTAATACTAATTCGATAATAAATCGCAATTTGCCATGGGTACACCTGAGTGTACCAGATAGGGGTATGACAGTGGGGCGGTCAAAGTCGACAAGTCAAAGTTGAATGGGTCGAATAGTGAACAAGTGCTGTGAGTCCACATGTCATATGCTATACCAATAAACAAATAAATAAAACAAACCAAATTAATGGGGACCAAACATCATACATTACTGGACTAATTTAGCACCAACTAATATTAGCTAAACCTAAACCTAGTACTACTAATTTAAACAAGGGTGGCTATTAGTGGGCACTAGGCGAACCCAACCGCCACACGCATGGCACACTCATACAACACACGCACACACGAGCACGCATACACGCTACACACACGTCACACACAAGTTAGTAGGCTAGGAGTTATTAACATAAGATGTCATTTTGTGATTTTTGTAGGATTTAAACTATTCATCAAAAGGATTTGGTCTAGTGGGATAAAATGGAGTTTGTCATGTATACTTCCTTCACATATTAATTTTACTCGCGTTAGCACTTGATAAGCTGCGGTTTAGAGGCTGTCCATAGAGCTAGTCGAGTTGAAATGGCGAAGCTAGCAAGCGCTTCTGATAACATTCAGGCCATCTTGTAGCGCAGTGGTGCAGCGAGGCGCAGAGCAACGGTGGCAGCAGCAGCGCGCGCGAGCACGCCAAGCGCGGAGGGCGCGTCTGAGCAGGCGGGCTCGAGAGCGGCGCGACAAGATGCGGGCGGCAAGCAGCGACGGCGGTTGAGCTGTGGCAAGAACGCCAAGCAAAGCAGCGGCAATAGCGATCGGCGGAAGCGGCAAGCAGGGTGCGGGAGCACGCAATAGCTCGATGGCGGCGGCGGTGCGCGAGCCATGAACGGCGCGCACCACGGCGAGCAAGCGAAGCATGGCGCGCCGCGCATGTGCGGCTTCGAACGCGAAAGCAGCGGCGCGACGATTGGCAAGCGCGCGCCTGGCGGTCTTGGCGGACCACAGAGCGCCATGAAACACGTTCATGTGTTCGGTGGCCACGACAACGACGACATCGGCGGCCGGGAGCACCGTGGCGGCCGAGCTCCGGCGATGGTGGCGCGGCGTGGGGCGTGCTTCTGGTACGGAGAGGGGCGATGAGGATTGGAGATGGCGCGGGCTCACCTAGGGAGCGCAAGGTGGCCCGTTGATGGTTTAATAGCAGCGAAGCGCGAATCGGGCGGCGGAGTTCGCCGATGCCGAGGAGGAAGACGAAGGTGATCCGGTGACGGAGTGCTCCCGTCTCGCGTTCTGGCGTAGAAAAGTAGCAGACGGCGCGTTTTCGAAAGCGAGGTCCCGAGGCGCGGGGAGGATGGTGGCCGCGGCTCCTACGGGCGCGAGGCACGATCAAGCCAATGAGGCGAGGCAGCAGAGCGAGCGAGATGGAGAGGGGGAGGAGTGAGTGATAGAAGGTGGCGGCTAGGGTTCGACAGCGGGAGAGAGGAGTGGCTCGGGAGGCTTTAACCTCTCAGGAGCATCGCCGGATGGTCGCCGTGTGGCCATCCGCGGCCATGGACGAGGCGCGTGCGTCCACGGTGCTCCCGGTGAGCAGTAGGAAGGAGGATGTGGCAAAGTGGGCTCGGCTCCCACTGTTGACCTAGAGCCCAGTCCACCAGTAGTTTAGGTCCTTTCGTATTTTTCTTTTCTGTTTTAGCTTTTATTTATTAACAGAGAGAGAAAGGGAACTATTTGGTTAACTATTTCACTTAGGAAAATTTTGGGAGGAGTCCCATTAAATCCACAGTGATTATAGACGGTGACATAAATATTTTGGAGACCGAATAATTCATTTGATATTTTTCATAAATAGGATAGCATTTAAAAAAATGTTTGAATTGATGTTGTTATAATTGCTAATGCTCATCTTTGCACAGAAGTGATGTTGTGTTCCTTAACAAACAATTGTTATGGAAGTTTTGGCAAATGATGAACATTTCTCCAGCAACTTTTGAGCAACTTCAAAATTCACTTGAAAAATGAATTTGATCCCAAAGTGGAATTTCAATGAGATTCGAATCAAGGGTGATCAAGCAATGCTTAGTTAACTTAATCATAGAGGTTTACTGTAGCATGACACCAGGGGTGTTACAAATCTCCTCCACTACAAGAAATCTCGTCCCGAGATTAAGTGGGGAAGTAAAGAGTAACTTCGGGAGAACTGACCTTTATAGGGTTAATTATCTGGTGAACAAATTCAGGGAATGGGGCAGAAGTATCTCTCAAGTTGAAACTTAATAAAACATCGAGAGCAAAGTATGAAGGCACCATGAAAAATTTTAACAGGGAGGCAGTCATTCGATGCCTAATCAAAAGGTGAAAGGGGTTTAGAGCAACAACAATAAAAATTATTGCGTCTGATGCTAGAATAGATCACTAGTAAGGTGGCTCATGAATTACATACGAAGGCAAGTGAAAAAGGATACTTCGGAATCAAGTATGTACAGGAGTCAGGTTTCGATCCTGTGGAACTGTGGGTTATGGGCCCACCATGTGGTACAAAAGTAGGAACGACGCTGACATATTGCACGGTCATGGTAGCAAGGCATGTCAGAGGATAGCCTGTCAGTTATGTTGGCAACAACGTTGGTACCAAGGGCGAGGGACGAAGAGAACCATTTTCCTGCTCGTTTGAACGAGGCGGACCAATAGGCAAAGTTCTCGTCCACCGGGGATTACCGGGATGTCATCAGCAATAGTAACAGGGTCACACTGACAGAGTTGTAAACCGAGGTGTTTTATAAGCAAGGAACTATTTCTGCTTATATCATATAGATCACAAGAAAGGTTAAACAAAACAATGAAAAGGCAAATGTGATTATCAGGATTAATCAGATCAAAGGAAAGGAAAAATGTGTTTGCACACAAGAATTTAGGGTATATCCTTCCCAAGGAAAGGCGGGGCATGATATACATGATAGGACAGCAAGTTCAAAAGTATTTAGACAAAGGGGCGAGGGAAGAATCGTGATATTACCACACCAGGTGTTTGAATAATAAATCAAGAAACATTTAGCATTGTGCTTCCAATGTTCTTGTTGATATTTGGAGTACCAGAGTCATGCTTCGAGGTAGCAGTAACATGGTGTTTCGGTTAAGAGTTGGATCTGAAGATCACAAAGGATACAAAGGAACACTTCCAAGATTGCCTCAGAACATAAGGAATAACCAAGCACAACCAGGTCTGTGTTGGCCGAAAGTCAAGGTGTCATCGATGATATCACAAATCATCGAGGGGCAGGGATGGTATTTCTAGCCATGAATTCGATTGATAGCCTGAGACAAGTCAGTATATTGATGGGGATCACGACAGATTTTGTCGAGGTACTATGAAGAGGCCATCGAACAGCAATGACATTAAGCAAAAGGAATGATGAAGCAAAAGGTTATTGGAACCACAGATGCGACACAACCTCAAAATCAAGCTTGTTGTTCGAGATGAAATGATAAAAAGAGGAAGATCGACGTAAGCTTCGCTCATCGTCGAAAGGTTGTGCTCCTAAATAAGGACACGTAGCACAGCTTAAATTAGCGATAATGATATAGCCGATCGGGCTAGGAATGATGTGACGAGTATCACTCCAATTAAGAATTTATAAGAGGTAGTGCAATGACACAATATCCTCGAGATAACATGAGGCAATACTTGTAGGTAGATCAAAGTAGAGGTTGGACAGGTGAAATGACTTGCAGGAGACAAGTATTTTAACTTGTCTGGGAAATGGAGTTAAGGAGAAACTATGGTCGGAACCACGATTATGAATGATCAAACCACCGATACAAGATGAACTTATAACTAGGGGTAATTATTTTTTACGAGCAGCTTCCATGATAAGTTCTACACTGGTTCCATGGGCATGAACACAAAGGTTCAAGGTCGACTCCCACTTCTTCAATGCATAACATTTCATTCACTCCTCGTTCTCAAAGAATTTGTAGTGTGAAAGATTTATCTGGTGAAGCACCAGAAGAGTATTACTCACATCTCTTTAGAGTTCACACGTATTAGGGAAGGCATAGGTTCAACCCGTAGGGGTATCTTAGGAACATATACCACTGACTTCCAGAGTATATAACATCAGCTCAATAGCAGAGCTTGGTTGACCATAAGTAGAGGATACAATTTACCAAATGCAATAGGTATCAGGGGAAGAGCGCACGAGATTTTGAATATGGAGGACATTGCCGGATAATAATCCAACAAAGGATTCAGCGGTCCTCAATGGATCTGATGTGAGTATCAGTACTCAATCAGAAGAAGGAAAGAATGCAAAGGCAACAGATTATAGAAACAACTGGCTAATTCAAAGTTTAATTAACAAAGGAATTTTGATATCCAGATCGGTGTATCAAAATCAGATGCTCTGATTAAGTGTGAGTAAGTTGAATAGATTAAATGGGCAATCTATCAAGGTTTGATTTACCGAGAACCAGCTCCTGTCTAGAATGACGTCTGAGCTGGAAGGACAATTTACAAGGAACAACTGATGATTGCGTGCATTCACACACATGTTGAATGAATAGGATAAGGGCGACAATCGCAAAGGATTTTAAGGAATACTGCTGGACATATGGACTTAACCATAACGCAAGCAGGTAAAGAAGAACAAGAGCAATAGGCTACTAAGGACTTTCAGAAGATCGAATGGTATTTCGTAGACTTTTGTGAAATACATGAATCAACTGGGGATGAGCGGATACTCGATTAGTGCGAGAAATTATCCGTAGGGGTATTCAGGTAGCAAAGAACTGCAAAGCAATAGGCACATAGTATTCTCGGAGTAATAGAGAGAATTTCGGGGCATCTTGTAATAACAAGATCAAAGGGAATTGATTGTATGAATGATAAGTGTACGCGGTTATCCATAGGGGGGGTTTATCGTTGGAAGGGAAAAGCAAAAACTATGGCACTAAATCTCGAGAGAACATCATAGAGTATCTTCAAAATCTTCTGGTGCAGCAGGCGATCATCTGGACTGAAAGGGCTCTCCGGGGAAAGTCGTTACGAGAACCCAATGTAGTTAGTAAATTCATTTAACCCGAATAGAAGAGAGAACAGAGTCCCAGAGTATAGACGAGGAATAAAAAGATCCTAATACCACCCAATGGCGACGTGGGCCCGTAAGACACACAGCCAAGTTAGTAAAACGGTTTTCGGTTTCTAGACTCAACTTTGGCCAAGGAGTTGGAAAGGGGCTACCTATAGGCAGTCGGCTCTGATACCAACTTGTGACGCCCTCGATTCAATCGTACATTAATCATGCACGCAAATGTGTACGATCAAGATCAAGGACTCACGGGAAGATATCACAACACAACTCTAGACACAAATTAAAATAATACAAGCTTTATATTACAAGCCAGGGGCCTCGAGGGCTCGA
Source organism: Aegilops speltoides (assembly GCA_021437245.1). NCBI lineage: Eukaryota > Viridiplantae > Streptophyta > Magnoliopsida > Poales > Poaceae > Aegilops > Aegilops speltoides. The sequence continues at coordinate 336,642,391 of CM038147.1, read as the reverse complement.
ATACATAAGCTCGAATACACAAGAGTCACCGAAGCAACAATTTCTGAGTACGTACACGAAGTTAGACAAGTTTGCCTTAAGAAGGCTAGCACAAAAGCAATGAACGATCGAAAAGGCAAGGCCTCTCGCCTGGAGCCTCCTAACTACTCCTCGGTCGCCGGCGGCCTCCACGTAGTAGTAGGCACCCTCGGGGTAGTAGTAGTCGTCGGTGGTGTCGTCTCGGATCCTGGCGCCACCATCCGTTGCGACAACCGTAAAGAAGAAAGAAGGGGAAAAGGGAAGCAAAGCAACCGTGAGTACTCATCCAAAGTACTCGCAAGCAAGGATCTACACTACATATGCAACATTATCAAAGGAAGGTCAGATATGTGGATCGGGCCGCAGAAATGCCAGAATAGAGAGAAGGCCTAGTTCTATCGAAGACTAGCATCTTCTGGAAACCACCATCTTGCAGCAAATAGGAGGGGGTAGAGTAGCATAATGTAAAGTAGTAGTAGTGTTATCAACCTCGACCGGAGATCCTTTCTCGACTCCCTGCGAGAAAGCAATCCCAGAGCCATACTATCCATTTGTCATCACAATCCAATTCTCATCACCATCCAATTCTCATCACAAGTATCCAGTTCTAGTTGTATCGATCGGGATACAACTCCAAGTGTCCGTTACCGTAGGACAGGCTATGCATAGATTAGTTCTTCCCTGCAGGGTGCACCAACTTACCCACCACGCCGCTTAACTCCAAAGGACACACTTTCTGGGTCATGCCCCTCGGCCAAACAATACGCCGCAACCCGACCTAGACTTAACAGAGAGGTCAAGACGGGGACTAGACCTATGCCCCGGGGTCATGGGCCATCTCCCCGAACTCCTCAAGACGTTCGTCTGACGCGCGGTGAGCGCGAACCTAGCTACCTCCTTGAAAAAGGTAGGAGCTTATGATCCCAACCCGGCCGCCCACTCGATCGACGCGTCTATTAAGCTTCTACCGATGTATACGACGCAGAACGCCCATACTATGCCCACGTGATGGTTAGTGCTATCGGGCCGAGGCCCCTGGATCAAATATCCAAATCGTAGTGGATTAGGAGCACGCGGTAACAAGCAAAGACTCACGAAGATGTGACCCGTTGCCCGCCTCGAGGACTTGCGGCAAGGGCTAGGAATGCCCGCCACGCCTCGTAATTATCTCGCGGGCACCTTCGGTCAACCCGACTCCACATCACTCGCGGTACCCTCGGGGTCGACCCGCCTTTCCAAGTAACACCAGTAAAGTCCAAGTATCCGTGTGTCCAAAACATTAAGGGAAAACCCGAGGAATCACCCGGTGAACTCCACTCGATGTAATCATCAAGGTGAGCGTAAGAGGAATCACCCCGAGGTTCACACTTGAGGGTTGCACGACGCAGTCGTGTCGGAAGTGGTTAAAGAGGAAATCACCCTCGATGACCACGAATCAATAACTACACTCTTGGGTTAACATCGGCGTCTTGTAGAGGTGTCACCCTCGGCACTCGATAGTAACCTAGTAGTGTCGAGCAACTAAGGGGAAAGTGATGTGCGGTGTCGGTCCGGTCTTCGATCCGCTGATCGGGTCTTCAATGATGAAGCGAAGGCAACAAGGACAAGGTGGGGTCAGCGATGGATCACTAACCAACCTATACTAAGCGGTTTAGGATAAGCAGTGCAGTCAGACAACAAAGAGATACAAAAGCGATCTATGCATCAAAATAGGAGCAATCAATAACGATAGCAAAATCTAATGCAAGCATAAGAGAATGGAATGGGCGATATCGGGATGATCAAAGGGGGCTTGCACGGTTGCTCACGGCAAGGAGGGGTCGTCGTCGGCGTAGTCGATCACAGGGACGACATCGGTCTCGTGGTCTACCGGAGAAGAGGGAAAAACAAGAAGTATAAAGCAAACATAGCATCACAAAGCATAACGTGGCAAAATCTTTGTCTTGGGAGTGACCTAACGTATGGCTACACGATATAGCGAAGGGGATTCAGCAGAACGTTTTCCGGTTAGGACTAATGTCGAACGAGATGACCAGAGAGAAAGCTCTATGTTCAGATAGTTAGAGTCATGTGACGATGAGCGGACCACATATCCGGATTCGTTGAATTTTTCGAGCAACTTTCATGTATAAAACATTTTCATCCGAATTACGGTTTAATTACTATGAATTTCTAAAGATTTAAACAATTTTCTAGATTTAATACTAATTCGATAATAAATCAATTTGCCATGGGTACACCTGAGTGTACCAGATAGGGGTATGACAGGTGGGGCGGTCGAAGTCGACAAGTCAAAGTTGAATGGGTCAAATAGTGAGCAGTGCTCGTGAGTCCACATGTCATATGCTATACCAATAAACAAATAAATAAAACAAACCAAATTAATGGGGACCAAACATCATCTCATTACTGCACTAATTTAGCACCAACTAATATTAGCTAAACCTAAACCTAGTACTACTAATTTAAACAAGGGTGGCTATTAGTGGGCACTAGGCGTAACCCAACCGCCACACGCATGGCACACTCATACAACACACGCACACACGAGCACGCATACACGCTACACACACGTCACACACAAGTTAGTAGGCTAGGAGTTATTAACATAAGATGTCATTTTGTGATTTTTGTAGGATTTAAACTATTCATCAAAAGGGTTTGGTCTAGTGGGATAAAATGGAGTTTGTCATGTATACTTCCTTCACATATTAATTTTACTCGCGTTAGCACTTGATAAGTCTGCGGTTTAGAGGCTGTCCATAGAGCTAGTCGAGTTGAAATGGCGAAGCTAGCAAGCGCTTCTGATATATTCGATTTCTTCAGTAGCGCTGCAGTGCAGCAGAGGCGCAGAGCAACGGTGGCAGCGGCGTGGCGCGAAAGCACGCCAAGCGGAGAGGCGCGTCGGAGCGGAGCGGGGCTCGAGAGCGGCGCGACAAAGATGCGGCGGCAAGCAGACGGCGGTTGAGCTGTGGCAAGAACGCCAAGCAAAGCAGAATAGCGATGGGCGAGCAAAGCAAGCAGGCTGCGGAGCACGCAACAGCTCGATGGCGGCAGCGGTACGCGAGCCATGAACGGGGCGCAGCCACGGCGAGGCAGCAGAAGCATGGCGCCGCGCATATGCGCGCTTCGAACGCGAAAGGCGGGCGCGCGATTGGCAAGCGCGGCGCGCTGGCGGTCTTGGCCGGACCACGAGCGCCATGAAACACGTTCATGTGTTCAGTGGCCACGACAACGACGACATCGACGATCGGGAGCACCGTGGCGGCCGAGCTCCGCAATGGTGGCGCGGCGTGGGGAGCGTGCTACGGGTACGGAGAGGGACAGTGAGGGATTGGAGATGGCGCGGGGCTCACCTAGGGAGCGCAAGGTGGCCCGTTGATGGTTTAGTAGCAGCAGAAGGCGGCGAATCGGGGCGGCGGAGTTCGTCGATGCCGAGGAGGAAGACGAAGGTGATCCGGTGACGGAGTGCTCCCCGTCTCGCGTTCCTGGGCGTAGAGGAAGTAGCGGACGGCGGCGCGTTTTCTGAGCAGGGTCCCGAGGCGCGGGGAGGATGGTGGCCGCGGCTCCTACGGCGGCGAGGCCCTGACTGCGCTCAGCGAGGTGAGGCAGGCAGAGCGAGCGAGATGGAGAGGGGGAGGAGTGAGTGATAGAAGGTGGCGGCTAGGGTTCGACAGCGGGAGAGAGGAGGGGCTCGGGGGGCTTTAACCTCTGAGGAGCATCGCCGGATGGTCGCCGTGTTGCCATCCGCGGCCATGGACGAGGCGCGCGCGTCCACGGTGCTCCCGGTGAGCAGTAGGAAGGAGGATGTGCCAAAGTGGGCTCGGCTCCCACTGTTGACCTAGAGCCCAGTCCACCAGTAGTTTAGGTCCTTTCGTATTTTTCTTTTCTGTTTTAGCTTTTATTTATTAACAGAGAGAGAAAGGGAACTATTTGGTTAACTATTTCACTTAGGAAAATTTTGGGAGGAGTCCCATTAAATCCCTGGTGATTATAGACAGTGACATAAATATTTTGGAGACCAGAATAATTCATTTGATATTTTTCATAAATAGGATAGCATTTAAAAAAAATGCTGAATTGATGTTGTTATAATTGCTAATGCTCATCTTTGCACAGAAGTGATGTTGTGTTCCTTAACAAACAATTGTTATGGAAGTTTTGGCAAATGATGAACATTTTCCAAAGAACTTTGAGCAACTTCAAAATTCACTTGAAAAATGAATTTGATCCCAAAGTGGAATTTCAATGAGATTCGAATCAAGGGTGATGAAGCAATGCTTAGTTAACTTAATCATAGAGGTTTACTGTAGCATGACACCAGGGGTGTTACACACGACAAGTCATTATTTGGAGTGGTGAAGGAGGAATCACCTCGATGACCACGACCGATTAGCTACACTACAGAGTTAACATCAGAAGTTCTATACGAGGTATCACCCTCGGCACTCGATAGTAACCATGTAGTGCCGTACAACTAAGGGGGTGTGATGTGATGTGTAGGGCTCTGTGTTGGGAAACTGAAAGGATCGAGAAGAGGGGTCTAGAGGCGGGTGATTAGACCCTCAACAACTAAAAGTGACAATTTTTAAGTTGTTCAAGTTAAGGTGGAGTTTTGGCACAAGTTTAAGCATTCATAATACATTTCAAGCAAGCATGACAAAAGTATATGCAGTGGAAAGAGTAAAGCATGCTAATTGCAAGAAAGTAAAGGGATGGGATTGGAGTGTGCAAACACAATGAAGACACGGAGATTTTTGGCGTGGTTCCGATAGGTGGTGCTATCGTACATCCATGTTGCCGGAGACTTCAATCCACGAAGGGTAATGGCTACGTGAGTCCACGGAGGGCTCCACCCACGAAGGGTCCACGAAGAAGCAACCTAGTCTATCCCACCATGGCCATCGCCCACGAAGACTTGCCTCACTCGGGTAGATCTTCACGAAGTAGGCGATCTCCTTGCCCTTACTGTCGGATTCAGGGCTCCGCAGATCCGAGAAGGTTTGAACTCTGGGGCGTGTACGAAGATCTCAACCTCTCAAGCTCAGAGCCCGTCGCCCCATAGCCTAGCCTAGCTGGATGCGCGTGAGCAAGGAAGAAGATGGACATGGCAGTTTACCCAGGCTCGGGCCACCTTGCGGTGTAAAAACCTACTCCTGCTTTGTGGTGGATTGGCCTCACGAGGGGCTGGGGATGAACTAGTATAGTGGATGAACAATCTCGCAAGGGCTATTTTGGTGAGAGTGGAAAGGGTTGGATCGGATCCGGGTCCCCCTCTTTGGTGGTGGCTAGCCTATATTTATAGTGCCCTTGGTCCTCTTCCCCCAAAACTTAGGTAGAAAGGGATCCCACAACGGCCAATTTGAAAGGGGACAAGTAGTACATCTAATCCCGATGAAAGGTGGTCTTCGCCTGCAAAGCTTCTGGTCGTGACGCAGCGGTGGGCTCGGTGATGAGCTCTGCCTTGCCGAGTCCGTGGTCTTGGTCTTGCAGCACTGGAATGGAAACCTTTGAGAGATTCCTCGGGAACTCACGCCTGTCCTTGCCTCCTTAGCACCAAAGAGGAAACTGCCTCCTCTGCGCCCGCTGGCGCCTGCCTGGCCTTGGTTGTCATGGCTCACATCATCATAGCCTCACAAGGCTGGGTACCTGCATAGAAATCTCCGCTCCTCAGGAGGCCGCCTGGGGAGGCCGCTCCCTCGAGAGGTCTTGGTGTCGTCCGCCTCGCGAGGGTTGGCCCCTCGCGAGGGTCTTGTCTTGGCGATCTTGTAGATGGGTCGTACCAGGGCGTCGAGTGAGCCACTCCGTGGGCCAGAGGCAGGCAAGTCTGTGTTCCTTGGTTCCCAGAACACCGACAGTAGCCCCCGAGCCCAGGGCCACGCTCGGGTTGGCTTTGAGGCGAAGCCAAGGGGCAAGGGTGAAGCGTCGTGGGCCCCAATCTCCTATGGGCCAGGCTGACGCGTGGCGCCTGACGGGACACGGACTCCTCCGCTCCCCACATCACCTCAGCAATCGTTCCAAGTTGGCAGAATGGCTGCCACACATCTGCATAACCTTCATTGCCCTGCTGCGCGCTCGCCTTCTGCTCCTTTCCCCTTTGCTAGCTCGCACCTTCCTCGCCAGATTCCGTGTCAGCTCAGATTTGCCTCGTTGTCATGGCCCCCGACAAGAAGAGAGGCAAGACCCCGGCTACAGCGGAGCCCCCGGCGGGACAGGAGCTCGTGCTATATCGGTCCTCCGTGATCTACCGCGAAGGGCTGGACAAGGTCCGGCATGTAATTGCCATCGATTCCAATGAGTGGAAGGCGACGAAGATCTGGCCGGCCTCCTGACTTCTGACCGACATGGAGGCCACTGAAGTCCCCCTTCATCTTCACGCCCTTCTCGCCAACATGTTGCCGCCGTTCTCTGATTTCTTCAATGTCGTGCTCACGCACTATCAAATACACGCGTTGCATCTAGATCCTGGGTCCGACGTTCTTCTCTCCGCCTTCGCGTTCTTGTGCGAGGCCTTCGTGGGCATTGCCCCGTCCGTGGCCTTGCTCCGCCATTTCTTCTCCCTCAAGTTGGTCGACGACGGGGAGTGCTCGGGGTGCGTGTCGCTCCAGGCAATGGCAGCGACCGCGGGCTCCGGCATCAATATCTCGCTCCACCCGAACGCGGGGGGATTCTGGAGGCAATGGGTGTACATGGACGCCACCATGTACAACCCTGCTCCTGATCCCTTCAACCCCCGCGGAACCGAGCTCCAGGTAGGGGCACGCGGAACTGGTCGATCCGTAGCTCACTCGGGTCATGACTAGGCGGGCCAACCCGAGGAAGGCGGGGGTGAGGATGGCGATGGTGGGAAGGGAGTTCGTCCGATGGTGCATTGCTCCGCTCCAGCGCCATTCCCGTCCAATGTGGGCTTTCACGGGCCCGATAGATGACATGAGGCTTTAGGAGCCTCCTCTTCCTTCCAGCACACTGCGCTTAGTGCTCCACCTTCTGACCAGCGAAGAACCCGTCGGGTTCCCCTCAGACGGCTTTCCTCTTTATGATCACCTAAATGGGGGAGCCTTCACCAAGAAGATGCCGCGCTTTGACGAGTGAGGGCTGCCTCCCGAGGGCCACGAGGGGCCTCGTGACAACCCTCTCCTGGTGACCCCAAGGCGCGAAGGCCCTGAGGTGTGTGCTCCCGAGGCGGTCGCGGGGGAGCACGCCCCACCATGTGCTCCCCAGGCATCCGCCTCCAGCCCCACTGGTGGCGGAGGAGGCACCCAGCCCATGGGTGCAGCTACTTTCCCCGCCATGGAGAGCCACACGCCAGGCCCCAGCGCGCCCCCTCTGGACCCTGGGGCAACCTAAAAGAGGAAGGAGCTCGGGAGCCTGTTGACACCAGATTTTGGCATGGTTAAGGATCCGGGTTCGTATGCAAAAGTTAGACGCAACACTTCGCGGGCCGGCCCTGAGTGGGAAAGAAAACATTGCCGGAGTACAAGCCCTGCCGGAGTGAAACCTTGCCGGAGTGAACCCTTGCCGGAGTGAACCCTTGCCGGAGTACAAACCTTATGTATCCCAACTCACACGCATCGGCAACCCAGCAAATTCATATGCCGATGAGCAACATGATGAGTTCGATTAATCAATTTGAAACACCCCAAGTTAGAATTTCCAATGCCATACAAGAAAGTGTTTCACCCTTTTATTCATCGGCAGCTAATGTGCAATATAGTAATCCAACCATGCCGATGAATGAGAGAATTGGCCATGCTACTAGTGGCTATTTGGCGATTACTCTCAACCGTCATATGCTACACCTCATGTTGCTAATTCTTGACACCATACACAACTGTAGATGCTCATAATTGACTTCACACCTTCTGGTTATAGCGAATGAATGTAAATTTTACAGGAGCGGTTGTGCCCAATATTGTAGAGGATGAGGTAGTGGTGGCTGCATTGAAGAGTTTAGCCCAAAATAAGAGAATTAGTGCTCTTTGCCTTGAACAACATGAAAAAGGGCTATTTCCTGATTATGCCGCTATAAAAGCTAGAGTTTTGCAAGAAGATGAATCTTTGCCTATTGATAAAATTGGCGAGCAAAAGTATGGTCTTACAACAATGCATATGCCTTCACCTAGTACTACATCATATTATACACCCCCTACACAATTGCAAAATTTTGGCAACACCCGTGTGTCATTGCCGAAAGAATCTAAAAGCATTGAGGGCGATCATATCCGGAGTGGGCTGAAATTGAGAAAAAGCTTAAAGCTAATTTTGCCGCCGACGTCGAAACAAATAGAAAAAGAATTGGCTCGAGATAAAAGAAGCATTGCCAATTGGTAGTATCAATGATAAGAAGGATGATTGAACATGAAAGTGCTTCGGTTGAAAAAGCGAATCAAGTAGTATATATTCGAATACATCGGATCCAACGAGGCAAGCATTATTGAGAAAGGGCATGGCAAGCATAGGAAAACAACGGTGCTTGATTTTTCTGAAATTAAGGGAACCTACTTGCTGCCCTATGAGTTTCGTGCCATAGAAATTGATGAGCTTCAAGGACAAGAACAAGTAGCCGAACAAAGTTCGGTTGACAAAGATCTTCAAATTTATGATGCACGAAGTCAAGAAGAAAATTGTGACATGGTGTTGGGAAGTCATCCAGAAGCAAAGCACAATATTATTCATCATATGCAATCATCATGCTCTCCCAACATATTTGAAGAGGTATGTTTAGCAAGTAATTTACCTATTTTCAGATTTGGTCAGGACTTTATTGTTGATGCATCTATTAGAAAAATCCTCATAAGTAATTTTGAAAGACCAATGAAGAAGGGTAATTTACTTGCTAGCAATAAAGTTGTTATTGAGCATATCGGTCAACCCATTACGCCATTTATAAAGACCGATAGTGACTTATTATTACAGCCAAAGCTTTCCCCGTTGCTTTATCTAAAGTTCATATCTATTTGGGCAGCTTTGCTTATTTCATACTTGGCTTGCACTTGGTCTCAATTGAGACATGTATGTTCTAACTATTTTCGTTTTAGAAATTTAAAGCCAAGGTTAAATTCTGTTGAGAAAACCGACGCTAGTATAAAATCTTACCCGAAGACATCGGAACTAGAGTGCAAAACACAATGCATAGCCGAATGGTGTGGTGCAAAATCTAAACCATTTGTTTGCTTAATTCCAAACCCGTTCTCACAAAGAAGATCGGCCGTAAAATAAAAGGTTTACCTTTAATTCAAACATGTGTGATCAAATCTTTGATTTGTTGTTGAGAATAATTATATTAGAATTCTTGATCACCATGTTGAGCCATCATGTCGAGGGCGAATGTATTGTAAGTTGCATGATTCGTCCCAAGCATAATTTTGAGGATTGTAACATGTTTAGTCAAATAGTTAAATCGGCCATTGATAAAGGACGATTAAAATTTGTTGAGACACCAAGAGATGACCATCTATTCGATTGGTCCCGATGGTAGAAAGTTTTTGCATCACCGCTTCAAGCCGATCCATTTGAAGAGAAGGTAAAAGCTGCGGTGATGGGATCAAGCTTTCAAGTAAAGAAGTTGTCGAAGAACATAATGAACATAATCTTGAGGCAAGAATTCCATCAAAGCTACAATGGAGCGCCAAGGACCTGAAGCGACAAGTAAATCCAATGATCAATGAAAGCAAGCCAAAAGAAAACAAAGGCGAAGTGAGCACAAGTGTAAGAGATCAAAAATCACCTTATTTGAACTATTGGATAAATATCAAAAGAAGAGTGAAGAGAAGAATGCTTATCGGCCAAATCATGCAAAGAAACCAAGATCACCCCCAAGGCGCAAATATGAGGATTGGTATTGGCAAAGTGATAATTTTAATGCAACATATTCATATCCTTATTTTGGGCCTCCAATGCCAATGCCGTGGATGCCTCCCTATGCTCATATAGATACATATTCATCATTGGACAGTATGATACAAGGCGCATTCTCCATCTTATTTTAGACCATCTCACCAATATTATGCAGCTCCAAGAAGATCGACATCTGAACAATCACATGTTAAAGACCGTTTCAATCATAAGGAATCACCCGAGCTCAAGGAAGAAGAAAGAGGTGGTCGAACAAGTTTACAGCGTTAAAAGAGATGGTCGTAAGAGTGCTACTTCAGATTTGATCTCAAATGAAAAAGAGCCAATGAAAGTGTTGACATTGGCTACTAAAGGCAATGAGATGAAGCAACCAATTATTAAGAGTCAAAGTGCCAAATCTGAAGAAAAGAAGTTGAGAGTGCACAAGGCCAAGAAAGAATTGCCATTGGTCAAAGCAGAATCACGGTAGAGATGCCCACTCGGCTTATCGATTGGCAAAAGAAGGAATTACAAAATCTTAGTGCACAAGAGCTGAGAAAGAGGAACATGGCATGGGTTCCCAAGAAGATCAATCAAGACAAAATGATGTACATGCTACATTGCAACAAGTACTATAAAAGTGAAGAAGGAAAATAATGAAAGCCACAAACAATTAAGCGAAGGTGCGCATCACAACATCAAAATCTTGGTTAGCACATCATCCATTTTCTTGACAATGCCATTGATGCCTTTGCCATGGAATTCATCCACAGTATGATCGGTTACCCTCCATGGACTTATTTTGATCCATGGATGCAACATAATTTTCCATATCATGACAGAGTATTACCAAATCACTATACATTTGGTTAGTTACATTTTTGTTGCTAAGACAAAGGGGCCAAAATATTTTATTGCTATATTATTTGTTTATTTCGGCTATACATGCTTTAATGGATGAATTCTACATGGACCTCATGATAATGGCCGATAATTAACTATCGTCCTAAGAAACTATCCGATCATGGCCGGTGTAATATTCTTACATCGTCCTTAGTTCGAATGGAGAGCGAGACAAGTACTATGGAGATTATGTTTTGATAGTTGAATTCATAGCAATGGCCATGGTGTTGGTGTTGTTTATATATCTCCTCATGGTGCTGTTTTTGAAGCCTCATGCCGCTTAGAATATGTTTGCACGAACAATCAAGCCGAATATGAAGCATTGTTATGTTATTTGCTATAGGTGTTACACATATTGAGGCTTACGGTGATTAGATTACTAGTAGTGCAGACAAATATCCAAAGTCTTTCAATGTTTGGACGAATCACTTAATGTTTATCTTGATAAATGTCTAGATATAATCTCTACTTTGGATTATTTTAGCATTGCACATATATCTAGACATGACAATCGGAAGGCAAATGAGTTGGCACAAGAAAGCATCTGGATACCATGTTGATCATGGCATGTTTCATATTTCTCAAAGTCCGATGTCTTGTCTTACCAATAGAAGAGGCGAACCGAACCCACCGATTCGGTCATTAACAAAAATCTAGTCACGGTGACAATTCCATTGGAGGAAGCCCATTGTTGCTTACTTGTGTAATCCGAGTGAAAGGGTGGGCGAGGGCTGTTGGTATGGCTTTTAAATATACTATGAGGGATGGTGATCTTTATCGCGAGCAGTTGATGATGTTCTCTTAAAGTGCTTGGATGAGGACCAAGCAAGAGTTGCTATGGGAGAGGTACATGAAGGCATTTATGGTACTCACCGATCGGCTCCCAAGATGAAATGGTTATTCTGACGTCTTTGGGTTTTATTGGCCGACCATGATTAATGATTGCTTGAGATATTATAAAGGGTGAAGCTTGTCAAAATTTGGTGATATTCAGTTGGCTCCTGCTGCTATGTTACATCCATTATCAAGCCGTGGCCTTTCAGAGGATGGGGTTTAGACTTTATTGGGCAAATTCATCCGTCTTCCTCGAAGGGGCATCGGTTCGTATTGGTGGCAACCGATTATTTCACTAAATGGTCTAAAGCAGTACCTCTCAAGAACATGACGCATACAGAGGTGATTAAATTCATAACCGAGCACATTATTCATAGATTCGGCATTCCTCAAACATTGACTACAGATCAAGGCTCCTCTTTCATGTCACACCAAGTTAGAGAATTTGCCGAATCTTATAACATAACATTGCTCAATTCATCTCCATATTATGCCCAAGCCAATGGACAAGCTGAGTCTAGCAATAAAATTTTAATCAAGCTCATCAAGAAGAAGGTTGAAGATAATCCAAGAAAATGGCATGAGTTATTATGCGAAGCTTTATGGGCACATAGAATCTCAAGGCATGGTGCTACAAAGGTGACTCCATATGAGCTAGTATCACGGTCGAGAGGTCTGTCTTACGGTGGAAGTGAATTTGAGTGCTTTGAGAATAGCCAAGCAGAATGATTTATCAGCGGTGGACTTTTACAATTTGATGATGGACAACATTGATGAAGTTGCGATAAGCGTTTGGCTGCTTTAAGGGCCATAGAGAGGACAAGTCGAGGGTAGCCAGAGCTTACAATAAAAGGTCAAATTGAAGAATTTTCAGGTTGGCGATCTTGTGTGGAAAGTGATTCTGCCGATAGGTTCTAGAGATAGAAAATTCGGAAGTGGTCTCCAAGTTGGGAAGGTCCTTTTAGGATTACAAGAGTTGTTCGGAAATTCATATTTGGTGGAATCAATACAAGGGACATTGTTACCTCGAGCTCTCAATGGCAAATATTTGAAGAAATACCACCCAAGTGTGTGGCAAGAAGCCTAAGTGGGCAATGGCGATATATGATTATCGTCCTTAGCACAAATATGGCGATACGATTATCGTCTGAGGAAAATAGATGGCCGATGGAGTGTTGACATCGTCCTTAGAACGAACACAGTACAAGTTATTTTTCGGCACACAAGCTTTGCCGAAAAACAGGGGGGCATGTGTTGACACCAGATTTTGGCATGGTTAAGGATCCGGTTCGTATGCAAAAGTTAGGCGCAACACTTGTGGGCGGCCCCGAGTGGGAAAGAAAACATTGCGGAGTACAAGCCTGCGGAGTGAAACCTTGCGGAGTGAACCCTTGCGGAGTGAACCCTTGCGGAGTACAAACCTTGCGGAGTACAAGCCCTGCCGGAGTGAACCCTTGCCGGAGTCAAACCTTGCCGGAGTGAAACCTTGCCGGTGTGAAAGCTTGCCGGATAGAAACATTGTCGGCGTGGAAAGCTTACTCGGATAGAAAACTTGCCGGATTGGAGGCTGTGATAGTCAAACGGACGAGAAATTGAAAATGGGCTCAAAAGGTTATTCAGATGATTTCGGATGGAAAAACGTTCAACATGAAAGTTGTTCGTCTCGTCGAAGCGGTCAATTTTGATATAAAGATCGTCCCAATCCGAATCCTTATGCAAAAGTTAGAGCCGCTACAAGATGCTGCTACAGTAGATGGCCGGACACTTTTCTGTTGCGGACTTCGGAAAACAGCCAAAAACTCTCTCAAGATGGCTTCTAATCAAAAAATGTTCAACATGAGAGTTGTTCATCTCGTCGAAGCGGTCGATTTTGATATAAAGATCGTCCCAATCCGAATTCGTATGCAAAAGTTAGAGCCGCTACAAGATGCTGCTACAATAGATGGCCGGACACTTTTCTGCTGCAGACTTCAGAAAACAGCCAAAAACTCTCTCAAGATATTTTCTAATCAAAAAACGTTCAACATGAGAGTTGTTCGCCTCGTCGAGGCGATCGATTTTGATATAAAAATCGTTCCAATCCGAGTTCGTATGCAAAAGTTAGAGCCGTCGGAATACAGCCCTGTCAGGAGGCAAAAACTGGCGCGCCCAACCGGACACCCTGTCTGATGGGTAGCGCGAGGATAGTCTGTTTTGCGCGACCGATTTGACCCTCAAGATGACCTCGGATCAAAAAATGTTCAACATAAAAGTTGTTCGTCTCGTCGAAACGGTCAAGATTGCTTTTGGGCTCATTTCCATCCGAGATTGTTGACCACCACAAAAGAGACCCGCAAGGTGCAACCAGTTTAAACCGAACAGTTTTGGAAAGTTTGGATAAAACCAGTCCGGATTTGACTAGGGTTTTGAACGTGAATTGATGTAATCTTCTTGTAAGGAAAGCTTAGATAAATCCTTTGCTTGTACGGGAAGTCCAGCCGCCTCTTATATATGTTGGGGGTGACGGCCGATTGAAAACAACACACAATCGAACAAATATATCTACCACTTTTTATCTTTTATCTTTTCTCCTTAACCCTAGTTCTTCTTCTCCTCATTCTTAAATCATTTCTTCTTGTTGCGGGCGGCGAACCTCGAGGCCCTAGGGGCGTCAGGCCGACCTAGGGCAGCCCATAGCCCTTGCCATCGACGGGTCCTCCCGGGCGTGTGGGGTTTGGTCCTCAAAAGCACCCGCCGGATTGTCTTCGTGTCAGCGCTTGGCGGGTCTCCTTCGACGTGAGCTGCGGTGCATCATCCCCGGCGTCGAGGGTACACGGTGACGTGTTCGTGTGCGAACAGAGCCGCCACAGTCCTGCCCCAAGGACCCTGAAGAAGAGGAAGTGGGTCGTTGTGGATGAGTAAGTACCTTGCCTTCCTCCTGATTCTCGCATACCATATCACTTCCTGACTCTTGCTCCTCGGGATCCCTTCTGACGAGGGAACGGGCGTGTTTCGAGTGCCGCCTCTGGAGGGCACTGGTCCCACCGTGACCTCAAGCCTCATGAGTCGCGCGGTTGTGTGCAAGGAGGCGCCCGCATCCGAACCAAGGCCGTCCTTGAGGGGTCTCGGCCTATGTTCCCAGCGTCTTTATTTCGAGGTGATCTCCAGAGTGCGGGGGTCGTGCCAATGGCTCCCCCACTGATCCTTGCCGTTAGCTAGGCAACCTGCGGGATGGTGCCATCCCCCAGCAGTGAGGTGAGTCCACGTTGGGCCCCATCTCGGGCCGGAGGAGCGGGCTAAGAGTTCCAGCCCCCAGGCCCATGCTGGAGGCGGGCGAGTCCTCGCGCTCCCCAACCGATCGAGCACAGAGTAGAGCCCAGGCTGGGAGTTGGAGCTCGCATGCGGGCGCAGCACCGTCCGGCACGGCCTTCTTCAGGAGGCAGTGAGCGCGTTGGGCTGCCTCGGGATGGAGATTGGTGACGTTGATGCCCGCCTCGAGGCGGAGCGTCTGCGCCTGGCACAAGAATGGCGCTAGCTAGGAGTCGCCATCAACTTCGGCCGCCTGCAGCGCAAGCATGCTCGCGCAGAGGCGGAGTGGTCCCTGGTCGCCGCGAGGGAGGCTTGATACGTCTCCAATGTATCAACAATTTTTGATTGTTCCATGCTGTTATATTATCATTCTTGGATGTTCTACAATCATTTTATAGTCATTTTATATCATTTTTGGTACTAACCTATTGACATAGTGCCAAGTGCCAGTTGTTGTTTTCTGCATGTTTTTTACACCGCAGGAAATCAATATCAGACCGAGTCCGAATGCCACGCCAGTTTACGATGATTTTTTATGGACCAAAAGGAAGAAGTTGGGCCATGGTTGCACCTGGGGGGAGTCCCGAGGAGGGGACAACCCATCAGGGCGTGCCAGGAGGCCCATGGGGCACCCAAGGTGGGTCCTGGTTGCACCTAGGGGGAGTCCCGAGGAGGGGACAACCCATCAGGGCGTGCCAGGAGGCCCAGGCGCACCCTGGTGGGTTGTGCCCACCTCGGGTGAATACCCCAATATTCCAGAAACCCCAGAGGAGTCGACGAAATATTCATCCAGCCGCCGCAGAGTCCAGAACCACCAAGATCCAATCTAGACACCGTCATGGAGGGCTTCACCACTTCCAGTGGTGCCTCTCCTATCATGCGCGAGTAGTTCTTTGTAGACCTACGGGTCCGTAGTTAGTAGCTAGATGGCTTCCTCTCTCTCTCTCTCATGATTATCACTACAATGGTCTCTTGGAGATCCATATGATGCAAGTCTTTTGCCGTTGTGTTTGTTGGGATCCGATGAACTTTGAATTTATAATTAGATCTATGTTTTTATCCATGAAAGTTATTTGAGTCTTATTTGATCTCTTATATGTGTGCTTATAGCCTCGTATTTCTTCTCCGATATTTGGGGTTTGTTTGGCCAACTTGATCTATTTATCTTCCCATGGGAAGAGGTGCCCGGTAGTGGGTTCGATCTTAAGGTGCTTGGTCCCAGTGACAGAAGGGGAACCGACACGTATGTATCGTTGCTACTAAGGATAAAAAGATGGGATCCATATCTGCCACAATAATAAACGGATGTGGTCTACATCATTTCATCGTTCTTATTGCATTACTCCGTTTCCTCATAAACTTAATACACTAGATGCATGCCGGATAGCGGTCGATGTGTGGAGTAATAGTAGTAGATGCAGGCAAGAGTCGGTCTACTAATCTTGGGCGTGATGCCTATATAATGATCATTGCCTGGATATCGTCATGATTATTTGAAGTTCTATCAATTGCCCAACAGTAATTGTTTTTCCCACTGTTTGCTATTTTTATCGAGAGAAGCCACTAGTGAAACCTACAGCCCCCGGGTCTCTTTTCATCATATCTGCCTTTGCGATCTATTTCTCTTGCATTTATTTTCTGATCTATTAAACAAAAAAATACCTTGCTGCAATTTATTTGTTCCGCGATCTATTTATCCTATCTACCACTTTTTACCTCATGTTATTTGCCCACTGGAGGCACCGTCCCTGAAAGGGATTGACAACCCCTTTAACACGTCGGGTTGCGAGTATTTGTTATTTGTGTGCAGGTGCTATTTACATTGTGTTGCTTAGTTCTCCTACTGGTTCGATAACCTTGGTGTCATATCTGAGGGAAATACCTACCGCCGCTGTGCTGCATCATCCCTTCCTCTTTGGGGAAATACCGACGTAGTTTCAAGCGACATCAAAAGGAATTTTTGGCGTCGTTGCCGGGGAGGATCTTCAACATAACCAGGTTCCTAATCACAAATCTCATCTCCTTGCAATTTACATTATTTTCCATTTGCCTCTCGTTTTCCTCTCCCCCACTTCACAAAAATTTGCCATTTTATTCGCCCTCTTTTTTGTTCGTCGTTTCCTTGTCAGATCTCATGTTTGCTTGTGTTGCCATGTGCCGTTCTATTTGCTTGGATCTTCGATTGCTAAAAATATATTGATATGGATCCTCATCCACTTGCTAATATTTTTAAGAGATCCAATTGTCATGAACAAATTTCTAGTGATTTGAGTACACTAGATTATCTTTATGAAGTTTTGCTTGAGATTCGTGAATTTGAAAATTGTGATGAAGAAATTTATGAAGTGATTCATGATAGCTCTTTGAATGAAAAGCATGATTGCAATGATTTTAATATAAATTCTATTAATGTCAATTGTGCTAATAATATGCAAACCCCCAAGCTTGGGGATGCTAATTTTGCTATGTCCACTACTTATTGCAATGATCATGATTGGGGTGCTTCTTCTTATGATCTTGAATTATTTAAGCCTCGTGATGAATATGAGTTTGATAATAGTGTTTGCAATAATATTGAAAGTGGGTTTGGAAGAGTGTCAACGTTAGATCCCACTACTTTGGAGAATGTTCAATCTTATGAATTTTTTGATAAAAGTGGGTTTGGGGAGGTCATGACTTTAGTTAATGTTAATCCCACTATTTTGGAAGAGTGTCAACTTCGCATGCACGTGGATCGTGTTGAGAATATGTTATGTGATAGCTATATTGTTGAATTTTCTTATGATCCTACATGTAATTATTATCAGATAGGAAAATATGGTTGTAGAGATGTTCATGTTACTAAATTACCTCTCTTCATGTTGAGATTGCTAATGTTTCTTTCTTCTTCCTTGCAATGCTAGTTTCTGCTTGCCTTGATAATTTGTTTGCTTATAAAATGCCTATGCATAGGAAGTATGTTAGACTTAGATGTGTTTGTCACGTGTTTTATGATGCTATCTTTGTGCTTCAATTCTTCTCTTTTATGTGAGCATCATTGAAATCTCAATGCCTAGCCAGGGGCGTAAAATGATAGCGCTTGTTGGGAGGCAACCCAATGAGTAAAATTTATTATTTTTGCTTTTTGCTTTCTGTTCTTGTGTGTTAACACAATTATGATACTGGTATGATTGTATTTTTTGTGTTTTAATTAGTGTTTGTGCCAAGTAAAGCCTTTAGGATCTTTTGGGGTGATAGTTGTTTGATCTTGCTGAAAAAGACAGAAACTTTGCACTCACGAAAATAATTCTCATAAATCACAGAAAATAGATTTTGCCCTGATCTTTTTTCAGAAGATTAATATACAAATTACTCTGGTCTTCCTAATTTGGTAGAATTTTTGGAGTTATAGAAGTATTCTAAAGTTCCAGATTACTACAGACTGTTCTGTTTTGATAGATTCTGTTTTCTTTGCGTTGTGTGCTTATTTTGATGGCTCTATGGTTTTCTTTGATGAGTTTTTGCCATAGAAAAGTTGGAATACAGTATATATAATAGAAAAAAAATAAGAATTGGTTTTACACAACACTTATAGTAGTGGTTTGCTTTCTTTTACTAACGAACCTCACAAGGGTTTTGTTGAGTTTTGTGTGATTGAAGTTTTCTAGTTTTGGGTTATCTTACGATGGATGAAAGAAGGATAGAAGAGTCTAAGATTGGGGATGCCCCGACATCCCAAGCTATTATTGAAGAATGAGCAACCGACTAAGCTTAGGGATGCCCCCGAGTGCCATCCCCTCTTTCTTCTAATGACCATCGGTATTTTACTCGAGCCTATATTTTTATTTGTCACATGATATGTGTTTTGCTTGGAGCGTCTTGTATGATATGTGTCTTTGCTTGTTTTATTTTGTGTTTTAAGTCATCAATCCTTACTGGACACACCTATTTGAGAGAGCCAAAATTATGTCATGACTTGTTAGAATTGCTCTCTATGCTTCACTTAAATTTTTATGAGCAATGGACTTGCTGTAGTGCTTCACTTATATCTTTTTGAGCACGGTGTGCTTAGTATTTTTGAAGAATGCTCTCTTGCTTCACTTAGATTTATTTGAGAGTTAGTAAAATTTTGAAGAAATTCTCTCTTGCTTCACTTAAATTATTTTGAGAGAAAGAAAATATGTTATGTGATACGTCTCCAACGTATCTATAATTTATGAAGTATTCATGCTATTATATTATCCATCTATGATGTTTTATATGCATTTATATGTCATTTTATATGATTTTTGGGACTAACCTATTAACCTAGAGCCCAGTGCCAGTTTTTGTTTTCTCCTTGTTTTTGTGTTTTACAGAAAAGGGATACCAAACAGAGTCCAATTGACGTGCCAATTTTTGAGGATTTTTTATGGACCAAAAGAAGACCACGGAGCATCGGAGTTGGGCTAGAAGAGTCCCGGGCTGCCCACAAGAGTGGGGGCCACGCCCCCCTCCCTAGGGCGTGGCCCCCTATCTCATGGACAGCCCGAAGACCTTCCTGACGTGAAACCAACACCAAAAATTCCTATAAATAGAGAAACCTTTGGGAATTAACCTAGATCAGAAGTTCCGCCGCCGCAAGCCTCTGTAGCCACGAGAAATCAATCTAGGCCCTCTTCGGCACCCTGCCGGAGGGGGCCATCATCACCGGAGGCCATGGAGGAGGATCTCGGAGGGGCCATCATCGCCATGAAGGCCAAGGACCATAGGGGGAAGCCATGGAGGAGGAAGCACAAGGGGGAGAACCTCTCCTCCTCTCTCTTGGTGGCACCGGAGTGCCATCGGGAGGGGAATCATCGCCGTGGTGATTGTCTTCATCAACATACCATCATCATCACCACCCTCATCTCTTTTACGCGGTCCACTCTCCCACACCCCGCTGTAATCCCTACTTGAACATGGTGCTTTATGCTACATATTATGATCCAATGATGTGTTGCCATCCTATGATGTTTTGAGTAGATATCTTTTGTCCTTGAGTTGATTGATGATCTAGATTGGTATGAGTTGTATGTTTTATTTTGGTGCTGTCCTATGGTGCCCTCCGTGTCGCGCAAGCGTGAGGGATTCCCGCTGTAGGGTGTTGCAATACGTGCATGATTCACTTATAGTGGGTTGCGTGAGTGACGGAAACACAAACCCGAGTAAGGGGGTTGTTGCGTGTGGGATAAAAGAGGACTTGATGCTTTAATGCTATGGTTAGGTTTTATCTTAATGAATCTTTAGTAGTTGTGGACGCTTGCTAGAGTTCCAATCATAAGTGCATATGATCCAAGTAGGAAAAGTATGTTAGTTTATGCCTCTCCCTCATATGAAATTGCAATGACGACTATCGATCTTGTTAACAATTGCTTAGGAAAATTCCGCACACCGTCCACCATTATTCCACACTCGCTATTTATATTATTTAGTAATATATTCTAACCTTATGATAACAACACCTACTTTCATATTTTAGCTCTCCGATTTCATGCAAAGTTATCCTCTTTATACCCACAACACAGTTTTATTTCTTGTTTCTAGTTGGAAGCAAACGTTTGGTGCACGTAGAGTCGTTTCAGTGGCAGATAGGGCTTGAGAGAATATTGATCTTACCTTTAGCTCCTTGTGGGTTCGACACTCCATACTTATCACTTCCATCTTTGGGAATTGCTACGATGATTCCCTGCACTTGGGGATTATCATTATGCTCATGATCTTCACTTATATTTATTTGAGCTTATGAAAAGCAACACATGAAAATTAGTCCCAAAGTGATAGATATCCAAGAAGGATAAAGAAAGAAAAAAATATATGTCATGAAGATCATTGGAGAAAATAAACTTGATTTTTAGTAATAGTTTTGAGATATAATGATGTGATATGTGAGTTATGTTGATGAGTAATTCTGCTTTAGTAAGAATATTGATGTTAAGGGTTGTGATTCCCTATGCAAGCACGAAAGTCAATAGTTATGCAATGAAATTTATATCCTACTTATGGTGCATTATTCGGTGTTACTTATGCTTAATGCTTGGGTACGAGATTTTTTTGCTTTTTGGTTGGTCGCTTCTCAATCTTTTTGCTAGCCTTCATTTTGCACTAAGTATGATCACTTCTTGTGCATCCAAAACCCTTTAAACCAGTTTTGCCATATGAGTCCACTATACCTACCTATATGCGGTATTTCTATGCCATTCTAAGCAAATTTGCATGTGCCATCTCTAATGTTCAAAATCAATTTCTCTTTTGTGTGCTCTACTACTCGCCAGGCGGTAAAGGGTAGCCAATATTTTCCATGCTAGATGTGTTATTCTCACGATGAGTGTTTATTCACTTGTCATTGCATGAGAGTACGACAAAGGTATTAGGGATGCCCAGTCTCGAAATGAAAAATTGAATTTACTTTATGTTGTCAAATAATAAATTCCTTGGAAAGTGTTGGTATGGAAGGCACCTGTGGATACGGCTAGCCATGGAAAGTGGAAGTTATGGTGGAAAAAGGAATAAACTTTGTTTTCTGTTTGGGAACCACCTATGATGTATCTAGCATGGAAAGTGTTGGGATGCTCCAAGTTGTTTTCGCTGGTAGGAAAAGTATGCCTCTCAAAAATAATTTTATCTCTCAATTTAAGCTTTGAGCTTTGGCACCTCTACAAATCACTACTTCCCTCCGCGAAGGGCCTTTCTTTTACTTACACAATTTTTATTTTGAATTTGAGTCTCCATCTTCTCTTATAAAGCACCAACTAAGGGGCACTATGATCGTATTTGAGCATTGGGTGTAGCTAATATTCGAGTGTGTTTCATGAATGGATCAATGATTGAGCACGATGGGCTAGGGATAACTTGCTTTAGTGTTGATATTTTGAAAGACATGGTTGCTTGTTGGTATGCTTGAGTATTAAAGTCTTAATGTCAAAACTAGACTATTGCTTTGGATCATATAAAAATCCATATGTCCATGCTATAAAGAAAAGAATTTGATGAACATGTTAGGCAGCATTCCACATAAAAAATTCTGTTTTATCATTTACCTACTCGAGGACGAGCAGGAATTAAGCTTGGGGATGCTGATACGTCTCCAACGTATCTATATTTTTGATTATTCCATGCTGTTATATTATCATTCTTGGATGTTTTACAATCATTTTATAGTCATTTTTTGGTACTAACATATTGACATAGTGCCAAGTGCCAATTGTTGTTTTCTGCATGTTTTTTACAATGCAGGAAATCAATATCAGACGGAGTCCAAATGCCACGCCAATTTACAATGATTTTTTATGGACCAAAAGGAAGAAGTTGGGCCCTGGTTGCACCTGGGGGGAGTCCCGAGGAGGGGACAACCCACCAGGGCGCGGCAGGAGGCCTAGATGCGCCAGGAGGCCCAGGCGCGCCCTGGTGGGTTGTGCCCACCTCAGGTGCCCCCTGGACCGACTCTTTGCTCTATAAATACCCCAATATTCAAGAAACCCTAGAGGAGTCGACGAAATATTCATCCAGCCGCCGCAGAGTCCAGAACCACCAAGATCCAATCTAGACACCGTCATGGAGGGGTTCACCAGCTCCATTAGTGCCTCTCCTATGATGCGTGAGTAGTTCTTTGTAGACCTATGGGTCCGTAGTTAGTAGCTAGATGGCTTCCTCTCTCTCTCTCTTGATTATCAATACAATGGTCTCTTGGAGATCCATATGATGTAAGTCTTTTGGCGGTTTGTTTATTGGGATCCGATGAACTTTGAGTTTATGATCAGATCTATGTTTTTATCCGTGAAAGTTATTTGAGTCTTCTTTGATCTCTTATATGCGTGATTGCTTATAGCCTCGTATTTCTTCTATGATATTTGGGTTTTGTTTGGCCAACTTGATCTATTTATCTGACCATGGAAGAGGTGCCCGGTAGTGGGTTCAATTTTACGGTGCTTGATCCGAGTGGCAGAAGGGGAACCTACACGTATGTATCATTGCTACTAAGGATAAAAAGATGGGATCCATATCTGCCGCAACAGATAAACTAGTCTTGTCTACATGATGTCATCGTTCTTATTGCATTACTCTGTTTCCTCATGAGCTTAATACACTAGATGCATGCTGGATAGTGGTCGATGTGTGGAGTAATAGTAGTAGATGCAGGCAGGAGTCGGTCTACTAATCTTGGATGTGATGCCTATATAATGATCATTGCCTGGATGTCGTCATGATTATTTGAAGTTCTATCAATTGCCCAACAGTAATTGTTTTCCCACAGTTTGCTATTTTTCTCGAGAGAAGCCACTAGTGAAACCTATGCCCCCCGGGTCTCTTTTCATCATATTTGCCTTGGCGATCTATTTTCTCTAGCATTTATTTTCAGATCTATTAAACAAAAAATAAAAAATACCTTGCTACAATTTATTTGTTCTGCGATCTATTTATCCTATCTACCACTTTTTACCTCATGTTATTTGCCCACTAGAGGCGCCGTACCCAAATTGGATTGACAACCCCTTTAACACACCGGGTTGCGATTATTTGTTATTTGTGTGCAGATGTTGTTTAAGTTGTGTTGCTTGCTTCTCCTACTGGTTCGATAACCTTGGTTTCATATCAGAGGGAAATACCTACCGCCGTTGTGCTGCATCATCCCTTCCTCTTTGGGGAAATACCGACGTAGCTTCAAGCGACATCAAGGCTCATGACCGCGCCCTGGAGGAGGCCCGAGCTGCAGACCGTCGGTGCGAGGCGGCTGAGGGGCGCGAGAGGGAGCTCCAAGCTTCAAATGCCATCCTCGGGTAACAAGTCCGGGCGCGCACAGCTGCGCTTCCTGCCCCATTTGACGGGCCCCGCATGCTTGAGGACACGCTGGCGCTAGAGGCGATGGAGCCAAGCCTGGAGCGCGAGTGGATGGAAGTGATGGAGCGCTAAGTGGCCGTTACCGAGGACACCCTCGCTTCCCGGGAGGCGAAGATCCAGAGAGAGGTCGACGAGAAGGTGGTGGGGATTCACAAGACCCTCGCTGAGGAATACTGCCAGAAGCTGGAGCTCCAAGAGGCTCGCTTGTACACGCGATGCGACGAGCTGTAGGGCAAGGCCGATGGCCTCAAGGAGAAGCTAGCTACGGCGGAGCAACGTGAGAAGGCCGCTGGGGAAGCTCGGGTCGCTGCTGAGGCCGACTTGTCCTTCCTTTACAAGCAGGTAGAAGGCATTTCCTCCCTTGTGGAGAAAGCTTCAGATGAGGCGAGCCGGGCCTGGGTGCTGCAGTGCGAGTGCTCCCAGATGTTCCAGGCCCTCGGTCTTAGGGCCAATCAGGCTCTGAGCAGTATTTGCGACGAGAACGTCTCCAACCCGCTTGTTGCCGACGATGTCGGCTACCTCAGCTTCTTCACCCAGGTCGTGGCGTGCCTTGAAGGTGGGGCCGGGAAAGCGCGCCGGCTTGTCGAGGAGAGGAGTTGTGACCTTCTTGCTCATGTGTTCTCGCGCGTCTTCAGCCACCTTCTTCGCTTTGATCCCGACTTCGACTTCGAGGCCGCTATAGCCCTCGTACCCGGGTCGATCCAAGGCGCCCTGGCATGCTGGGTGGATGATCATGTGGATGACCTGATCGCGGAGCTCGCCCCTGCTGAGGATGTGGGCACGCCTGTGGCCGAGGAACACAAGGCTGACGACGATAACACGTCTCCCTAGGCTTGTCTTCTCCTGTTTCTGTGGTAAGACTTCGGATGTGACCTTGCGGGGATGCGAAAGTATTTTTGGAAGAACCTTCTTCATGATGTATTAAGTAATATTGCACTCCCTGATGTCGCCTTTCCTTTGTTTTCTGCGTGCCTGCAGCCCCTGAGCAGGGGTGGCCGCTATTGTTATGTCAGGTCGCGGTACCCGGCCGAGGTCCAGAGGCGGACCCTTGACGAAAACCTTGGACCACACGTACCCCCTGGCTCACTTGAGAGCATCGCGCGAGGGTCTGGACCCCGAGGTCCTGGAGAGGTGTGCGCGTGGGCAAGCCTGTGGCTGTTGTGGCCCGGGCCATCAGGGTGTGTTCAACGCCGCTGGGCTGACCCAAGCGTGGGCACCGTGCCCAGCCCCCGTTCGCGGGGCGCGATGGGGAGAGCCACGGGTGCCCACCATCTTCACAAAGATGGAAATCAAGAGAGGAAACAACGCAAGAACAATAAAGCGAGTCCCCCTTTTTTTGAAATAAAGACGCAAGAACTTCAAATTTGTTGCAAGAAATAGCAAATTCGGTTACAAGAAAAAGCAAAGAACAGCCGCGTCCGGCACCTATGCTAGTCTTCTAGTCTTCCCGCCAGCGCGGAGCATTTCCACTAGGCGTGGGCATAATCGCTGATTGACCGTGTCATCCGCTAGCTCGGAGCGTGGGGCTTAAACTTGGGCGCGGGTAGGAGTCCCCGTGAGGCTCGAGGGCAACACTCAGGAGACTCCGGGGTGTGTATAGCCCCACTCATTATTACGTGAGAGTGTCACGGGCGGAGACTGGAGGGGTGCAAGGTGGACGCCTTCCTCCACGGCGGGGATCCCATCCCTGGCCTTTGGGTCACACACCGGCGATCCCGAGGTGCTAGCGACCCTGGGCAGGGCTGCCGACCTGGCGGGCACATGCGGTCGGCTCGATGCGCCTTTCCGCCGACCACTGGCTACATGATCGGCTCACGGCGCAGGCTCTTGACTCCTCCCAAGCCTTTGAGTCTCTGGGCCTTGTCATCGAGCAGTCTCGGCTCAGGAAACCCCGGACCCTCATGAGGCGCCCTAGCCCCGTGGGCTACTCAGGTCTTCGGGGCTCTGTCTGCACTTGAGGCGCCGCCATATGCCCGATGTGCCTTTTCACGCTGCTACCTCTTGAGCACTGCGTTGGTTTTCCCTTGAAAAGGAAAGGGTGATGCAGTAAAGTAGCATAAGTATTTCCCTCAGTTTTGAGAACCAAGGTATCAATCCAGTAGGAGGCTTCACGCAAGTCCCTCGTACCTACACAAACAAACAAGAACCTCGCAACCAACGAGATAAAGGGGTTGTCAATCCCTTCATGGCCACTTGCAAAAGTGAGATCTGATAGAGATAATAAGAAAAGATAAATATTTGTGGTATTTTTATGATATAGATTGGAAAGTAAAGATTGCAAAATAAAGTGGTTTGGAAACTTATATGATGGAAGATAGACCCAGGGGACATGGGTTTCACTAGTGGCTTCTCTCAAGATAGCATAAGTATTACGATGGGTGAACAAATTACTGTCGAGCAATTGATAGAAAAATGCATAGTTATGAGAATATCTAGGCATGATCATGTATATAGGCATCACGTCTGCGACAAGTAGACCGACTCCTGCCTGCATCTACTACTATTACTCCACACATCGACCGCTATGCAGCATGCATCTAGAGTATTAAGTTCATAGGAACAGAGTAACACATTAGGCAAGATGACATGATGTAGAGGGATAAACTCAAACAATATGATATAAACCCCATCTTTTTATCCTCGATGGCAACAATACAATACGTGCCTTGCT
This sequence comes from Aegilops speltoides, assembly GCA_021437245.1. Lineage (NCBI taxonomy): Eukaryota > Viridiplantae > Streptophyta > Magnoliopsida > Poales > Poaceae > Aegilops > Aegilops speltoides. Next base: position 336,616,008 of record CM038147.1, on the reverse strand, counting down.
TCCCTAACATCCTTTGGGAAAGGACACCGCAAGATTGAACCCAAAGCTAAGCACTTCTCCCATTGCAAGAAAGATCAATCTAGTAGGCCAAACCAAACTGATAATTCGAAGAGACTTGCAAAGATAACCAATCGTACATAAAAGAATTCAGAGGAGATTCAAATATTTCTCATAGATAAACTTGATCATAAACCCACAATTCATCGGATCTCGACAAACACACCGCAAAAAGAGTTACATCGAATAGATCTCCAAGAAGACCGAGGAGAACATTGTATTGAGATTCAAAGAGAGAGAAGAAGCCATCTAGCTAATAACTATGGACCCGAAGGTCTGTGGTAAACTACTCACAACTCATTGGAGAGGCTATGGTGTTGATGTAGAAGCCCTCCATGATCGATTCCCCCTCCGGCAGAGCACCGAAAAAGGCCCCAAGATGGGATCTCACGGGTACAGAAGGTTGCGGCAGTGGAAATAGGGTTTCATGGTGTTCCTCGGTGTTTTCAGGGTATGCAAGTATATATAGGTGACGGAGGTCGGTCAGGGGAGCCACGAGGGGCCCACGAGGCTGGGGGGCGCGCCCTCTTGCCTCGTGGCCGCTTCGGCTGCTTCTTGACGCCCACTCTAAGTCTCCTGGATTGCGTTTGTTCCAAAAAGATCGCCCCCGAAGGTTTCATTCCGTTTGGACTCTGTTTGATATTCCTTTTCTTCTAAACACTGAAATAGGAAAAAAAACAACAATTTGGGCTGGGCCTCCGGTTAGTAGGTTAGTCCCAAAAATGATATAGAAGTGTATAGTAATGCCCATAAACATCCAAAATGGGTAATATAATAGCATGGAGCAATCAAAAATTATAGATATGTTGGAGACGTATCAAGCACCCCCAAGCTTAATTCCTGCTCATCCTCGAGCAGGTAAATGATAAAAACAGACTTTTTGATGTGGAATGCTACCTAGCATATTTCTCAATCTAATTTTATTTATTGTGGCATGAATGTTCAGATCCAAATGATTCAAAATTAATATTGACATGAAAACAATAATAGTTCAAGCATACTAACAAGGCAATCATGTCTTCTCAAAATAACATGGCTAAAGAAAGCTATCCCTACAAAATCATATAGTCTGGCTATGCTCTATCTTCATCACACAAAGTATTTAATCATGCACAACCCTGATGACAAGCCAAGCAATTGTTTCATACTTTAGTATTCTCAAACCTTTTCAACTTTCATGCAATACATGAGCGTGAGCCATGGACATAGCACTATATGTGGAATAGAATGGTGGTTGTGGAGAAGACAAAAAGGAGAAGATAGTGTCACATCAACTAGGCGTATCGACGGGCTATGGAGATGCCCGTCAATAGATATCAATGTGAGTGAGTAGGGATTGCCATGCAACGGATGCACTAGAGCTATAAGTGTATGAAAGCTCAATAAAAGAAACTAAGTGGATGTGCATCCAACTTGCTTGCTCACGAAGACCTAGGGCATTTTGAGGAAGCCCATCATTGGGATATACAAGCCAAGTTCTATAATGAAAAATTCCCACTAGTATATGAAAGTGACAACATAGGAGACTCTCTATCATGAAGATCATGGTGCTACTTTGAAGCACAAGTATGGTAAAGGATAGTAACATTGTTCCTTCTCCCATTTTCTCCCTTTTTTTATTGGTGGGCTTCTTTGCCCCCCTTTTTTTCCATAAAGTCCGAAGTCTCATCCCAACTTGTGGGGGAATCATAGTCTCCATCATCCTTTCCTCACATGGGACAATGCTCTAATAATGAAGATCATCACACTTTTATTTACTTACAACTCAAGAATTACAACTCAATACTTAGAGCAAAATATGACTCTATGTGGATGCCTTCGGCGGTGCACCGGGATATGCAATGAATCAAGAGTGACAAGTATGAAAGAATTATCAAGGTGGCTTTGCCACAAATACGGTGTCAACTACATGATCATGCAAAAGCAATATGACAATGATGGAGCGTGTCATAATAAATGGAACGGTGGAAAGTTGCATGGCAATATATCTCGAAATGGCAATGGAAATGCCATAATAGGTAGGTATGGTGGCTGTTTTGAGGAAGGTATATGGTGGGTGTATCGTACCAGCGAAAGTTGCGCGGCACAAGAGAGGCTAGCAATGGTGGAAGGGTGAGAGTGCGTATAATCCATGGACTCAACATTAGTCATAAAGAACTCATATACTTATTGCAAAAATCTACAAGTTACCAAAACAAAGTACTACGCACATGCTCCTAGGGGGATAGATTGGTAGGAAAAGACCATCGCTCGTCCCCGACCGCCACTCATAAGGAAGACAATCAATAAATAAATCATGCTCCAACTTCATCACATAGCGGTTCACCATACGTGCATGCTACGGGAATCACAAACTTCAATACAAGTATTCCTCAAATTCACAACTACCCAACTAGCATGACTCTAATATTACCATACTCATATCTCAAAACAATTATCAAGCATCAAAATGCACTTTCTATGATAGTTTTTATTATACCCAACTTGGATGCCCATCATTCTAGGACCAATTTTATAACCATAGCAAATACCATGCCGTTATAAAAGACTCTCAAAATAATATAAGTGAAGCATGATAGAACAATAATTTCTACAAAATAAAACCATCACCGTGCTCTAAAAAGATATAAGTGAAGTACTAGAGCAAAATTGTCTAGCTCAAAAGATATAAGTGAAGCACATAGAGTATTCTAATAAATTCCAAATCATGTGTGTCTCTCCTAAAAGGTGTGTACAGCAAGGATGATTGTGGTAAACTAAGAAGCAAGGACTCATATCATACAAGACGCTCCAAGCAAAACACATATCATGTGGTGAATAAAAATGTAGCTCCAAGTAAAGTTACCGATAGACGAAGACGAAAGAGGGGATGCCTTCCGGGGCATCCCCAAGCTTAGACTTTTGGTTGTCCTTGAATTATCTTGGGGTACCATGGGCATCCCCAAGCTTAGGCTCTTTCCACTCCTTATTCCATAGTCCATCAAATCTTTACCCAAAACTTGAAAACTTCACAACACAAAACTCAACAGGAAATCTCATGAGCTCCGTTAGTGCAAGATAGAAAAACCACCACTTAAGGTACTGTAATGAACTCATTATTTATTTATATTGGTGTTAAACCTACTGTATTCCAACTTCTCTATGGTTCATGCACCCCGATACTAGCCATAGATTCATCAAAATAAGCAAACAACACACGAAAAACAGAATCTGTCAAAAACAGAATAGTCTGTAGAAATCTGTAACTTTCGAATACTTCTAGAACTCTAAAACTCCTACCAAACTAGGAAGTCCTAAGAAATTTGTCTATTGATCTACTTCAAAAAGAATCAACTAAAAAATCACGTTTCTGTGATTTATTAAAATTATTATCGTGTGCACAAAAGTTTCTGTTTTCAGCAAGATTAAATTAACCATCACTGTAGGTTATCCTATAGGTTCTACTTGTCACAAACACTAATTAAAACAAAAAACCACATCTAAACATAAGCTAGATGAATTATTTATTACTAAACAGAAGAAAAAATCAAGGAACAAAAATAAAACTGGGTTGCCTCCCAACAAGCGCTATCGTTTAACGCCCCTAGCTAGGCATAAAAACGAGAATAGATCTAAGCATTACCATCTTTGGTATTCAATTATTCAATAGAGCACTCATAACCCTTAGGAGTTTCTTTATTTTTAGTAATGATTAAACTCCTAGGCAAGAAATCAAGGAATTCATTTGTAGCAAAAGGTTCTTTAATGATAGCGAAAAAGCTAGGGTGAACACTTACGGATTTGAGATCCGCACTTTCCTTACTAGAAGATCCACCCTTATTTTTAGGAACATACATTAATTTTGAAAATTTGGTAGGAGGAGTTGGAGTATTTTTCACGGATGAAAAGGCAAACCCTAAGTTAGTAATAATATCCTCAAGTTTACCGATTCTTGTAGAATCTTAATCTATTCTTTCATTAACTATAGGTTCCTTTTCTTTAAAAAAATTCAGAGTGACTCCAACCTTAGATCCATATTGGGAAATTTGGTTGTGGATCTTTTTATCCAAATTTTCAATTAACTCAACAGTGGCAACTTTATTTCAATAATTTCAAGCCTTTGCATCACATGTTCCAAAGTTAAAACAGTTCCATTAACCAAGAGAGGTGGTGGACCAAACAAATCTAACATAGCATCATAAGCATCAAAAGTATGGCTACCCAAGAAATTCCCTCCGGTAATGGCATCAAGAATGCATCTATTCCAAGGAGTAATGCCTACATAAAAATTGCAAAGAAGAACGGAACTAGATTGCTTCCTAGTAGACCTATTTTGAGCATTGCAAATTGTATGCCAAGCATCTTTTAGATTTTCTCCCTCCATTTTTTTAAAATTAAGAACTTCATGATCGGGAGTACTAACGATGATAGGAGGACTAGCCATGATAAATGATCTAACACACGAGCGCACAAGAGGCAAGCGAAAAAGAGGCAAACAGAAAAGAGAGGGCGGATAAAACGGCAAGGGTGAAGTGGGGGAGAGGAAAACGAGAGGCAAATGGCAAATAATGTAATGCGAGGGAGATGAGTTTGTGATGTATACTTGGTATGTCTTGACTTGTGCGTAGACCTCCCCGGCAACGGCGCCAGAAATCCTTCTTGCTACCTCTTGAGCACTGCGTTGGTTTTCCCTTGAAGAGGAAAGGGTGATGCAGTAAAGTAGCGTAAGTATTTCCCTCAGTTTTGAGAACCAAGGTATCAATCTAGTAGGAGGCTTCACGCAAGTCCCTCGTACCTACACAAACAAACAAGAACCTCGCAACCAACGCGATAAAGGGGTTATTAATCCCTTCACGGCCACTTGCGAAAGTGAGATCTGATAGAGATAATAAGATAAGATAAATATTTTTGGTATTTTTATGATATAGATTGGAAAGTAAAGATTTCAAAATAAAGTAGATTGGAAACTTATATGATGGAAGATAGACCCGGGGCCCATAGGTTTCACTAGTGGCTTCTCTCAAGATAGCATAAGTATTACGGTGGGTTAACAAATTACTGTCGAGCAATTGATAGAAAAGTGCATAGTTATGAGAATATCTAGGCATGATCATGTATATAGGCATCACGTCTGCGACAAGTAGACCGGCTCCTGCCTGCATCTACTACTATTACTCCACACATCGACCGCTATCCAGCATGCATCTAGAGTATTAAGTTCATAAGAACAGAGTAACACATTAGGCAAGATGACATGATGTAGAGGGATAAACTCAAACAATATGATATAAACCCCATCTTTTTATCCTCGATGGCAACAATACAATACGTGCCTTGCTGCCCCTGTTGTCACTGGGAAAGGACACCGCAAGATTGAACCCAAAGCTAAGCACTTCTCCCATTGCAAGAAAGATCAATCTAGTAGGCCAAACCAAACTGATAATTCGAAGAGACTTGCAAAGATAACCAATCATACATAAAAGAATTCAGAGGAGATTCAAATATTTCTCATAGATAAACTTGATCATAAACCCACAATTCATCGGATCTCGACAAACACACCGCAAAAAGAGTTACATCGAATAGTTCTCCAAGTAGATCGAGGAGAACATTGTATTGAGATTCAAAGAGACAGAAGAAGCCATCTAGCTAATAACTATGGACCCAAAGGTCTGTGGTAAACTACTCACAACTCACTGGAGAGCTATGGTGTTGATGTAGAAGCCCTCCGTGATTGATTCCCCCTCCGGCAGAGCACCGAAAAAGGCCCCAAGATGGGTTCTCACGGGTACAGAAGGTTGCGGTGGTGGAAATAGGGTTTCGTGGTGTTCCTCGGTGTTTTCAGGGTATGCAAGTATATATAGGCGAAGGAGGTTGGTCAGGGGAGCCACGAGGGGCCCACGAGGGTGGGGGGCGCGCCCTCCTGCCTCGTGGCCGCCTCGGCTGCTTCTTAACGTCCACTCCAAGTCTCCTGGATTGCGTTTGTTCCAAAAAGATTGCTCCCGAAGGTTTCATTCCGTTTGGACTCTGTTTGATATTCCTTTTCTTCGAAACACCGAAATAGGCAAAAAAAAAAAAACAGCAATTTGGGTGGGCCTCCGGTTAGTATGTTAGTCCCAAAAATGATATATAAGTGTATAGTAAAGCCCACAAACATCCAAAAAGGGTAATATAATAGCATGAAGCAATCAAAAATTATAGGTACGTTGGAGACGTATCACACGCTTGGTCTGGCCGTTGTTTCTTTGGCGCCCTGCGGAAGCGTAGTTCACCTGCATCCCAAAATTAGCACACACGTTCTGAAAATGCTTGTTGCGGTAGGGAAAGGCATTTAACGACGCTGCCAAGGCCCTAGTGTGGGCCCTCTTGTTATGTCTGGGGCATTGCTCTTCAGCTTCACCGACCACCACCCTTGCCGACGGGTCACGATGGCCACGAGGTCGCCCGTCGCGGCGCCTTCCACAAGGGGCCGTCCATCATGTCCAAAGCTCGGGGGAGTGCTTCCTGGGTCACAGGGACGACCCCGCTGGCCTTCTTTCCGCCATTTGGCCCACCAGGTTCTCCCCAGAGAGGCGAGAAAATGAAGCGAAGACACGCCCGGGCCCGCGGCGAAGGTTGCAACACGGGCGGGGGGCACAGGGGCTCAGTACCCTGGCAGGCAACGTCGAGAAGCTCAGCAACCCGGTCGAGTAAAACGGCGTGGTCGCTGTTGGCGGGGAGATAGCGCAATAACTCTCGCACTGCAAGGAGCACGACCTGTGCACCTATTAGCCCCACATGGCGCGGAGGGACGACGCCATGGCGACCCTGGCGGAAGCTACGGCGGCACGCCCATTGCGCCGTGTGGGGGCTGATGGTGACGAATCCTGCCATTGGCGACGGCGCGACAAGGAAGGCGGGGCACGATGGGAGACGCCATGACCGTATGGGGCCGTCTGACCAGAGCACTCGACCCACCGCTCTGCACGGGCTCGGCTGGCCCTTGTCATGGGTGTGGCAAGGCGAGGATGTAGCGTAGCCGACGAGGGGGGCAGGTCTCGGTGTCAAAACCGGCGGATCTCGGGTAAGGGGTCCCGAGCTGTGCATCTAAGGCTGATGGTAACAGGCGGCGGGGGACACGATGTTTACCCAGGTTCGGGCCCTCTCGATGGAGGTAATACCCTACTTCCTGCTTGATTGATCTTGATGATATGAGTATTACAAGAGTTGATCTACCACGAGATCGTAGAGGCTAAACCCTAGAAGCTAGCCTATGATTATGATTGTTCTTCCCCTACGGACTAAACCCTCCGGTTTATATAGACACCGGAGGGGGCTAGGGTTACACAAAGTCGGTTACAGAGAAGGAGATCTACATATCCGAATTGCCAAGCTTGCCTTCCACGCAAAGGAGAGTCCCATCCGGACACGGGACGAAGTCTTCAATCTTGTCTCTTCATAGTCCAACAGTCCGGCCAAAGTATATAGTCCGGCTGTCCGAGGACCCCTTAATCCCGGACTCCCTTAGTAGCCCCTGAACCAGGCTTCAATGACAATGAGTCCAGCGCACAGATTGTCTTCGGCATTGCAAGGTGGGTTCCTTATCCGAATACTCCATAGAAGATTTTGAACTCAAGGACCGTGTCCGGCTGTCCAAAACAAATTCCACATACCACCGTAGGGAGCATAATATTACACCAATCTAGCCTGCTGATAACTTTTCATAGCGTGACATCACACCGCGACCCGTTCATTATTCGAACCTTTTTCACAACCAGCTACCACACATATCGCGATGTAGTTTTATTGGCACGTCTTGTCGAAGCAGAGACCGTGTCCCTTTATCACTGGATTCTCATCAATACGGGTGCGGGTAACCCAACTGTGCCATCAATCGTGTTGCTTGGGGAATAAGCGAATTTACCGGGCATGTGGGGAGGTGCAAGATCTCCGCTACCTTTATAAGGGGATAAGAACTCCCTTTTTCACCCACGCCTTCTTCTTCCTCTGCTCATCCATCCCTTTTCGCTCGAGCCCTAGTGCCCAAGCGTTCGTCTCCACCCAAAAAGGCTTCCCGAAAATGTCCGGATTCGGAGCAGGAGGCAAATGGATGGCCTCTACTGTGCAGGAGAAGGATATCAAAAAGCTTTGGGGGGGGGGTATTTGGCCAAGAGAATTGGCCACCGTCTTCCGACGGCGGGACAGATCATCCCCACTCCAGAACCCCACGAGAGGGTGGTATTCCTCCCTCATTTTGTCCGCGGGCTAGGGTTTCCCCTTCACCCATTCATTCGCGGCATCATGTATTATTAAGGGATTGATTTTCATGATCTATCCCCAAATTCCTTCCTCAACATCTCGACATTCATCGTCGCGTGTGAGGCCTTTCTCCGCATCCCGCCACACTTTGGCTTATGGCTAAAGGTTTTTAATGTGAAGCCCAAGGTAGTGAGCGGCAAGCACGCCGAGTGCGGAGGCGCCCTGGTGAGCAGGATGCCCAACGTTACATGGCCAAGAGGTGCTTTCAATGATTCCGTCAAGGAGTGGCAGCAACAGTGGTTTTACATCACTGAGCCGCGCGGCAAGGATTGGGCCGCTGCTCCGGAATTCAGATCCGGAGCCCCTCTGCGACTCACGTCCTGGCCCAAGAAGGACCTGAACTGGGCTTCGTCTGACGGACTGTCGGAGCTCCAGACGCGCCTCCAAGACATGGAAGACAAAAACATCAAGCTCGTCAATGTAGTCCAGGTGATGTTAGTTTGCCGGATTCTACCTTGTCAACACCGGGCTTTATGGGAGTTCGACCCGGCCAAGCACCAGACCTTGCTAGAGCTCTTTGGCTCCTCGCATAAGGACATCTGGAAGGTGCTTTTCAAGTCCGGCAAATTGTGGCCGGACTCCGCCGAGGACGGCGGGTACCAACTGTCCCGCCCTGCAAGTTTGGTAAGTGATTGTACGTTGACAATTCTTGTGTTTATTCGCATATCCTTAGGAAAATGCTTGATGTGTTTCCCCCAAATTTCCTAGGGCTGGGCGAAGAAGGCGGGGCGGATCTACTGTCCAGCCCCGCTGCCAGAAGAACCGGCCAGCCCACTTCTGATGAAGATGTTGGTCCCGGCGCCTTATAAGGCACCGAAGAAGAAGGCCAAAAAGGAGGCCAAGAAGACCAGGGGCAGCCTCCATCGTCGTGGCGCTTCGGACACAAGATCCGAAGACTCCGATGCCCATTCTTCCTCCGAAGAGGATGAGGAGGAGGAAGGAGACGAATCCCCCGCGGGGGGAAGAAATAAAAGGACGGCCTCCACATCCTTGGAGGCCGAGTCGCCTAAGAGGGGAAAAACTCCTCTTCCAGAGGAGTCCACCGCCGCCACCGATAGCAGCCCGGAGTGGGATCCCAGGGCCCAGCCCCTGGTGAACTCATGAGTATAAAATCTGAACACGCTCGTGTGTCCTGACTTGTCATGGCATGATATTTTAATATGAGTCGTATTTTTTACAGTCCGGCGAGGTCCCGCGCCGAACAATCCTTGTCAGAGGATTTGCTGGGTTCGGACGCAATGGAGAGCGGGACACCCCCGAAGGCCCCCTCCCCCAAACATATGAATGAAACCAAGGTTTCGTCCCAAAAGGACCTAGGCTACGGAGGGGGGGGGGGGGAGACCGCAAAGGCGGCGCGAGGAGGTCAGACTTCAGGGTTCGGACACACGGGAGAGAAGGCTCCCGTGGACGTTGACGACCGGGGTCATCTTGAATCCGGGCCCCAACCGGACATGATCCCGGAGACCAATAAGGCCCCAGAATCAGGTAGGCAGCCTCCGTTGGCTGGAGGGGGTGTGTCTGTTCCACCAGCAACCTCTGTCCAACCAGAGGTGCCGCGTGCTTTATTGGCGGCGTTGAAAAGCGCCTCTATCATTGATGACCACCGTGCCCTTATGGGTGCGGTGATTGAGAAGTTTCAGCCCGCTGAGAGTGGGCTGAATGAATCCCGCATCAGCCTCATAAGAGGCTTTGAGGTATGTTTTATGAGGTTTGGAAGAGTGTCGTGGTATAGATAGCAGCCCCTGATACACTGTTTGGTGAAAGAAAGAACCGGACAGAGGATCAAACTTATGTTCGCAGGAGACTCACTTGGTGACATCTATCTGTTTTTAACAAGCAGGCGTCTGTAGCGACTGCCGCCTCTCATGCTGCGGAAGTATCCGGACTGAGGCATAGTCTGGAGTGGGCCGAAGGAGAACTTGGTCGAGTGAAGAAACAACTGGAGGGTAACCAAGGTATGCAGAAACCTTGTTCCTTGAGCACAAATGATTAATTGTGCATGATGAGAATATTTCTATGATGTGCTCTAGGGGCGACGGCCGAAATTGAGGCTCTTAAAAGGGCTATGGCCAAAGCCGAGAAGAAGGCAACTTCAGAGAAGGCTCTCCGTGAGAAGCACGAGGCCAGAGTTATTGAGGCTGAATGAGAGCTTCAAGAGGCCGTGAAGAAATGTGAGACCTTGGAGCAAAGTTTATCAGGGAAAGAATCCGAATTCTCCCAGGCTCACCAAGCCGCAAGTGATGCCCATGGGGAAGCCCAAGGTGCCCTGAAGGAAATCCAGGATACAAGGAAGATTGCGGCTGGTAAGGCTTTTCCTATACAAAGCGGGTATTTGAAAGGAGATAATCAAGTTGAGAGTTTCAATTCTGATTTCTCCAGGGGTATTTGCGGAGCTGCTGCGCAGCATATCTGATGCTGCCCAGTTCTACCGAGCCAAAGAGAGGAATACTGCGGATAAGCTCTTCTAAATGTAGTATCTGGCACCAAATTATCCGGTGCCTTTCTCCGACCAACTGAAGCAGCTGGTCAAACTGCATAAGGCGGCCAAGCTAGCCACGAAGGATTTAATTATCCGGTTGTGGCCCGCCGAGCCGATTCCGAGCAGTTACTTCGGGCTCGTGAAGCGGCTTGTGAGTGCCTGCCCTCGACTCCAAATCATCAAGCGGTCGGTCTACATAGAAGGTGCACAAATGGCCTTTGCCCGCGCAAAGGTGCATCGGGGGAAGATGGATGCGGAAAAGCTGATGACCGGGGGACCACCGGAGGGGAAGGAGCACTGCAAGCCCGAGCTGTATTATGAAGGTGTCTTGAACGGAGGCCGCCTTGCGGCGGAGCAATGCACCAAGGACATTATATTTCCATGAATACGGTCATGTTTGTCCGTTGTAATGTTTGAGCAAGGTCATTTCTATTATTTATTGCTTGTCGTTTGAAAGTTTTTCCTCCTATGCGGCCGTTTTATATACTAATCCTGAGAGTTGGCCAGTCATCGGCTTCTGCCCCCACGTAATAAGTACGGGGGTGTTCGGGATAAACCTGAGCATTCTTTATCCCAGTTTTGGGGTCCTTGAAGGAGGCCTTCAGCATAGCGAACCAGGCAATCAGACTATAGGGCTTTATCACTTCTCACTTAGCCATAGGAGTTTTAAAAGGAAGGTAGGCGCAGCCCCTGGTGTTCAAAATACCGCACGAGGGGCTCTATAAGCGTGTGATCGGAAGAGAAGCCGATCCTTCACACGCTGCATTGGTTATGGCATTGTGCGGAAGAAATCCTTAAAGATTTTACAACCTCTCGAACAGCTGACCAGTCTCTCGCTGTATCATGACAGTCAGTTTTTGGCTTTCTCTACTGAGGTGCTCGTCCGGAAGAACCGGGACACAATCGCAGTAGTTCTCCCTGTGCTACCTTAGTCGATATAGCGGAATGTAAGGTACTAAAACATGGGAGCCGGGCAAACCCAACTATTGACCCAAGAAATGATTCAGAGCTGATGCATATAATGCTATAAGTTCGGGGTGCCGAACTGCCGTGAAGGTGTTCGGACTTTATTGCCATATTATGGGTATAATGAAGCCCCTGGCATATTGAGGCATAACGCGATATGCCGCTGCCTTTTGACAAAAGATTTTGAAGAAGAAATAACAGCAGATAAGCATTATATAAATCCACATGTTGTATTTGAATAATACGTCGATGCGTATGAGTACGAGTAATGTGATAAAAGGAAATATGACTGTGGAACCTGCCGAGACCAGGCGGGAGAGAGCTTTATGCGGATCCGGAGTGTAGTCGGATGATCGTTGAGGGGAATATCTGGAGATTCCCTTACGCGCTCGAACTATTTCCACGCCATCCGTCCTAGCCTACGTCAAGGTGAACCTGCCAAGAAAATGCAAGAAATGGTTTTGTGCCACGGAGCGGTTGAGCCGCAATATGTGGCTTGTCTTCACTTTTGCCGGAGTGTTTTAATTGAGCTCCGGACGAGCCGGGCTATCCTACCGCGCAGTAGTTCGGACTCCTTTGGCGGTGTCCGGGAGTTTGGCCGTCGACTCGAGGTTCGATTGAAAGGTGCCATTCGTTGTTTCTGCTGTTAAAGCGACGGTAGACTCTTCGGCAGTGAGGGGAAGTTCGGCCCTGCCATTAACCGTGATGATGCCACGCGGACCGAGCATCTTGAGTTTACGGTAGGCGCAATGTGGCACCGCGTTGAATCGAGCGAACACAGTTCGTCCAAGCAGTGCCTGATAATCACTGCGAAAGGGGACGATGTCGAAGACTAACTCTTCGGTATGGTAATTGTTTGGTGATTCGACGACTATCCCCGGAGTGACGGAGCCTGTTCAATTGGCCTCCACACCTGGTATGACACCTTTAAAGGCGGTTTTAGTGGGCTTGATCATCGAATGATCGATACCCATCTTCGCGTCTTTGTGTCCCGACTGACGAGGTTTAGATCTTCTGCCTCCGTCCATAAGGACTCGTGTGAGGTGGAATCCATTAATTATTGGGTCAAGGATGAGTGCGGCTGGATTGCCCTAATTGGTATTGGCTGGACGATCCTTACGATCGAAGGTAATCGACCATAGGTTGTATTGTGGGGCGACTGGCTCCGTTAAGTCGACATCCCTAAGAGTGCACGCTCCTTCCAGCTTGGGAATGTGGGTGGCGTTTATCATGTTTACCATTTTGATTTGCTGGGGAAATTTCTTTCGCCCTCCTATATTCAGTGATTTGGGCTCCTCGTTATCGTTGCTTTGAGACCCCTTCCCCTTGTTTTCGGCACCTGACCTGCTGGCTTGTCTGAAGACCCAGCATTCTCTGTTGGTATGATTGGCTGGTGTTCCTGGGGTGCCATGAATTTGGCATGGACGGTCGAGGATGCGGTCCAAACTGGACGGGCCTGAATTGTTTTTGTTGAATGGCTTTTTCTGCTGACCGGACTTGGAGCCACTGAATCCGGCGTTGACTGCCGTGTCTTCGGCACTATCACCGTTTTTGTGATGCTTGTGTTTGTTGCGCTGTGGTTTGTCGTTGCTATCCCTAGCTTTTGATGTGCCAGGATTGCTTGCTGTGTTGTTGCTACGAGCCAACCAACTATCCTCGCCCGCACAAAAGCGGGTCATGAGTGTTGTGAGGGCTGTCATGGACTTTGCCTTTTCTTAGCCGAGGTGTCGGGCAAGCCACTTGTCACGGATGTTATGCTTAAAGGCCGCTAGGGCTTCGGCATCCGGACAGTCGACAATTTGGTTCTTTTTAGTTCGGAACCGGGTCCAAAATTTCCTGGCTGACTCTCCGGGCTATTGGGTTATGTGAATTAAGTCACCAACATCCGGTGGTCGCACATAAGTGCCCTGGAAGTTGTCAAGGAATGCGTCTGCCAGGTTCTCCCAACTCCCGATGGAGTTTGCCGGCAAGCTATTTAGCCAATGCCGAGCCGGTCCCTTGAGTTTTAGTGGGAGGTACTTGATAGCGTGTAGATCATCTCCGCGGGCCATGTGAATATGGAGGAAGAAATCCTCTATCCATACCGTGGGGTCTGTAGTAACATCGTAATATTCAATGTTCACGGGTTTAAACCCTTCTGGGAATTCGTGATCCATTACTTTATCAGTGAAGCACTGGGGGTGTGCGGTACCTCTGTGCTGGGCTACATTGTATTCGGTCTGGCCGGACTTTTGTTTAGTGTATCTGGCGTGATGGTAATCGTCATGTGTTGTGGCGCGCCCCCATGATCCGTAGATCGATCTTGACTGTCCTGCTTTGTTTTCAATACGTCTCACAAGTCCTTCGTGTAGCCCCGGTCCTTCGTGTTATTGTTGATTGGCGACAGGGTGCGGTCTGGACTTCGGGCTGACCCGCCGCTTTGTCTCGGCCACGGGGTGGCCGGTCAGCCGCATCATGCGCTTGTAGTGTGGGCTTTAAGGCCTCCTCCTCGAGTTGAGGTAGCAACCTGCGCTTTGGGTAACTTTTGGTGGGGCGCTCGAGTCTGTATTCCTCGGCAACCAGGACCTCGATCCATCTATCAGTTAGCAAATCTTGATCAGCTTGAAGCTGTTGCTGCTTTTTCTTCAGGCTTTTTGTAGTGGCTATAAGCCGGCGCTTGAAGTGCTCCTACTCGACGGGATCCTCAGGCACGATGAATTCTTCATCGCCAAGTCTCACTTCGTCTTTGGAGAGAGGCATGTAATTGTCATCCTCTGATTCTCCATCTGTTGCCTGTTCTTTAGGGCTAGCTTGCCCATCTTCTTGCTCGGCCTGCTCGAAGCCTGGCTGGCAGGATTGTTTTCGTCTTCGGCACCATCTGGATTGTTATCATCTCTTGTGCCGGTATCACTATTTTTGCTGTGGCGCAGCTTGGAGCGGCGCCTATGACGCCGGTGCCTAGATTGCTTCTCCAAGGGATTATCTTCCGTTGCCTCATTGTCGCGGCCGGATGGGTCGGCGCGGCACCTATGGGGCCGGGGCCCCTTCATGTGTTCGGTACGGGGCGGAGGCCGTGCGGAGAGCAGATCGAGGCGATCTTGCTGAGGATTTTACCCGGCTTCGGGCCGCGATGGTCGCGTAAAACCCTACTGCTGCATTGTGTTGTATTTGATCTTGCTCAAGAATGCGAGCAGAACGGTGGAGTGTTGTGTGAAACCCTCGTGAGAGTAGCTAGTCGCAGAACCCTCTCGCGAGAATCACCCATGGTTGGAACCCCCTCTACGTTGTGCATGGGCCTCCTTTTATAGGGCAAGGGGTCACCGACAGGTGTCAACGTGAGGTAGAGGGGTAAAACGTAAAAGGTGTGGTAGTTGGAGCAGTCGCGGGAGCAAAGTCAGCTACGAAGCTTTCTACCTACTTTTGACAGAGGGGACAAGGGCATTAAATGCCGTCGCCGTCGCCCAAAAGCTCCGCCATTCGTCTTCTTTCGCCACGCGGCGGTTAGCCACCACCGTGGAGTGCCACCGCATTCTTCATGCAAGTCTGACCACCCGCCACGCGTCTCTGGAGAAAATTTGGAGGCGACGCGTGGGCAAGTGAGCTGGGGTGTGCGAACACGTAGCACAGCTCTCCCGGCAAGCTCCTTGGGGGCCTTGATCTTGCCGGGCCCGGGGCTTGCTTCTCTGTGACTTACCGCCCCGGGTCCTCGCCAGGCGCGCGCCCGCCCGAGGCGTGACTTCGTGATGTGGTCTTGGTCCTCCCGACGAGCTCCTCTCGCGGGGATCTATAGGAGTAACGAGCCTTGAGCACGAATGGGCTTCGGCAAGCTCCTCTTGCCGGGGTCTTGAGTTTCTATCTTATATACTTTGTTCTTGAATGGCTTGGTGTGGGCGGAGATGATCTCCGGCAAGCATTTGATGGATCTGGTTGCGGAGTGGGGCTGCCCGTGCACAAGTTGGGGTCTTGAGGTACCCCTACCTTAGCTCACCGACAGAGCCCCGGGCTGGGCCATACACTGTGCCGAAGCGCTGTTGGGCGAGCCCAAGGCAGTCTGCATCGGGCGCCAAGCCCACAGCGCGTCGAATCCTTCTTTGCATCTGCCGTCTCCCCTCCCATAGCGGCACGCGTTGATTGCGGTGTCGTGGGAGGAGTGGCGCGCATGCAGCCTTTAAAGCATCCACCCGTGATCGTGGCGCGGAGCGGGTCGCTTCACTGCGCGCAGCTCACAGGGCGCAGTGGCGCCACCGCCACGCCCCTTGTCGCTCCTTCGCCCTTCCCGACAAGCTCTTCTTGCAGGGTCTTCTCTCCCAGCAAGCCTATCTTGCGGGGCTCTGACCTACCTCTGAACTCTGAGCAGAGAAAGCAGGAGAGGATCACGGCACCTTATCTTTTCAGATTGTAAGCCCTCGGGCATTAGCTGCATTTAAGAACTTGTAATCCTCTCTATCATGTTTTCATCCTCCATGGACTTGTACTAAATTGGATGTTTTAATGAAAAAGGGAAAGCTTGCGGATGAGTCTTTTACTTGACTGCAAGCGCCTTGTATGTGCTTACGCTTATCGGGGAGCTTGCGGGCGAACACGCTTAGCGACCCATGGGACAGCCAGCTGGTGGTGTCACTCCGGCAAGCAACCTTGTCGGGCCGCCAGACGTCTATCTTCTTTGGCGAGGCTCGGAAGCAAGGTAGAGTGCAGCGGCTTTACTTAGGTTTGTTGGCGGACTCGAAACAAACCAAGCACGAAGCGGGCCACGACTCGGTTCCTCCACGTCGGGTTTTACAAGACACGATCGTTCAAAGACGCAGATCCGCATCTCCCCATCCATGAGAGGATGCATGACGAGGATGAAAAACTTATCTGAAATAGCAGCCCCAAAGAACTCTAGTTTGCGGGAGACGAATCTTGGCGCTCGCAGCCCAGTGGGCTGGCTTGCCGAGGAGAGCCTTATAATCGCAGCCCGGCGACCGGGCTTGCGGATCTTAAGCGCTGGTGGGGTCTTTTGGTTCTCCTTGTTGCTGCAATTTTAGCCATGAAAACAGCTGAGGTAGATGTCGATTGCTCAATGCACATGTATGTGTATATAAATCTTAGCTAAGCAAAGCGATGTCGGGCTTTGTCCTTCATATGTTTGTGCTCTCGCTCTTGGGGAGCTTGCCGGGGAACACGCTTAGCGACAGCGGGACAGCCCGCTGGTGGCGTAGCCTCCGACAAGCAACCTCGTCGGGCGATTCTGACGCTTAACTTGTCGGCGTGGCTCGGAAGCAAGATAAAGTGCTGCAACACACTTGTGTTTGTTGGCGGACTCGGAAACAAAACAAATCGTAATCGGGCCACGACTTGGCTCCTCTTGCGCCCAAGCCTCCCATACCAAGGGCATCTCACGGCAAGGCTTGCAGCGTTACACCCTCTAACCAGCATCCTTTGTGCGCTTTAAGCCTTACGCCGAGGGAACTTGCGGCGCTTGGCGCTTTGCTGAGTCTGGGACATCGAGCAGCCACCTGGTGGCGTCGCTTCCGACAAGCAACCTTGCGTGTCTAGTTCGCGACGCGCTTAACTTCTGGCGGCACTCGAGCGAAGCGAGGTGCGAAGCTGGTCGCCGCTTCGCTCTTTTACTCGTTGAGTGTGTTGAGCGAAGTAAGGTGCGGCTATCCTAGCGGCTCTCTCGGTGTGCGGGTTTGAGCACAAACGACAAATGCGAGAGGGATATAACGAATAAAAGCATGATATTAAGGAGTGCTCTGCGGTAGCGCGAGCGACTTAGCTTTTTCTTTCTCTTGTTTCTTCGCGCATTGAAATTGCCCAATAGTGCGTTCTGACGGTGGCGCAGCACTCCGGGGCGCGTTTGCGGAACGAGCGCTAGAGCTGTCTTCGCGGGCTTAGGCGTTCGAGGAGCTGCGCCGCGTCGGATAAGCACCAGAGCCGCCCTTGCGGACTTAGAGCTCGATGGCGCGTCCTCGGGCTGCGTAGCGCTCAAGGAACACGCTTGCGGGCGTAGGGGAGCGGAGCGAGTGGCGCGAGCGGGCGTGCTCGGACTCCTAATAGCGGCAGGAGGAGCGGGTCTTGTCCGGCACTTCGCTGCTCTTGCTCGGACGGCGATCCGGAGCATCCCGCGAGCCCGGCATGTTCTAGCCCCAACATGCGGGCACCATCTTCGTGGCACGGCGCCCTGGAGGATGGGCGTGGGTCTCTGGAGGCGGCGTGGTCCTCCGCCTGCCCTGGATCGGTGGTACCGCGGCGCCCTACGCGGTGTCCACCCTTCCACCGGCGTCTCCTCCGCTGCCGTCGGCTCGGTGGCGGCGGGGAAAGCGGAGATGGTCTGCGACCCTCGGCTCTCGTCTTGAGGCCATGATGCGATTGTCGATGAAGCTGCTTGACGAAGCTGGGATGTTGATGAAGAGGGCTGGCGCTTGACGCGGATCGAGTTCGCACAACCTCGGCGCCCCCTACCGCGCGCCCGAGATGTCGCGACGGATGGGTGGGCGCGGCACCTATGGGGCAGGGCCCTTCGTGTGTTGATGCAGGCGGAGGCCGTGCGGAGAAGCGGATCGAGGCGATGCGCTGCGAGGGATTTTACCCGGCCGGGCGCGATGGTCGCGTAAACCCTCTTGCTGCATTGTGTTGTATTTGATCTTGCTCAAGAATGCGAAGCGAGCGGTGGAGTGTTGTGTGAAACCCTCGTGAGAGTAGCTAGTCGCAGAACCCTCTCGCGAGAATCACCCATGGTTGGAACCCCCTCTCGTTGTGCATGGGCCTCCTTTTATAGGGCAAGGGTCACCGGCAGTGTCAGCGTGAGGTAGAGGGGTAAAAGCGTAAAAGGTGTGGTAGTTGGAGCAGTCACGGGAGCAGTGCAGCTCTGAGTGCTTTCTACCTACTTTTGTGAGAGGGGACAAGGGCATTAAATGCCTGTCGCCGTCGCCCAAAAGCTCCCGCCATTGCGTCTTCTTTAGCCACAATGGTGAAGCCACCACCGTGGAGTGCCACCGCATTCTTCATGCAAGATCTGACCACCCGCCACGCGTCTCGGAGAAAGGCCGGAGGCGACGTGGGCAAGTGAGCTGGGGTGCGAGGCACGTGCTACAGCTCTCCCGGCAAGCTCCTTGCCGGGGCCTTGATCTTCTTGGCCAGGGGCTTGCCGGCTCTGTGACTTGCCGCCCCGGGTCTCGCCAGCCAGCCCGCCCGAGGCGTGACTTCTGTGATGTGGTCTTCTGGTCCTCCCGACGAGCTCCTCTCGCCGGGGATCTATAGGAGTAACGTAGCCTTGAGCCTGGAATGGGCTTCCCGGCAAGCTCCTCTTGCCGGGGTCTTGAGTTTCTATCTTATATACTTTGTTCTTGAATGGCTTGGTGTGGAGCGGAGATGATCTCCGGCAAGCATTTGATGGATCTGGTTGCAGGGAGCTGGGGCTGCCCGTGCACAAGTTGGGGTACTGAGGTACCCCTACCTTAGTACACCGACACTCATCGCCATTGCTTTCTTTGGGGGTGTCCACCATATATATATATATATATATATATATATATATATATATATATATATCATATGATGAGGTGGCAGTCCAGCGCCCTATAGGCGGTGGTTCCTGTTCTTCTCCTGCATCGTCGTCCATACCGTCGATCTCTTCGGAGTTGAAGTCAAGCATGTCGGTTAAGTCATCAACAGTGGCTATTAAGTGGGTGGTGGGTGGGGAACGAATTTCTTCATCGTCCGCTTCCCACTCGAGCCGGACATAGTTCGGCCAAGAGTCTCCTGACAAGGAGAGAGACCTTAATGAATTTAGCACATCACCCAAGGGCGAGTGCTGAAAGATATCCGCGGAGGTGAACTCCATGACAGGTGCCCAATCAGATTCGATAGGCACGGACGTACGCGGTTCGGTTCCTGTAGCCGGAGACGAGTCCGAGGGTCCGATGATACCGGCCTCATAGGAGGTGGGGTCAGTGTTCGGCTCCAATGCCAATGAGTGTGCCACCTCTGTGGCGGGGTCCATTCACCAGTCCTCGGATGGCACAATCGGCTCTGGATTGATTCCTGGGGCTGCCGCAGGCGTGATCTCCCAAACACTGTCCGATGGCAGATCTAAGTCATGCTCATCGTGACTGTTCGGCGCACCTGACACGGGCTTGAATCCGTCGAAGATCAAGTCTCCGCGGATGTCGGCAGTATAGTTCAAGTTCCCAAACCTGACCTAGTGGCCAGGGGTGTAGCTATCGATCTGCTCCAGATGGCCAAGCAAATTGGCTCGTAGTACGAAGCCGCCGAAAACAAAGATATGTCCGGGAAGGAAAACCTCTGCCTGGACCGCGTCGTTGAAGATGATTGAAGGAGCCATCAAGCCTTATCGCGACGACACAGTGGAACTCTCAATGAAAGCACCAATGTCAGTGTCAAAACCGGCGGTTCTCGGGTAGGGGGTCCCGAACTGTGCGTCTAAGGCCGACGGTAACAGGTGGGGGGGGGGGACACGATGTTTACCCAGGTTCGGTCCCTCTCGATGGAGGTAATACCCTACTTCCTGCTTGATTGATCTTGATGATATGAGTATTACAAGAGTTGATCTACCACGAGATCGTAGAAGCTAAACCCTAGAAGCTAGCTGATAAGCCACAAGTGTAGGGGATCGCAATAGCTTTCGAGGGTAAAGTATTCAACCCAAATTTATTGATTCGACACAAGGGGAGCCAAAGAGTATTCTTGAGTATTAGCAGTTGAGTTGTCAATTCAACCACACCTGGATAACATAGTATCTGCAGCAAAGTATTTAGAAGCAAAAGTGGTATGATAATAAAGGTAACAGTAGCAAAAGTAAAGATAATTGTTTTTGGGTTTTTGTAGTAGTTGTAACAGTAGCAACGAAAAAGTAAACAAGCGAAGAACAATATATGAAAATCTCGTAGGAAATGGATCGATGATGGATAATTATGCGGATCGATTCCTCATGTAATAGCTATAACATAGGGTGACATGAACTAGCTCCAATTCATCAATGTAATGTAGGCATGTATTCCGTAAATAGTCATACGTGCTTATGGAAAAGAACTTGCATGACATCTTTTGTCCTACCCTCCTGTGGAAGCGGGGTCCTAGCGGAACTAAGGGATATTAAGGCCTCCTTTTAATAGAGAACCGGAACAAAGCATTAGCACATAGTGAATACATGAACTCCTCAAACTACGGTCATCACCGAGAACTATCCCGATTATTGTCACTTTGGGGTTGTCGGATCATAACACATAATAGGTGACTATAGACTTGCAAGATAGGATCAAGAACACACATATATTCATGAAACATAATAGGTTCATATCTAAAATCATGGCACTCGGGCCCTAGTGACAAGCAAGTCCAGCAAGCCTACGATGGAATTACTCACGCACGGCGGTGAGCATCATGAAATTGGTGATGGAGATGGTTGATGATGATGACGGCGACGAATCCACCTCTCCGGAGCCCAGAACGGACTCCAGATCAGCCCTCCCGAGAGAGATTAGGGCTTGGCGGCGGCTCCGTGTCGTAAAACGTGATGAAACTTTCTCTCCGATTTTTCTCCCCGAACATGAATATATGGAGTTGGAGTTGAGGTCGATGGAGGACCTGGGGGCCCACGAGATAGGGGGGCGCGCCCTACAGGGGGGCGCGCCCCCCTGTCTCGTGGACAGGCCCTGGCCCCCCTGGTGTATTTCTTTCGCCCAGAAATTCTTATTAATTCCAAAAGGTGGCTCCGTGGATTTTCAGGACATTCTGAGAACTTTTCTTTTCTACACATAAAACAACATCATGGCAGTTCTGCTGAAAACAGCGTCAGTCCGGGTTAGTTTCATTCAAATCATGCAAGTTAGAGTCCAAAACAAGGGCAAAAGTGTTTGGAAAAGTAGATACGTTGGAGACGTATCAACTCCCCCAAGCTTAAACCTTTGCTTGTCCTCAAGCAATTAAGTTGATAAACTGAAAGTGATAAAGAAAAACTTTTACAAACTCTGTTTGCTCTTGTTGTTGTAACATGAAAATCCAGCATTCAAGTTTTAGCAAATATGATGAACTAACCATACTCACAATAACACACAGGTCTCACAATTACTCATATCAATAACATAATGAGCTAGCGAGCCATAATAATAAAACTTGGATGAAAACACTTTCTCAAAATAATCATAACATGGTATAAAAAGTGGTATCTCGCTAGCCCTTTCTGAGACCACAAAACATAAATGCAGAGCACCTTTAAGGATCAAGGACTGACTAAACATTGTAATTCATGGTAAAAGAGATCCAATCAAGTCATACCCAATATAAACCAATAGTAATGAATGCAAATGATGGTGTGCTCTCCAATGGTGCTTTTCAATAAAAGGGTGATGACTCAACATAAAAGTAAATAGATAGGCCCTTCGAGAGGGAAGCGAGGATTTGTAGAGGTGCGGAGCTCAATTTTAAAATAGAGATTGAATAACATTTTGAGCGGCATACTTTTGTTGTCAACACAACAACTATGAGATGGCTGGATCTTCCATACTACATGCATTATAGGCAGTTCCCAAACAGAATGGTAAAGGTTTATACTCCCCCAACCACCAACAAGCATCAATCCATGGCTTGCTCGAAACAACGAGTGCCTCCAACTAACAACAGCCCTGGGGGAGTTCTGTTTAATTATTTTGATTTACTTTGATCTTTTTGGATCATGGGACTGGGCATCCCGGTTACCAGCCCTTTCTCGTGAATGAGGAGCGGAGTCCACTCCTCTTGAGAATAACCCACCTAGCATGGAAGATATAGGCAGCCCTAGTTGTAACATGAGCTGCTCGAGCATACAAAACAGAATTTCATTTGAAGGTTTGGAGTTTGGCACATACAAATTTACTTGGAACGATAGGTAAATACCGCATATAGGAAGGTATAGTGGACTCATATGGAACAAATTTGGGGTTTAAGGAGTTTGGATGCACAAGCAGCATTCTTGCTTAGTACAGGTGAAGGCTAGCAAAAGACTGGGAAGCGACCAACTGAGAGAGCGACAACAGTCATAAACATGCATTAAAATTAATTCACACCAAGTACAAGCATGAGTAGGATATAATCCACCATGAACATAAATATCATGAAGGCTATGTCGATTTGATTGAACTACATGCGTGAACATGTGCCAAGTCGAGTCACTCAATTCATTCAAAGGAGGATACCATCCCATCATACCACATCATAATCATTCTAATAGCATGTTGGCACGCAAGGTAAACCATTATAATTCATAGCTAGTCAAGCATGGCACAAGCAACTATAATCTCTAAATGTCATTGCAAATATGTTTACTTCATAATAGCTGACTCAGAAACAATGAACTCATCATATTTACAAAAACAAGAGAGGTCGAGTTCATACTAGCTTTTCTCATCTCAATAAGTCCATCATATATCGTCATTATTGCCTTTCACTCGCACGACCGAACGATGTGTATAATAATAAGAGTGCACGTGCATTGTACTAAGCTGGAATCTGCAAGCATTCAACTCAAGAGAGAAGACAGGGTAATATGGGCTCTAAGTTAAATAAACAATCATGCATATGAGAGCCACTAAACATTTTCAATATAGTCTTCTCGACCCCCAAAAGAAAGAAATGAAAATAAAACTATTTACACGGGAAATCTCCCAACAAGTAAAAGAAGAACGAGAAATCTTTTTGGGTTTTCATTTTAATTTCTACTACAAGCATGGGAATTAAACTAACTATTTTTTTTGTTTTTCTTAAGGTTTAACAAACACACAAGAAGAAAGCGAGAAAAAGAAATTTAAACTAGCATGGATAATACAATGAAAGAGTATGAGCACCGACGACTAGTGTGTGAACATGAATGTAAAGTCGGTGAAATACGTACTCCCCAAGCTTAGGCTTTTGGCCTAAGTTGGTCTAATACCAAGGACCGCCTTGGTGATATCCATAAGTGAAACTGGGGTTGTATCTTGAGATCAGCAAGAATCGCCTCTGAGCAGAGCATGTTGGCGAGCTGCCTCCACTCCCCTCTCGTATTCAATTGCTTCCTCCCTGGTGACAACATATCTTCCTTTTGCCTGATAATCAAAAAGGTAGGGAGCAGGAAGAGTAACAGGGACGACGTTGCGTCCGTCATCGATTAGTCGATAATGGAGGAATTGTTCATTCCTCTCAAGAAAATGATGATTGAACATAGCTTGTTTATCCAAATAAATAGGAGGTAAAATCATATCCTCCCCTCGTGGGGCTATATTAAGATAATTAGTCACACGGGTTGCATAAATTCCTCCAAATAAATCCTGCTTTCTACTATTATTTTGCAACCTACGTGCAACTATTGCCCCCAAGTTATAACCTTTATAACCTGGCACAGCACTCTTGAGGACACAAAGATCAGGGACACACATGTGACATGCTTCGTCCTTACCATTAATGCATCTACCAATAAAGGGAGCGAAATAATGTATAGCAGGAAAATGAATGCTCCCTATGGTAGCTTGTGCTATGTCCCTAGATTCTCCCACAATAATACTAGCAAGAAAATCTCTAAATTCAGATTTGCGAGGATCATTAATATTACCCCATTGCGGGAGTTTGCATGCAGTTGTGAAATCCTCTAAATCCATGGTATAAGATGTATCATAAATATCAAACATGACACTAGGAGAATTACGCGTACAGTTATATTGGAACCTCCGCACAAAGGAATCAGTCAATTGATAGTACCGAGGACACTTATCTTGTAAGAAGTCCTCCAGCTCGGCATTACGCACATACGCGTCAAAATTCCTCCTTGAAGCCTGCTTCGACCATAAAATCATCGGATGGCCACTCACAAGCCCGTACATTTGCGTCCCTCGGCAATTCAACATCTTGCTCACGTATAGCAATCCTTGGCCCTTTCTTTGCCGAGGAACCACCTTGGTACATTCTTCTAAGCATAATTCTTTTTCTGAAAATTTCTGAAATTTTAGTAACTTCAAAATAAAAGCGAACAAAACTACACAAGATTGATAGCAACTACTCCTACAAGTGCCTAGAGCCTATATCATGCATTGGAATTGCTTGGGACCTCAAAAATTTAACATGCAAGCTCAAGAACATGGTCACCTATGCAGCAAAAATTTGCAATGAATAAAGCACTAGAAAAAAACTAATTGGACCAATGGAGGAGTCACATACCAACCAACAATCTCCCAAAGCAGTTTTGTAATTGGAGCTTTGAGCAAGGAGATCAAAAATCGCAGCAAAATGAGCTAGAACTCGTGCTTGAGCTGGATGGGGATTTTTTTGGGTAGAAGATGAAGTGTGTGGGTGCTGGCATAAGTGGAGGGGGGCCACCAGGGGCCCACGAGATAGGGGGGCGTGCCCTATAGGGGGTGGCGCGTCCTCCACTCTCATGGCCTGGTGCTTGCCCCTCCTGCAGTGATTTCAGTGCCTAAAATCCTCAAATATTCCAGAAAAAATCATACTAAATTTGCAGGGCATTTGGAGCACTTTTATTTTCGGACTCTTTTTTATTGCATGGATAATTCAGAAAACAGACGGATAATACTATTTTTTTCTTTATTTATTCTAAATAACAGAAAGTAAAAAGAGGGTACAGAAGGTTGTGCCTTCTTGTTTGATCCATCTCATGATCATCAAAATGAATCCACTAACAAGGTTGATCAAGTCTTGTTAACAAACTCATTCGAAGAACATGGAACCGGAGAAATTTTGAATAACACTAAGTTACCTCAACGGGGATATGAAAATCCCCAACAATAAGAATATCATACTTTTTCTTGACAGTAGGGAGAGGAAATTCAAAACCTCCAAAATAATAATAGTTGGAACTTGTCCAATAGAATTAATGCTATGAACTTGAGATTGTTTCCTCGGAAAGTGTACCGTATGCTCATTACCATTAACATGAAAAGTGACATTGCCTTCGTTGCAATCAATAACAGCCCCTGCATTATAGAAAAGGTCTACCAAGAATAATAGACATATTATTGTCCTCGGGAATATCAAGAATAACAAAGTCCGTTAAGATAGTGACATTTGCAACCACAACAGGCACATCCTCACAAATACCGACAGGTATAGCAGTTGATTTATCAGCCATTTGCAAAGATATTTCAGTAGGTGTCAACTTATTCAATTCAAGTCTACGATATAAAGATAGAGGCATAACACTAACACCGGCTCCAAGATCACATAAAGCAGTTCTAACATAATTTCTTTTGATGGAACATGGTATAGTTGGTGCACCCGGATCTCCAAGTTTCTTTGGTATTCCACCCTTAAAAGTGTAATTAGCAAGCATGGTGGAAATTTCAGCTTCCGGTATCTTTCTTTTATTTGTGATGATATCCTTCATATACTTAGCATAAGGATTTACTTTCAACATATCAGTTAAGCGCATACGTAAGAAAATAGGTCTAATCATTTCAGCAAAACACTCAAAATCCTCATCATCCTTTGACTTGGATGGCTTAGGAGGAAAGGGCATGGGTTTCTGAACCCATGGTTCTCTTTCTTTACCGTGCTTCCTAGCAACAAAATCTCTCTTATCATAACATTGATTCTTTGATTGTGGGTTATCAAGATCAACAACAGGTTCAATCTCTACATCATTGTTTTTGCTAGGTTGAGCATCAACATGAACATTATCATTAACATTATCACTAGGTTCATGTTCATCACCTGATTGTGTTTCAGCATCATAAATAGAAATATCATTGGGATTCTCAGGGGTGTCTACAGTAGGTTCACTAGAAGCATGCAAAGTTCTATCGTTTTTCTTTTTCTCCTTTTCAGAAGAACTAGGTGCCTCTAAATTATTTCTCTGAGAATCTTGCTCGATTCTCTTAGGGTGGCCTTCAGGATACAAAGGTTCCTGAGTCATTCTACCAGTTCTAGTAGCCACTCTAACAACAAAGTCATTTTTATTATTTAATTCATCAACCAAATCATTTTGAGCTTTAAGTACTTGCTCAGCTTGAGTAGCAACCATAGAAGCATATTTGCTAACGAGTTTGAGTTCATCTTTAACTCTAGCCATATTATCGCTTACACGTCCTATCTCGAAAGCATTATTCTTTAACTCTCTACCAACATAAGCATTAAAACTCTCTTGTCTAGCCATAAAGTCATCAAATTCATCTAATCATGGGCTATGAAATTTAGTAGAAGGGATTTCAACTTTATCATATCTATAGAGAGAATTTACCTTCACTACCTGTGTCGGGTTATCAAGACAATGTGGTTCTTCAAGCGGTATATTAAGACCATGTATTTCTTCAATAGGTGGTAAATTCTTAACATCTTCAGCTTTAATACATTTTTCTTTCATTGATTTCTTTGCCTCTTGCATATCTTCAGGACTGAGAAATAAAACACCTCTCTTCTTCGGAGTGGGTTTAGGAATAGGCTCAGGAGTTGGCTCAATTGGTTTAGGAATTGCCTCAGGAAGAGTCTAATTATTTTCATTAGTCAACATATTATTCAATAATATTTCAGCTTTGTCGACTGTCCTTTCCCTGAAAACACAACCAGCACAACTATCCAAGTAGTCCTTCGAAGCATCGGTTAGTCCATTATAAAAGATATCAAGTATTTCATTTTTCTTAATAGGATGATCAGGCAAAGCATTAAGTAAGTGGAGAAGCCTCCCCCAAGCTTGTGGGAGACTCTCTTCTTTGATTTGCACAAAATTATATATTTCCCTCAAGGCAGCATGTTTCTTATGAGCAGGGAAATATTTAACAGAGAAGTAATAAATCATATCCTGGGGACTACGCACACAACTAGGAGCAAGAGAATTATACCAAGTCTTAGCATCACCCTTTAATGAGAACGGAATTATCTTAAGGATATAAAAATAGCGAGACTTCTCATCATGAGTAAACAGGGTAGCTATATCATTCAACTTGGTAAGATGTGCCACAACAGTTTCAAATTCATGGCCATAAAAAGGACCAGATTCAACTAAAGTAATAATTTCAGGATCAACAGAGAATTCATAATCCTTATCAGTAACACAGATAGGTGAAGTAGCAAAAGCAGGGTCAGGTTTCATTCTAGCATTAAGAGACTGCTGCATCCATTTTGCTAATAATTTCTTAAGATCATATCTATCATTGCAAGCAAAGATTTCCCTAGCAGCTTCTTCATTCATAACATAACCCTTGGGAACAACAGGCAATACATAATCATTGGGAGAACCTTCATCATCACCATCATCAATACTAGCATCTTCAATATTTTCATTCCCCCTAACTCTAGCAAGTTGTTCATCAAGAAAGTCACCTAATGGCAAAGTAGTATCACGCACGGAAGTAGTTTCATCATGCATAGTAGAAGTGGCATCATCAATAACATGCGACATATCCGAATTCATAGCAGTAGCAAGTTTAGGTGTCGCAAGCTTACTAATAACGGAAGGAGAATCTAGTGCAGAGCTAGATGGCCTCCCCTCGTAGTTGAGGGCAAAATAGTAGTTCGGTCATCTTTCAAGTTCTTCATACTGATCAACAGATATAAATCCCAAGTGACTCATAGAATAGAGCTATGCTCCCCGGCAACGGCGCCAGAAATTAGTCTTGATAACCCACAAGTTTAGGGGATCGCAACAGCTTTCGAGGGTAAAGTATTCAACCCAAATTTATTGATTCGACACAAGGGGACCCAAAGAATATTCTTGAGTATTAGCAGTTGAGTTGTCAATTCAACCACATCTGGATAACTTAGTATCTGCAGCAAAGTAGTTAGTAGCAAAAGTGGTATGATAATAAAGGTAACGGTAGCAAAAGTAAAGATAATTGTTTTTGGGTTTTTGTAGTAGTTGTAACAATAGCAACGGAAAAGTAAATAAGCGAAGACCAATATATGAAAAGCTCATAGGCAATGGATCAGTGATGGATAATTTTGCCGGATGCGATTCCTCATGTAATAGCTATAACATAGGGTGACACCGAACTAGCTCCAATTCATCAATGTAATGTAGGCATGTATTCCGTAAATAGTCATACGTGCTTATGGAAAAGAATTTGCATGACATCTTTTGTCCTACCCTCCCGTGGTAGCGGGGTCCTAGCGGAAACTAAGGGATATTAAGGCCTCCTTTTAATAGAGAATCGAAACAAAGCATTAGCACATAGTGAATACATGAACTCCTCAAACTACGGTCATCACCGAGAAGTATCCCGATTATTGTCACTTCGGGGTTGTTGGATCATAACACATAATAGGTGACTGTAGACTTGCAAGATAGGATCAAGAACACATATATATTCATGAAAACATAATAGGTTCAGATCTGAAATCATGGCACTCGGGCCCTAGTGACAAACATTAAGCATAGCAAAGTCATAGCAACATCAATCTCAGAACATAGTGGATACTAGGGATCAAACCCTAACAAAACTAACTTGATTACATGGTAAATCTCATCCAACCCATCACCGTCCAGCAAGCCTACGATGGAATTACTCACGCACGACGGTGAGCATCATGAAATTGGTGATGGAGATGGTTGATGATGATGACGGCGACGAATCCACCTCTCCGGAGCCCCGAACGGACTCCAGATCAGCCCTCCCGAGAGAGATTAGGGCTTGGCAGCGGCGCCGTGTCGTAAAACGCAATGAAACTTTCTCTTCGATTTTTTTCTCCCCGAACATGAATATATGGAGTTTGAGTTGAGGTCGATGGAGGTCCTGGGGGCCCACGAGATAGGGGGGCGCGCCCTACAGGGCGCCTGTCTCGTGGACAAGCCCTGCCCCCCTGGTGTATTTCTTTCGCCCAGAAATTCTTATTAATTCCAAAAGGTGCCTCCATGGATTTTCAGGACATTCCAAGAACTTTTCTTTTCTACACATAAAACAACATCATGGTTGTTCTGCTGAAAACAGCGTCAGTCCGGGTTAGTTTCATTCAAATCATGCAAGTTAGAGTCCAAAACAAGGGCAAAAGTGTTTGGAAAAGTAGATACGTTGGAGACGTATCACTAGCCTATGATTATGATTGTTCTTCGCTTATGGACTAAACCCTCTGGTTTATATAGACACCAGAGGGGGCTAGGGTTACATAGAGTCAGTTACAGAGAAGGAGATCGACATATCCGAATTGCCAAGCTTGCCTTCCATGCAAAGGAGAGTCCCATCGGGACACGAGACGAAGTCTTCAATCTTGTATCTTCATAGTCCAACAGTCCGGCCAAAGTATATAGTCTGGCTATCCGAGGACCCCTTAATCCAGGACTCCCTCAGCAGGGCTTCGAGACGCCCCTACCCGGTGCGCCAAATGTCAGATTCAGGGCTTTGTAGACCCAAGAAGGTTTGAACTCTGGGGCGTGTACAAAGATCTCAACCTCTCAAGCTCAGAGCCCGTCGCCCCATAGCCTAGCCTAGCTGGATGCGCGTGAGCAAGGAAGAAGATGGACATGGCAGTTTACCCAGGTTTGGGCCACCTTGCGGTGTAAAACCTGTTGGGGAACACAGTATTTTCAAAAAACTTCCTACGATCACGCAAGATCTATCTAGCTGATGCATAGCAATGGGGGAAGAGTGTGTCCACGTACCCACGTAGACCGAAAGCAGAAGCATTATGTAACGTGGTTGATGTAGTCGAACGTCTTCGTGATCCAACCGATCAAGTACCGAACGCACGGCACCTCTGCAATCTGCACACATTCAACTCGGTGACGTCCCTCGAACTCTAGATCCAGCTGAGGCCGAGGGAGAGTTCCATTAGCACGACGATGTGGTGACGATGATGATGAAGTTACTGGCGCAGGGCTTTGCCTAAGCACTACGACGATATGACCGAGGTGGAAAACTGTGCAGGGGGCACATGTCACATCCCTAGCTTCTGGTACTGCCTGGTGTTTGCATCTTGTTGCATCATGTTTAAATTCTACTTAAGTTGAAATGGGGATTGACCAAACCCTAGCACCAATTTAATTCAAAGAAGATCAACCTAAAATAATTCTCAATGATTCCAAAGTGCCCTTCAAAAATGTTCATGATTTATGGGAAGTGATTAAAAGATCCTCCATAAATATTGTACATTTTTCATTGACATTTGTGGACTTTGAGTTAACTACTAAATATTTGAATTGGGGTTATAAATTCCTATAAATATATTTGTAACTCCAATAATTCTGAAAAATAATGTGGGGCTTTGGATTAGTTCATCTTACACCCACAAGAATTTCCAGAAGTAACTAAAATGATTTAGTGCTGGAACTAAATCAAAACAAACAGAACAAAACAGAAAACAAAATAGAAATAGGAAAAGAAGGGAGAAGACCCACCCGTGGCCCAGCCACCGTGTAGCCCACCTGGCCTGGCACCACTGGCCCAGCCCACCAAGTGCCCCACCGTCTTCAAGCTCCTGCCGGCGGGCAGGAGGGCGTGCGGCCGCCGTGCGTGCACACGCGCTGCGCCACCTCCTGCTTCCACCGCTGCCCCGACGCGCCTGTGCGCCACGCACTTCCCCTGGCTCCCTCCTACTCTCCCTCGTCCTCACCCGCTCCTCTATCTCTCTCCCTCGCTCTCCTCCTCACGCGCCCGAGCGCGGCGCCGCAAGCTGTTGTGCCCATCGCCGTCGCCTTGCCTCCCTGAGCCGTCCAGAGCCTCCATCACCTTGCGCTTCACCTCTGCACCGAAGGAAAGAAGCACAGAGGCCCCGAGCAGCCGCCATCATCTTCGTCTTCGAGTTCGGCCACCGACGACCGCCACTTCGATTCGCCATCGCAGAAGCTTCCCCGAGCCCGCTGAGCTGCTCGCCGGACCCCTTGTGAGCTCCTGCTCCTTCCCCCGTGCTCTCCCCCTCCGTTCCTCTCCACTAGCTCATTTCCGTTGGAGTCAAGAGCTTCCGCCCGCCGTCCATGAAGCCACCGTGGCTAGAGCGAGTTTCGTCGCGTCCGAGCACTGGTACGTGCTCAGTCGGCTGCCAACTGCCCAACGCCACCAATCGCGCCTTCTGTCGTGCTCTGTAGCCCGTCCCGCTCGATGCCATAGCTCCGGCCGCCGCCCAAGTGGTCCCCGCCGTCAACCCCGGCCTCCTTGTGCATAGCTGCATGCCCCTGGATGCGGGCGAGCGAGGGCTCCCTCCTGGTGCCCTCGGCGCGCCCAGTCGCTGCCCCTAGCACCACCTCGGCGAGCCGCCGCCGCACTATGAGGTCGCCGACGCTTAATCCGGCGATGCTGATGTGGCAGGATTAGCTTAGGTGCTAATCACCCAGTGAATGAACCCCCTGAGTCAATGACAGGTAGGGCCCACTGGTCAGATTTGACCCTGGTCAGCGCTGTTGACTTGCTGATGCAGGCATGATGCAGTGCTGATGCAATAAACCCTTTTCTGGATTATTTCTATTTTAGAAATATCTGAAAATTCCAGAAAATAGTATAAACTTCTAAAAATCATAGAAATTCAACCGTAACTCCAAATGAAATAAATTATATATGAAAAATTATCAAAAAATCCAATCTATCCATCTGCACCATTTTCATGCATGTTAGAACAACTTATAGCTGCTGTTTAGCACAAATCATATAAATGGCATTTAAATATCCACATATGGAGTTTGAATTTGAATCTTGAATTCAAACCAACTTCATTTAATCTGGTTGCTAATTGCATTAGCTCAAACCACATCATATTGCCATGTCACACTCATGCATCATATTGTTGCATTGCATTGATTGTGTTCTTTCTCTGTTGTTGGTGTTTGTCCCCTTTCAGTAGACGACGTTCCGACGATGTGATCGATGACACCGATGAAGAGCTATACTATCTTCAGAAGTGCCAGGCAAGCAAAACCCCCTTGTTCATTCCGATAGAATCCCACTCTCTCGCTCCTGCTCTCTTTTACTGCATTAGGACAACAACATTTCAACTATTACATGCTGCGGTAGCTGAACCCCTTTTCCTCTGCACGACCTGTCATTGCCATAGTAAATAGATGAAACCCACTAGCATGAGTAGGAGTTGTTTGAGCCCTGATGTGCCTACTCATTCATGCTTGTTTGTCATGCCTGCTATTGCTTAGAGTTGTGTCAGGTCTGATTCATCGGGGATGAAAATGGGAAGTTGTGAACATGTCCTACTGTTGAGAGCTAAGTGTGTGAACACGATTTGGTAAAGATAGCGGTGAGAGGCCATGTAGGAGTACATGGTGGGTTGTCTCATTGAAGCCGTCCTCAGGAACTGAGTTCTGTGTTTGTGATCCATGAACAATTACTACCACACATTGGGCTCCAGGAACTCCAAACTCTCTCGACTTATTAATCAACTCGATCTCTGTCCAGGAGTTGCAACTAGTTTCTGGTGTTTGTAGGTTGTGTTAGTAGTCTACCAAGTGGCACCCGGTACAGGTGGGCTTGGGTCAGACTAGGCACCATGGCCGGGTATGCCAAGCGCCGCCCGTTTGGTGGGCTTGGAACCCTGTACACATCGTTTGGGGCCGTGAGCAACACCCCGGCCGGTTCTTCTTGCGGATGGAACCCGAATAGGCGATAAACCTGGACTAGAGACTTGTGTGGTTAGTCAGGTCATGGCCGACACCCTCGCTAGGCTTCCGCTTGAAGGTTGCCGAGATACATGACGTGTATATGGCGGTAAGTGGCGAGAGCGTGTGTGAAGAAGTACGCCCCTGCAGGGTTAATATGATCTATTCGAATAGCCGCATCCGCGGTAAAGGACCTCTGGGTTGCCTATACAGTTCATAGGCAAGTGAAAGTGGATACTCTAAAATGCGCAAGACAAGTGTGAGTGCGACGGATGGCGTTCTCGTAGGGAGATGGGAGCGGATCCATAGTGGTGTATTGATATGGTGAATATGTGGACTCGTGTGCGCCACCTGAAAAGAGTTACTTGCAGTCGTAGTTTAGGTTAGCCACCGAGTTAAAGCTGGCTTGCTGTAGTTAAACTCCACCACCCCCTTTGTTGATACTGATGCATATGTAGTTAGTTCTAATGTAAGTCTTGCTGGGTACATTTGTACTCACGTTTGCTTAATTTATGTTTTTGCAGAGAGACTTCAGTCTCGCTAGTAGTTCCGCGTGGACTTCGATGTTTAGCTTGATATCTCAGCTACGATCTTGTGCCCTCGGCAGAATCTTATAGATAGTCATGCTTCAATGCCCCTTTTCATTTGTAGTTGTCTGTACTCAGACATGTTATGCTTCCGTTGCTTGTATGCTCTGAATGCTGGGTCTTCAGACCCATGTTTGTAATATCTCGCTCCTCGGAGCCTATTGAATAAAATACTTGAGTTGTAGAGTCATGTTGTGATGCCATGTTGTATTTGCACATATCGAGCATATTGTGTGTATGTTATTGAAATGCTTGGTATGTGTGGGATCTGACTATCTAGTTGTTTATCCTTGGTAGCCTCTCTTACTGGGAAATGTCTCCTAGTGCTTCCACTAAGCCCTGGTAGCTTGCTACTGCTCCAGAACACTTAGGCTGGCCGGCATGTGTCCTTTGTGCCTGTGTTTGTCCTTTCAGGGAAATGTCACGCGGTGTCTACCGGAGTCTTGTTAGCCTGCTACAGTCCGGATTCACTCGCTGATGACCGATAGGTTCGTTGCTGGGTCATGTATGCCCGTCCCTATACTTAGTGCCACTTTGGGTTCACGAATAGCGATGTCAGCCCAGGTCCTTTGTCATATGGATGCCAGCGACACTATCATATACGTGAGCCAAAAGGTGCAAACGGTCCCGGGCCTGGTAAGGCGACACCCGTGGGAATACCTTGTGTGAGGCTGCAAAGTGATATGAGGTGTTACATGTTAGATCGGTGTGGCATAGGATTGGGGTCCTGACAGCACCGCACACGGCTAAAAGATCTACTTGCGTGTCTATGGGGTGCCCCCTCCCCCGTATATAAAGGAGGGGAGGAGGAGGCCGGCCGACCACAAGGGGCGCGCCAAGGGGGAGGACTCCTACTCCCAGTAGGAGTAGGTTTCATCCCTTTCCTAGTCCAAGAAGGAGAAGAAGGGAAAGAGGAGAGAAGAGAAGTAAGGAGAGGGGGGCGCCCCCTTCCCTTGTACAATTCGAACTGGGCAAGGGGGGGGGTGTGCTGAGGGAGTCCTGGATTAAGGGGTCCTCGGACAACCGGACTATATACTTTGGCCGGACTGTTGGACTGTGAAGATACAAGACTGAAGACTTCGTCTCGTGTCCGAATGGGACTCTCCTTTGCGTGGAAGGCAAGCTTGGCAATCCGAATGTGTAGATCCCCTTCTCCGTAACCGACTCTGTGTAACCCTAGCCCCCTCCAGTGTCTATATAAACCGGAGGGTTTAGTCCGTAGGACAACAACAATCATAATCATAGGCTAGCTTCTAGTGTTTAGCCTCTACGATCTCGTGGTAGATCAACTCTTGTAATACTCATATCATCAAGATCAATCAAGCAGGAAGTAGGGTATTACCTCCATCGAGAGGGCCCAAACCTGGGTAAAACATCGTGTCCCCTGCCTCCTGTCACCATTAGCCTGAGACGCACAGTTCGGGACCCCCTATCCAAGATCCGCCAGTTTTGACACCGACATTGGTGCTTTCATTGAGAGTTCCACTGTGTCATCGCGGTAAGGCTCGATGGCTCCTTCAATCATCTTCAACGATGCAGTCTAGGGGGAGGTTTTCTTTCCCGGACAGATCTTCATATTCGGCGGCTTCGCACTACGGGCCAACTCGCTTGGCCACTTGGAGCAGATCGATAGCTACGCCCGTGGCCATCAGGTCAGGTTTGGAAGCTTGAACTATACTGCCGACATCCGCGGAGACTTGATCTTCGACGGATTCGAGCCCATGTCAGGTACGCTGAACAGTCATGATGAGCATGACATAGATCTGCCATCAGACAATGTTCAGGAGATCACACCTGCGGTGACCCCGCGAATCAATCCGGAGCAGATCGCCCCTTCCGAGGGCGGGTGGATGGACCCCACCATGGAGGCTGCACACTCATCGGTCTTGGAGCCGGACATTGATCCCACCTCCTCTGAGGGTGGTGTCATCGGACCCGCGGACTCGTCTCGCTCTGTGATCCGAATCACAGACGTCTGCGCCTATCAAATCTGATTGGGCACCGGTCATGGAGTTCACCACCGCGGATATTTTTTAGCACTCGCCCTTGGGCGATGTGCTAAATTCATTAAGATCTCTCTCCTTGTCGGGAGATTCTTGGCCGAACTATGTACGACTCGAGTGGGAAGCGGACGATGAAGAAATTCGTTCCCCATCCACCACCCACTTAATAGCCACTGTTGATGACTTAACCGACGTGCTTGACTTCAACTCCGAAGACATCGACGGTATGGACGACGATGCAGGAGAAGAACAGGAACCACCGCCTATAGGGCACTAGATAGCGACCTCATCATATGATATATATATATATATATATATATATATATATATATATATATGGTGGACACCCCCAAAGAAAGCAATGGCGATAAGGCAATGGAAGATAACCCCTTAGAGAAGCAATCTAGGCACCGGTGTCATAGGCACCGCTCCAAGCCCCGCCATAGCAAAAATAGTGATACCGACACAAGAGATAACAATCTGGATGGTGCCGAAGACAAAAACAATCCTGCCCAGCCAGGCTTCGAGCAGGCCGATACAGAGGAGGGGCAAGTAAGCCCTAAGGAACAGGCAAAAGATGGAGAATCAGAGGATGATAATTACATGCCTCTCTCCGAAGACGAAGTGAGCCTTGGCGACAAAGAATTCATCATGCTTGAGGATCCCGTTGAGCAGGAGCGCTTCAACCGCCGCCTTATAGCCACTGCAAAAGGCTGAAGAAAAAGCAGCAACAACTTCAAGATGATCAAGATCTGCTAACTGTTAGATGGATCGAGGTCCTGGCTGCCGAGGAATACGGACTCGAGCGCCCTACCAAAAGTTACCCAAAGCACAGGTTGCTACCTCAACTCGAGTAGGAAGCGTTAAAACCCACACTACCAGCGCATGATGCGGCTGACCGGCCACCCCGTGGCCGGGACAAGGTGGCGTACCAGCCCGAAGTCTAGACCGCACCCCGTCGCTAGTCAAACAATAATATTAAGGCCCGGGGCTACACGAAGGACCTGCGAGATGTATTGGAAAACAAAGCAGGACAATCAAGATCGATCCATGGATCACGGGGGTGCGCCACAACACGTGACGATGACCGTCACGCCGGATACAATATACAAAAGTCCGGCCGGGCCGAATACAACAGACCAGATTCATTTGAACTACGTCGGGATGTAGCCCGGCATAGAGGCGCCGCACACCCCCTATGCTTCACTGACGAAGTCATGGATCATGAATTCCCAAAAGGGTTTAAACGCGTGAACATTGAATCATATGATGGCCAGGGGCGTAGCTATCGATCTGCTACACATTCACATGGCCCGCGGCAATGACTTACATGCCATAAAGTACCTACCACTTAAGCTCAAAGGACCGGCTCGGCATTGGCTGAATAGCCTGCCAGCAAGCTCCATTAGCAGTTGGGAGGACCTAGAAGACGCATTCCTTGACAACTTCCAGGGCACTTACGTGCGACCACCGGATGCTGATGACTTAAGTCACATAACCCAACAGCCCGAGAGTCACCAGAAATTCGGACTCGGTTCCTAACCAAAAGAACCAAATTGTCGACTGTCCGGATGCCGAAGCCTTAGCAGCCTTCAAGCATAACATCCGTGACAAATGGCTCGCCCGACACCTCGGCCAAGAGAAGCCAAAATCAATGGCAGCCCTCACGACACTCATGACCCGCTTTTGCGCGGGCGAGGCCAGCTGGCTGGCAAATAGCAACATTACACCCAAAAACTTCGGCGATTCAGACGCCAAAGATAGCAACGGCAGGCCACGACGCAATAGACACAAGCGTCACAACAATGGCGACAACGCCGAAGACACGACAGTCAATGCCGGATTCAGAGGCTCTAAATCTGGACAGCAGAAAAAGCCATTCAAAAGAAACAATCCGGGCTCGTCCAGTTTGGACCGCATACTTGATCGCTCATGTCAAATTCACGGCACCCCCGATAAACCAGCCAACCACACCAACAGAGAATCCTGGGTGTTTAAACAGGCTGGCAAGTTGAATGCCGAAAACAT
The DNA here is from genome assembly GCA_021437245.1 of Aegilops speltoides. Taxonomy (NCBI): domain Eukaryota; kingdom Viridiplantae; phylum Streptophyta; class Magnoliopsida; order Poales; family Poaceae; genus Aegilops; species Aegilops speltoides. The sequence goes on along the minus strand of CM038147.1, from coordinate 336,578,142 downwards.
GGAAAAAGGGCTGCATAGAGACGACGATGAGGAACCCCGGTCACCGAACACAGGAGGATAGAAGAAATTCCCTCCCCAGGTGAAAATAGTGAATATGATATACGCGACCCATATTCCCAAGTGGGAACGGAAGCGTGCACTAAGGGCGTCTATGCGATGGAGCCAGTCGCCCCAAAGTTCAACCCATGGTCCTCTTGTCCGATCACTTTCGATCGCAGGGACAACCCTACCAGTATCCATCATGGCGGTTTGGCCGCATTGGTCCTTGACCCCATCATTGACGGATTCCATCTCACACGAGTCCTCATGGACGGTGGCAGCAGCCTGAACCTGCTTTATCAGGATGCAGTGCGGAAAATGGGCATCGATCCCTCAAGGATCAAGCCCACAAAAACCACCTTCAAGGGTGTCATACCAGGAGTGGAGGCCTGTTGCACGGGCTCAATCACACTAGAAGTGGTCTTTGGATCTCCGGACAATTTCCGAAGCGAGGAGTTAATCTTCGATATCGTCCCCTTCCGTAGTGGTTATCATGCCCTACTAGGATGAACCGCATTTGCTCGATTCAATGCGGTACTGCACTACGCATACCTCAAACTCAAGATGCCTGGACCTCGCGGGGTTATAACAGTCAATGGAAACACAGAACGCTTGCTCCGTACGGAGGAGCACACTGCAGCTCTCGCAGAAGAAGTACAAAGCATCCTTCTTAGGCAGATTGCCAATCCAGCGATAAAACCCTTGGACACCGTCAAGCGAGCCCGAAGTACCCTGCAACAGGATCACCCGGCACGTCCAAAGCTCGACTAGAAATTCGGCCTCCGCCCTATTCTCAGTCAAGCGGCGAAATTTGTGTCGCGCGTACATAAGTACGCACTTAAAATACCATGGGCATAGGCGGAGGCACGACTATGATATGGTCCACAATGTGGTTCAACCGCCCCAGGACCCACACATCTTTACACCTTTTTTCTTTCAGGTCCCCACCCTCGGGAGGCTCTTCCGATAGACAGGCTATCGGACACATAGCGGGACGGACACACCAAGAATATAAGAAGCTGGGGAGCCCAAGGGAATACTCAGGTGGTCTCTGATAATGATCATTATACCTGTTTTACATACCCGCACACAGCTCGCTCCCGGCCAGGATGTGTCAAACAGTCCTATTTTGCTTATCGCACTACTTGTATATGTACGCTTCGACGTATCATTTGAATAACAAGGGAAAATAGTGTACAACATCAGCTCACTATTAGGTTCATTTACCCCTTTCCTTTACTGCCTATTTATTACACCCGTGCATTTTTGTACACCCAGTTTGCCAGGGGCTTTAGTGTACCCCATAACATGGCAAGAAAAGTCCGAACACTTTTGATAGTGCGGCACCCCGAACATATAGCATTATATGCATCAGCTCCGAATCATGTCTTGGGTCAATAGTTGGGTTTGCCCGACTCCTATGTTTTGGTACCTTACGTTCCGCTATATCGGCTAAGATAGCACAGGGAGAACTACTGCGATTGTGACCCGGTTCTTCCGGACAAGCACCTCAGTAGAGAAAGCCGAAAACTGACTATCATGATAAGGCAAGAGCTCGTCGCTGTTTGAGAGGTCTCAAATCCTTAAAGATTTTTTCCGCTTCAGGCGAGGAATCGGCCTCGTCCGATTTAGGCGTGCATAGCGCCCCGAGTCCGGCCTTCGGGATACTAGGGGCTTCGCCAAAATTTAAAATTGTAGACTTCTATGGCCAAGTGAGAGCGATAAAGCCGTATAGTCCGATTGCCTTGTTCACGACGCTAAACGCCTCCTTAAAAGGACCAACAATTTGGATAAAAAGTGTTTATACTTATCCCAAACACCCCAGTACTAGCTACATGGGAGCAGAAGCCAACGACTGGCCAACTCTCAAAATCTTATAAACGGCCGCACAGAAGGTAATATTTTAAATTAACAAGCGCCATATAGCGGCCATGGTGGAGTGGCCCGGAGGGAGGGTCCTTCCCTTCTTGGACCCTTCGGCCTCCCCGGAAGGGGCGGCCTTCATTTTCTTCTCCCCCTCGGTTTGGGGGAGAGGGTTTTCCTCTTCCTCCTCCTCGTTGTTGTTGGAGGAGTGCGCCTCGGTGTCTTCGGACGATGATTCCGACACCACCTTGCGCCGGAGACTTTTCCTGGAACCGTGGCCTTCTTCTCCGGCACCTCATAGGGCGCTAGGAACAGCATCTCCGTCAGGAGAGCGGTTGCTGGATCTTCAGGCAACGGAGCTGGACAGTCGATCCGCTCCGCTGTCGCCACATAGTCCCGTTAAATCAGTATGATGGCTTAGATTCCTCCCACAAACATACTGAGGAAGGGCGCATCTCGTGAAATATAGAGAGTTTACCGGATTGGCGGGGCGCCTCGCGCTGAGCCCGTGGTCCTCGGTGGTGGGAGGAGGTACTTCGACGGCCTTGAACAACACCTTCCAAACGTCTTTATGCGTCGTGTTGAAGAGCTCTCGTAGCGTCTGGTGTTTGGCCGAATCAAACTCCCACATGTTGAATGCCCGTCTTTGGCACGGGAGAATCCGGTGAAAGAGCATGACCTGGACCACATTGACAAGCTTGATCTTCTTGCTTATCATATTTTTGATGCAGTTCTGGAGTCCGGTCAGCTCCGCAGGCGCACCCCAGGCTAAGCCCTTCTTCTTCCAGGAGGTGAGCCGCATGTGGATGCCAGATCAGAATTCGGGGGCCGCCGCCCAGTTGGCGTCGCGCGGCTCGGTGATGTAGAACCACCTCAACTGCCACCCTTTCACGGTCTCCACATAGGAGCCTTTGAGCCAGGTGACGTTGGGCATTTTGCCCACCATGGCGCCACCACACTCCGCTTGCTGGCCGACCACTATCTTCGGCTTCACGTTGAAAATCTTCAGCCACAGGCCGAAGTGGGGCTTGATGCAGAGGAAAGCCTCGCACATGATGATAAACACCGAGATGTTGAGGATGAAATTAGGGGCCAGATCATGAAAATCTAGCCCATAGTAAAACATGAGCCCTCGGACAAATGGGTGGAGGGGGAATCCCAGTCCGCAAACGAAGTGGGGGAGGAACACAACCCTCTCGTGGGGTTCCGGAGTCGGAACTATCTGCCCTGCGTCCGGGAGCCGGTGCGCGATGTCTGCGGCCAAGTATCCGGCCTCCTGGAGCTTCGTAATGTCCTCCTCCATGACGAAGGAGGCCATCCACTTGCCTCCCGCTCCGGACATGTTTGGAATGGCTGTACGGAGCAGGTGAGAACTAGGGAGCTGGAGCTCGAGCGTGCAAGAATGGATGATTGAAGGAAGAAGAAGGCATGGGTGAAAAAGGAGGATCCCTATCTCTTTATAAAGGTGGTAGAAACTATGCGCCTCCCCACTTGCTCATTAAAATCGCTTATTCCCCAAGCACCACGATTGATGGCGCGGTTGGGTTACCGATGCCCGTATTGATGAGAATCCCGCGATAAGGGGACACGATCTCTGCTTCGACAAGACGTGTCAAGGAAACCACCTCGCATTACGTGCAGTGGCTGGTTGCGGAAAACGGTTCAAATAATGACCGGACCGTGGCGTGATGTCATACTATAAAAAGTTGTCAGTAGATTAGATTTGTGGAATATTGTGCTCTCTATGGTGTTATGTGGAAATTGTTTTGCAGAGCCGGATACGATTCTTGTGTTCAAAATATTCTATGGAGTATTTGGAGAAGGAACCCGCCTTGCAATGCCGAAGACAATCTGCGCGCCGGACTCATCGTCATTGAAGCCTGGTTCAGGGGCTACTGAGGGAGTCCTGGATTAAGGGGTCCTCGGACAGCCGGGCTATATACTTTGGCCGGACTGTTGGACTATGAAGATATAAGAGTGAAGACTTCGTCTCATGTCCGGATGGGACTCTCCTTTGCGTGGAAGGCAAGCTTGGCAATCCGGATGTATAGATCTCCTTCTCCATAACTGACTCTGTGTAACCCTAGCCCCCTCCCGTGTCTATATAAACCGGAGGGTTTCGTCCGTAGGACAGCAACAATTTTAATCTTAGGCTAGCTTCTAGGGTTTAGCCTCTACGATCTCGTAGTAGATCAACTCTTGTAATACTCATATCATCAAGATCAATCAAGCAGGAAGTAGGGTATTACCTCCATCAAGAGGGCCCGAACCTAGGTGAAACATCGTGTCCCCTGCCTCCTGTCACCATTAGCCTAAGACGCACAGTTCGGGACCCCCTAGCCGAGATCCGCCGGTTTTGACACCGACAGGCGCACCACCTCTGGCCGGCCCTCTCTCTTCTCCACTAAGGCCCATTAATCCCCCGGGGGGTTCCAGTAACCTTCTGGTACTCTGGTTTTATCGAAAACTTCTTCGGAACACTTCCGTTGTCCGAATATAGCCGTCCAATATATCAATCTTTATGTCTTGACCATTTCGAGACTCCTCGTCATGTCCGTGCACTACAAAAAAATACACTTCCGTGATGATACGTGTTTGTCATAGTAGGTCACTTTTTTGTCATGCATGTACATCCATGACGATTTTATGACATAATCAAGATAGTCATACCTGTGCTGTCGTAGAAGTGTTCCATGACATTACCAAAATTATCACCACGGAAGTGTCCACTTCCATGACGATAAATCGCACGTCACAAAAGTGCTTTCGTCAAGGGTGACCGACACGTGGCATCCACCGTAACGGAACACCGTTAAGCTATCGGGTCGGGTTTTGGATCCGATAACCCGTTAACAGCCCGGACCAATCGGAAATTTCCATGTGTAAAGTTCTGATTGGCCGAAGGGAACACCTGTCAGCTCGTTAGTGGGCCAGATGTCGCCCGTCCATTGGAGGAGACATGCCTATGATACATCGACACGTGGCTGGGCCCAACAGAGGCCCATATAGGTTAAAAAGGCAGGCCCAGTCAAAGGCCCGTAGTACTTAATCAGGTACTAGTGGGCCAGCCCAATAACGGCCTGCTTAATAAATGCCCATTTACGGCCCGAAGCCAGATCTGGCCCGTTAATTGTTCGCCAAATATTTGGGCCCATTTACGGCCCGAAGCCAGATCTGGCCCGTTAACTGTTCGCCCAATATTTGGGCCTATTTGCGGCCCGAAGCCAGATCTGGCCCATTAAATGTTCGCCGAATATTTGGGCCCAACTACAGCCCAGTGACTTTCGGCCTGTTAGAGGCCCGATGTAGACATGGGCCCATTTCAGCCCGGTGTGACTTTTGGCCTGGGAATGGCCCGTGCTGCCCATGGGCCATATATGGTCCGACGGGACATCGGGCCCACTAACGGACCATGCTAAAGGTGGCAACAGTTAAGCCCAGCGTGACTTTGGCCTGTTAAAGGCCTGTCGCGTAATTCGGCCTGTTGATGCATGTACTAAGCTTTCGGCCTCTTAAAGGCCCATGATATCAGTGGGCCAACTAAGGCCCGAGATATGGTTCGGTCTGGTAACGGCCCGTGAGCTAACTGGCCCAAAAAGGCCCGGTCTACATTTCATCCTGCTAAAGGCCCGTCGACGACTAGTGAAAATTGAGGCCCAACATGCATTTTGGCCTGCTAAAGGCCCGTGGTTTCATCTCGGCCGTAACAGGTCAGTACAATATTCAGCCTGTTAATGGCCCAACGCTACCTGGGACAAACTAAGCGCTGGGTCGACAAAAGGCCCAACTAAAATATAGGTCGGTGTAAGTTGTGGGCCTGGCGCAATGTGTGGAGGCCCCAATCATTCGGGCCCAAGAAAGACGCAGGCCGGCCCAATTGTGGCCCGCTAAAAACCAGGCCCGATAGAGTCGAATGTTTCGGCCCGGTCGACTACATCTGATTTTTTGCAGATAGCGAATGATGGCAGTAGCTAGTAGGAATTAAGAACAAACCTACTCTATACAATAAAGAAAGTATGGCATAGTAACTAAGAATAAACCTACACTGTACAATAAAGGATTTAAGGTATATTACATCCACTGGGCATCAAAATTCGCCACCAGTGATCGTAAAGTGTAACGAAGAAGCAGATTACAAAAAATCGGGCACCATTGCAACAGAACAAAAATCTCGAACCGAGACCACTTCCAAGACAAGACAAGAAAGGTTAGCCTTGCATGGGAACTAACTGCATAAGTCAGCCGAGCAAGGGCTGTGAGACCGACCTAGCATGTCGGTCATAGCTTCAGTGTAGCTGTTTAGCGATGAGGTTCTCATTGGTGTTCTCCGCAATCTTTCTTAGAGATAGGACTTCAAGTCGAAGTTGAGTTACGTAATGCCTTTCGCTAGAACTCGGGACTCAAGAAGTCGAACTGATTCGCATAACGAATTCGTGAGCTTGTCTCGATCGCTAGTCTCAAGTAACTTGAACACTTGCATCAAGACAAGACTTTGGGGTTGTCTCGCTATCTTCAAGATGTTTTGCCTTCTTTGCTGCAATATATGTTGGGTTTGTCTCACAGCCTTAAGCAGACTTGTGCATGCCATCAGGCATATCACCCCGAAACAAAGCAGAGAGATGACAGGTTTTGCACGTGTATAAACAAAGATGATAACTATGCTATCAATTCCATCCAACTTCAAATTAGAAAATAAAGAGTAAGTTCAATATATCAATAGCATAATTTGGCATTGTTCATAATGCAGGGAGCTTCACCACACAACTGGATTACCATGTCAACATAACAAGCATAGATGAAGGGCAAAGAAAATCATTATATCTATTTTGGATAATGTGCATGGCATGTTGTTCATATCATCAGCCACATCAGCAAGATAAAACAGGAGATGACAAGGTGCAAACGTGGGCTGCTTCACAACACACTGGATTATAGATCCACAAAAACAAGCATACATATAGGGAGTATTAAGTAATGTGCATGGTATGAATAAGGAATTTGGTTTTACAAGTAAAACTTAGAACTTACGGTTCTTGCGAACATGCATTTTGGTAGAAACAACAAACTAAACAGCAGTAAACGATAGGGTGTATGAGCAAATTAAACAGCAGTTGAGGATAAAGGCTTTAGAAGGACTGACTTACATTAACAGTTAACACCGGCTTTATAATGCCCTTCTCCATGTCAAGGGAAGGATAACTCAAGAATTTCAGCATAGAATCTTCTTCATAAGCATTGCTGTACTCTACATTTTGTAGAGAGTAATTATAGATATGATAATACCGAAGGGATAGAGGATAATGAAGATAAGATGCAGATTGATGCTACATAATCAACTACCAATCCTAGAAGTACAAGCGTTATAGGACAAAATGTAATCGACAAGAGCAATGGGCTACACTTCAAGACCGGCATTGTCTCACGTATTCTACTTGTTGGTAAGATTAAATATAGATCTGACCTTTTAGTAAATGGTGGGCGAGGGAGATAAGATGCAGAATGCTACACAATGAACCAATCCCTCTTCCCATAATACAAGAGTGTTTTGAACACTGGTGTACTGTACAAAACGTTCTTATATTATGGGACGAAGGGAGTAGCTATTAATGTAAGTACAGTGATAGACGATGTTCAGTCCTTACAAGAGGACTGCAGAGCTAAACCTCTTCAAAAGCATTGGTTTGATTCTAAATTTATGTAAGAGTCCATATGGATCTTATAATGTCCACCAAATGGATGATTACGAGGCTAACATTTTCAATGATGCTTCATAATCAAACAACTATGAAAGTAAGTATGGTCATACAGGGCAAGAGGTACTCACCAGAGAAATGCAGTGTGCAGTATAGTTGCGAGATTCTGTGGTCCCTTGAGAACGAATGTTCTTCTACTAATAGTTTTCGTACAAGTGAGACATTAAGGCAAATGCAGAAATGTAGTTCAAATTGTGATGTGATATCATAGATAGTACCTTACGCTGCAGCTGAGACCAATGTGTAACAAGATTATTCCAGTCACTGTTGGATAAATGTGGCACCGGAGACTTTACAGAAATTTCCTTCAGAGGCTTGCCATCGAAGTGCGCTTGCCTCAGGTATCAAGGAGTGCTTGAAAAGCGCAACCAACCCTTGCTCGTCTTCACAATCCACTTTGCTCCTCACCTATTTAAAAGAATGAAATCTTGTGTCTTCTGTCAGCAGAAACATATGCAGTAATAATGACCATGAATAACATTAGTACATTACTTATGCGTAAGTTGCGGAGGAAGACTAGAAATTGTTCTATGTCTGCGGTATAATCTTTCCATGAAGGAAAGATGCGCACAAAGTTCCTGACAACAACATAAGCTTCATCTTCCAAAATGGGAAGAAATGGAACATGGGTCCTATTTGCTGCAATTGGGGCTCTCCCTGGTTCGAAAAGGGATTTGGCAACTGGATTTGGTGTACTCTTTGTTGAAATGGGGCTTTTGCGTCGTAGAGCTGGTGCTATGTCAACTGGCATAATCATACTATTTGCTGCAGTTGGGGTCTGCTGAGTTGGGGCATCAGAAATGACCAGTGTAGTAGGGCTAGAGTCTGCTAGAGTTGGGGTGTTTTGTGAGTCAGGTGATATTGCAACTACACCTAATGGGCTATTTGATTTATCAGGTGCCACTACCTTTACCAAATACTTTGCTTGTGCTCCTCCACGATCAGCAATCGCCCTCTTCCTTTTGAATGTCTGATACACAAGAACAACATTTGAATGGATAAATATGGTATGATGACAGATGGAATATGTACTGAAAATGGATAGGCAGGGCGTATTCACATACACGATGTGTAAACTAAGCTAATGGCAGTTCAACAAAGTAGAAGCAATGCAAAGCATCAGTTGCAATATATGTGCGAGCAATGTAACCTTGGAAAGTTAGAGCAAGTACCTTGATGGGTGAATAAGATAGGGCATCTTCCTCTGACTCCTCCACTAGGAGCTACATTGACTTAGGTCTCCCTCTAGCTCGTAATCACCATTAGGATCATATTCTGAGCATGAATCTGTAGGTGGAGAGCATTTGCATTGCATTGCATCCAGACTTGATTTCAGTCCCTTAATGCCAAGTTTGACAGCCATGGCATTGTTCTGCTTTATTCTTTTCATGCGCGCAAGCTCATAATCATTATGATGCTGTTCAGAATCTGAGATTCATGAAAACATAAAAAGTAGTCATATTATCTATGGAATGCATTGCGGATTCAACTCGAAGAGTGTCTCCCTATAAACCCCTGCATATGCAAAGTTCACCTCCCTAGCCGTGCTGACCAGACCACACACAGAAATACAAAACCCTTATGTCTCTATAACAGGCAGGCACACATTTCAAAACTGAAGTAGGAATATTAGAATCATATGAAATTCGTATTTGAACAAATAAACTAAGCAATTATGAGTGGCATAATGTTTAGCTTCAAGGGTGGAGTGTTGGTAGTGTGACACAAAGCAAGTAGGCAGATTGTATTCCATGTAAAAGATTGAAACCTATGTAAAAGCTGCAAATGACACTTTCTTTCTATACAATGCAGTGTTCGTTGCCCACACATGATGGAAGAGAGATCACTTAGAGAAATACTATTCACTCATGTCTACGGTTCCAGTATTTAGAAACAGGGTGGTCCACCCTAAAAGAATATTGACAACAAATATGACAAGGCAAGCATAGATGTAGTGAATCAATCATTTACTTGTGAGCTTACTAGGACAAGTATGCAGAATTGTAACTGCAGTAGGAGACCGTCCAAAATCTGAATGAAGAAGTTTTTCTAGCACTTATTGTTTGCAACTAATCGACATGAATAATTGGATATTATATCAAAGAAAGACAAGTAAAATTGTCAACAAACACTACAAAAAAAATACACTTCCGTGATGATACGTGTTTGTCACAGTAGGTCGCGTTTTTTGTCATGCATGTACATCCATGACGATTTTATGACATAATCAAGATAGTCATACCTGTGCTGTCGTAGAAGTGTTCCATGACATTACCAAAATTATCATCACGGAAGTGTCCACTTCCATGACAATAAATCACGCGTCATAGAAGTGCTTTCGTCAAGGGTGACCGACACGTGGCATCCACCGTAATGGAACACCGTTAAGCTATCGGGTCCGGTTTTGGATCAGATAACTCGTTAACAGCCCGGACCAATGGGGATTTTCCACGTGTAAAATCATCATTGGCCGCAGGAAACACGTGTTGCCTCACCGTTGGGATATATGTCATCCACTCATTGGACAGGAGGCACCTATGATAGGTCAACACGTGGCACGGCCCAACAGTGGCCCATTTCGGTGAAAAAGGCCGGCCCCGTAAAAATTAGCAGGCCGGCCCATATAAGGCCTACTTGTGTCAGGTCCATTTAAGCCCACGACCCATACAAGATGTGCCAATTCGGCCTGTCAACGGCCCGTTAAAGATTTGACACCATTGCAGCCCATCGTCAGTTCGAGCCCATTAACAGCCCGCTATATATTTGGGCTCAATATCGGCCTGATGAGATTTTGGCCTGTTAACGACCCATTTAATGGATGGGCCAATTTTCAGGATGTACATCTTTTGGCCTTTTAGCGACCCATTTAAATGTTGGGCTAATTTCCGGCCTGGTGTGTCTTTCAGCCTGTTGACGGCCCATAAATCTGATGGGCCATTTGTAGTCGGACCTGAGTTTCGGCCTTTTAGCGGCCCATTTAAGTATTGGGCCAATTTCTGGCCCGGTGTCACTTTCATCCTGTTGACGGCCCATAAATCAGTTGGGCCATTTGTAGTCGCGCCTGAGTTTTGGCCTTTTAGTGACCCATTTAAGTGTTGGGCCAATTCCCGGCCCTGTGTGTCTTTCGGCCCGTTAACGGACCATAAATGAGTTGGGCCATTTGTAGTTAGACCTTAGTTTTGGCCTTTTAACAGCCCATGCCCTTCATGGTCCAATACCAGCCCGGTTTCTCTTTCGGCCTACTAAAGGCCCATAACACAGTTGGGCCATTTACCTTACTTTCGGCTTCTTAGTGGCACATGCTCTTCATGGTCTAGTACAAGCCCGCTTTCTCTTTCGGCCTGCTAAAGGCCTACAGTATAGTTGGGTGACAGTGCAACTATCCCTAGGTGGTTTTGGTAATTCATAACAACATATAGCTCATTGAGCTAATGGTATTCCAAGACTATTATTTCAGGAAAGCTCAATGAATGGCATGGCATGTATGATGAAAGTGGATCCCTCAAAATACTAATGACAAAGGATTGGCTCAATCTCAAAATCTCAAGACTCTTCATTTTATATTTTAGTGATCCAAGATCACATTGAGTCTATAGGAAAAGCCAATACTATCAAGGAGGGATGAGGTGTTGCTTAATGAGCCTCTTGCTTCATGTGCTTAGTGATATGCTCCAAAACCCTCAGCTACTTTCTCACATCCACAAATGACCTAAACCTAAAGCCAAAATAGGTCAAACCGATTCTTTCTATCCGGCGCCACCGATTTCAAATGTCATAGCCACTGCCACAAACCCTAAGCAAATCGGTCTTACCGATAGGGATCTCGGTCTCAATGAGATGGGATTGTAATCTCTCTGTTTCCCTTCGTAACGTTTCGGTCTAACCGAAGTGAGCGATCGGTCCCACTGAGATTGCAATGTAAATTCTCTGTTTCCCTTTTGTAACATTTCGGTCTCACCGAAAAGAGCAAATCGGTCCCACCGAGTTTACCTGACCAACTCTTTGGAAAGCTTATTAACAAAATCGGTCTCACCGAGTTTGGGTAATCGGTCTTACCAAGATTACGTTATGCCCTAACCCTAACCGAATTGGTCTTACCGAGTTGCATGTCAGTCCCGCCGAAAATCACTAACGGTCACTAGGTTTACTAAATCGGTCCGACCGAGTCTGTTGAATCGGTCCCACCGAGTTTGGTGAATTGTGTGTAACGGTTAGATTTTGTGTGGAGGCTATATATACCCCTCCACCTCCTCTTCATTCGTGGAGAGAGCCATCAGACTAAACCTACACTTCCAACTTACCATTTCTGAGAGAGAACCACCTACTCATGTGTTGAGGCCAAGATATTCCATTCCTACCATATGAATCTTGATCTCTAGCCTTCCCCAAGTTGCTTTCCACTCAAATCTTCTTTCCACCAGATCCAAAACCTATGAGAGAGAGTTGAGTGTTGGGGAGACTATCATTTTAAGCACAAGAGCAAGGAGTTCATCATCAACGCACCATTTGTTACTTCTTGGAGAGTGGTGTCTCCTAGATTGGCTAGGTGTCACTTGGGAGCCTCCGACAAGATTGTGGAGTTGAACCAAGGAGTTTGTAAGGGCAAGGAGATCGCCTACTTCGTGAAGATCTACCGCTAGTGAGGCAAGTCCTTCGTGGGCGACGACCATGGTGGGATAGACAAGGTTGCTTCTTTGTGGACCCTTCGTGGGTGGAGCCCTCCGTGGACTCGCGCAACCATTACCCTTCGTGGGTTGAAGTCTCCATCAACGTGGATGTACGATAGCACCACCTATCAGAACCACGCCAAAAACATCCGTGTCTCCAATTGCCTTTGAATCCTCCAGACCCTTCCCTTTACTTTCTTGCAAGTTGCATGCTTTAATTTCCGCTGCCTATATACTCTTTGCATGCTTGCTTGAATCGTGTGATGATTGCTTGACTTGTCCTAAGATAGCTAAAATCTGCCAAAGTCTAAAATTGGGAAAAGGTTAAGTTTTTAATTGGTCAAGTAGTCTAATCACCCCCCTCTAGACATAATTCAAGGTCCTACAAGTGGTATCAGAGCTTTGGTCTCCATTTGCTTTGATTTCCATAGCTTTTGGTGGTCATAGCCTTGGTTTCACAACCTAGGAGAGTATGGCGTCTAGCGAGGGAAATTATCACCGTAGAGGTCCTTACTTTGATGGTACTAATTTTGCTAGTTGGAAGCATAAGATGAAAATGCATATTCTTGGACATAACCCCGCCGTTTGGGCAATTATTTGTATTGGCTTGCAAGGTGAATTATTTGATGGGAGAGAACCGAACCGTGAAGCTAATGCGGAAGAATTGAAGATGCTGCAATACAACGCTCAAGCTTGTGATATCATCTTCAACAGATTGTGCCCCGAAGAATTCAGCAAAATCAGCCGTCTTGAGAATGCAAAGGAAATTTGGGATACTTTGATTGACATGCATGAAGGTACCGAATCCATCAAGGAATCCAAGTTGGATGTGCTCCAAAGTCAGCTTGACAAGTTCAAAATGAAGAATGGTGAAGGTGTCGCTGAAATGTACTCTAGGCTTGCTCTTATCACAAATGAGATTGCCGGCTTAGGGAGTGAAGAGATGACCGACAAATTCATCATCAAGAAGATCCTAAGAGCATTGGATGGAAAGTATGATACCGTGTGCACATTGATCCAAATGATGCCAAACTACAAAGATCTCAAGCCAACGGAAGTTATTGGAAGAATTGTTGCTCATGAGATGTCACTCAAGGATAAGGAGGAACTTCACAACAAGTCAAGTGGTGCTTACAAAGCCTCAAGTGAAGCCCCCACATCATCAAGTGAGAAACAAACCTTCAATGAAGAATTGAGCTTAATGGTGAAGAACTTCAACAAATTCTACAAGAGTAGAAGCAAAGAAAGAAGCTCCAAGTCAAGGTCTTACAATGACAAAAGATCTTCTAGTCGAGAGCGCAATTGCTACAATTGTGGGAGACCCAGACACTATTCCAATGAGTGTATGGCACCCTACAAAAGAAGAGAAGATTCTCCAAGAAGAAGAAGCTAAAGAGAAGAATCACCACCAAGAGAGAGGAGGAGTAGAGATGATCGTTATGAATGAAGACCCTCACGGAGAAGCAAGGATTCGGAAAGGAAGGACAAGTCATCAAGGAGCTACACAAAATGAAGACATCAAGCTCATGTTGGTGAATGGGTATCCGGCTCCGACTCCGACAATCACTCCGAGAGAAGCTATCACTCCGACTCCGAATATACTCAAGATGAAGGTGTTGCCGGTCTAGCACTTGTGTCAACCAACTCCTACGACATATTTGATTCACCAAATGAAGGAATTGGAAGATGCTTCATGGCCAAAGGTCCAAAGGTAACACATCCGGAGTATGTTGATTTTGATAGTGATGAAGATGACTTGCTTGTGGATGACAGTTTACTTGTTGACAACTCTAGTGATGAATACTATGATGAAACGTCAAATAATCATGCTAATCAAGATAAAACGAATGACAATGATAAGGAGAAGATTGAGCTTCTAACTAAAGAACTAAACACTCTTAAGTTAGCTCATGAAACTATCTTCGAAGATCATCGAGAACTTTTAAGGGCTCATGAGAAGTTACGCTTTGAAAAGCTCAATCTTGAGCAAGAGCATGAGTTCTTAAAAGCAATCAATGATGATCTCCGTAAGAAAAGTTCTTACATTGCCAAGCGTTTACTCTTATCTACTTACATGCCTCAAGTCAAGTCTAGTAACAAGTACAAGATAGATACTTCCTCTAGTAGTGACAATAATAATGTCAAATCCAATATTGTTGCTTCTAGTAGTTCTCTTGATTCCACTAATGATTCTCTTAGCCAAGTTACACTTGAGCAAGAAAATAGCTTATTGAAGGGAATTATAGAGAAAGGTGTTTACAAGAGCCTTGTCGGGAGTAAGCAATTCGAGGAAATTGTATGCAAGCAAGGAAGGCACCAGAAGAATCAAGGTGTTGGTTTTGAACGAAAGTTCAATGCCAATGGAGTTGAGTGGGAAGAAGATCAATACCCCAAGATGAAGTTTGTTCCTCAACAAGAGAAGTATGATCCTACTTCCTTCAAAGGAACACAAGCACAAGATGATCTTCCACCACAAGACCACAAGAACAAAGGCAAGGAAAAGCTTCAAGAAGAGATTGATGCATTTTAAGAAGCACCTAAGGCCTCGTTCAAGTGGGTTCCCAAGACTACGTCAAGTTCTACTTAATCAAGTACAACTACAACTCCAAGGATTCCCATCAAGATGATGTGGATCCCGAAGAAGAAGAACTAGAGAGTTCTTGAGGGTGACTCCGCCAACATTCTTCACTCATATCATTATGGCAAGAACAAGTGCAATAAACTTCCACATCTTGCACTAGTTCAAGGAGTCACAAACCCTCATGTTGGTAAGGCAAGGGACAAGGTAACCTAATGTTTTCATGGACATCATCTTGTGTGTGCTTCACTCTATGTCTATGGATATTCTTGCTTGTTCCTTGTGGGACTAACCCATGTAGGTAAGTTGAAAGTGCAACTCACTCCAAAGGATTGCTCCAAATGATCTACATCAACATTGAGCATCCACATCTTCAACACCTACATGAAGTCATCATCGACAAAACTCAAGGTTAGTTCATTCCTCTAAAAGGAGATCTCACATCTAGGGGGAGCTTAACTCTAAGAATTGAGTCAAAGCAACTCTAATGGTGTGAACACATCAATGCATTATGTAAAAGTGGTAACCCCACTTGAGCTTAATCAATGAGTATGACCTATGATCAAATGTTTTTCATTTGACTCCTAAGTCAATATACTCATATATAGATGACCTAGTCATCGCCAATTGTTTGATAGATGCTAGAATTGGTTGTGCATGCTTTGCCACATATTTCATTTGCCATCTTATTGTGTGAGCATGTTGGTGCATATTTTACTCATTCAAGGACATCCACTTGTTGTTTTGATTGTTTGGCTTCTTTTTCTTTTTGCCAAGTGGATGGACAAGAATGCCTAAGAACCTTCTCTAGCTATCTATGCATTTCTCGTCTCAAACTCTCTTCATGCTACATCACAAAATTTGATCAAGTCAGATTCGAACCACTTTGTGTGAGGAGCACTCGGAGTCCCTGATTCATCATAGACTTAAACTTCCAAAACTTCTTTGTGATTCTCGGTCTGACCGATTCCTCCATTTCGGTCCTACCGAGATCATTAAGTCGATCTGAGTTTTCAATCTCGGTGCAACCGATTTGAACTTTTCGGTCACACCGAGTTGCTGTAAGTGTACACAGTTATGCATCTCGGTGCCACCGAGTTGTTCCACTCGGTCACACCGGCTGTGGTCGGGCTATATATAGTCACGGCAAAATTTGAAATTCCTCCAAACCCTTCGCCACAAGAATAGCTCGCTCTGCCTCCAAGGTCTCCGGATCGTCTCCTCGTCGCCAGCCGCCTCCTACCACTGGTCTCCGCCGCCGTCAACGGATTTCAACCCCGCCGTTGCCGCCGTAGCGAGTTCATCGCCAAGCTAGGGTATGGACTTGATCACTGTGCTATCCTCGTCCGATTCCTAGCACATTGTGTTCTTATTGGTTCTTGCCATGATTGAAACACTCCTATCCAGTCAATGTAGTCCGTAGATTAGACGAGATTCGAAATTTTAGGGTTAGGTTTCCGCCGAAACCATCTCGGACCCATCGAGTTGAAAAACTCGGTCCCACCGATTTGGCTAACGCCATTGCACTAGTAACTCTCGGTCTGACCGAGAATTGCTAATCGGTGAGACCGATTATAGGACTTTGTGAAACCCTAGCAGTCTCGGTGCCACCGAACTGTGACTCGGTCCAACCGAGTTCATCAGTTTAGGTTCCAAAACTGCTTCGGTATCACCGAGTTTGAAAATCGGTTGATCCGAAATGCTTTCTGTGGAAAACTAAAACTGAATTTTTGAATCATTCTTTTGCAAAAATCTCTGCATTTTGTGATGCTCATCCATTCTATCTCATCTATAACTCTTCACTGGGTCAGCAGTTAGTGTTTGCAGCATGTCAGACCAGAGTGACAACCAGAACAAGTCAGAAGAACAGGTTCAGATGAGTGAGGGCACTAGTCCCTCCAGTTGCTCAGATGATGGCAGCAGGAGCACTCCTAGCAATCTGCCTAAGGCTGCTACCAGGCAAAGGAGGAAGAGAACCTCAGACTCAGAGGATGAGGACTATAGAGCAGAAGAAGATGAGGCTACTTCCAAGAAGGTAGTACTCAAAAAGGATGGCTCAGCACATAGCACAAAGCCTGGACTGAATAAGAAGGTTCCTGCCAAGAGGACACCTATGCCCAAGGTCAGAAGGTCCACTCAAGTGCCAGAACAATCTGAACTCAAAGAGGCACCTGCTAAGAAAGTCATAACTTCAAAATCCAAGAAAGTTCCTACTGGAGAAACAATGAAGTTTACCATTGAATCAGAGGATGAAGCTGCTCAGGATAAGAAGAAGAAGAGAGCAAGAACCACAACTGCCCAGGTTCTTGGAAAGCCCTCAATGAGAAGAGACTCTAAAGAAGAAGAAGAGGTTGCTGCACCAGCACCCAAGGCATCAAAGCTTATGGGTGATGCTATTAGATCAGGGGCTGCAACATCTAAGCCCAAGGAAGCACCCAAAGCTGCCCCCAAGGCCAAGCTTGACCAAAGAGGAATACCGTGAGTATTCCACTGCTAAAAGAACAAGGCCCCAGTGCCTAATGTTGCTGATGAGGAAGATGAAGAAGGACAGGTCCTAAGGAAGCTCAAGCCCAAGATACCAGACCACAATGATGCCCATCCTGTGGCTGAGGACATGAGGATCAGGAAAGACTCAGGGTTGAGGCTATGGAGGATGACAGATCCATATGCCTCAAGGAGAAGAACTGCTGTTGACTACAGGTTCCATACAAAGGAACAGTAGGACTTCTATGAGACAATCTTATTGGACAAGAAGCCCATAGTATGTGATATGAGATGGGTCGACTGGACCTACATAAAGGACAATGAAGAGCACTATCCTGGAGTGCAAGACAATTTTGTTGCTTGTGGAGTTGATGATTTTGTTGGGCAAAAGCTCACCAATTGGAATGATGAACTTATCATGCAATTCTACTCCACATCACACTTCTATCCAGATGGAAGGATAGTTTGGATGTCTGAAGGTACAAGGTACCAGTCCACTGTTGAGGAATGGGCAAGTCTGGTCAATGCCCCAAAGGAGAGTGAAGATGACCTGGATATTTATGCCAAGAAGAAGATGGACCATAATTCCATGGCACACATGCACAAGGAGATCCCAGACAAAGCTGTTGAGACACATAAGTTTGGATCAGTCCACTTTCTTCTGTCTGGGCTGCCAACTATCAATTGGATCCTAGGGCATACTTTTTTGCCTAAGTCTGGTGACCACAACATGATCAGAGGGCATGCAATCAACATGTTGCATTTGTTTGATGTGCGACAGAAATTCAAGGTCATGAGCCTTATGGTTGAAACCATTAAGAGGACTGCAGCAGATCAGAAGAGGAGCTGTGGATATGCCCCTTAGATTCAGGAGTTGATTAACTCAAAGATGGGAACAGGCAAATATCTATTGGATAAGGAACATTTTCCACTTTATCCAGACTTTGAGGACAATCAGGTTGTCATGAATGAGAATGATCCATCATCAGTACATGCTCAAGAGAAGAAGGAGAAGGCAAGGAAGGAGAAGGCTGCCAAGATGCCAACTCAAGAGGAGGCATCTGAGTATTTCTTGAAGAACAAGCAGGAGTAGCTTGGTTACTTAATAGCATCAACACTGAGGATAGAGAAGGGATTGGCCACCCTCACTCAGAATTAGGAGAGCTTGGAAAGAATCATGGAACTAAAATTTCATGATCTAGATGTCAAAGTAACTGAGATTCAGTCTGTTATGGAGCAGCTACAGGATGACATGCAGGAGAGGCAGGGCAAGACTACCACAAATGTATTTGCCAGAGTGCCTAGAGCCCAGAGGTCAGTGGTAGTGCCTGTGACAGACACCAGAGCCACATCATCTGCACCAGCTACAGCTCCTACAGCTCCAGTGCAACCAGCTCCAACATCAACTCCAGCACCCTCTACTTCAACTGAAGCCTTCGTTCTTGGAGTTATCCGGACACCACCACCTGAAGATCAAGCCTGAGAGTCGATCTAGCACTATGCATTTTCTATGAACTTTTTGGTAACTTGTTGCCAAAGGGGGAGAAAAATGTATAGATCATAGGCTTCGAGAGAGAGAGAGTGTTGCTTTTATTCTCTCTTGATTTGGTGGTTAAACTTGTTTGCTTTTGATTGCTTGAGATACTATGCTATGCTTGTGAGACATTGATGATCATGTGTTTGATCATAAGCTACACTTATGCATGTTTGATGATATTATCTTATCTATCCTATGTGATCATTCACTTTGCTTGGTGATGAGTGCATGTATTCAATCTTTATCATTTTGAGCGCTCCACCAAGATGTATGTGACATGGAAGAGTAACGCATGAGCCTAATTCCTTGTGCATTTGCAGTCCAAAACAAATCTTAAACTATGCACAAATTTAGGGGGATCTCTTGCTTATCACATACTTCTCAAAGCGATGATGTTGTTAAATCTTATTATCATTTGTCGAAGCTTTGATCTATATGTTGTCATCAATTACCAAAAAGGGGGAGATTGAAAGTGCAACTATCCCTAGGTGGTTTTGGTAATTCATAACAACATATAGCTCATTGAGCTAATGGTATTCCAAGACTATTATTTCAGGAAAGCTCAATGAATGGCATGGCATGGATGATGAAAGTGGATCCCTCAAAATACTAATGACAAAGGATTGGCTCAAGCTCAGAAGCTCAAGACTCTTCATTTTATATTTTAGTGATCCAAGATCACATTGAGTCTATAGGAAAAGCCAATACTATCAAGGAGGGATGAGGTGTTGCTTAATGAGCCTCTTGCTTCATGTGCTTAGTGATATGCTCCAAAACCCTCAGCTACTTTCTCACATCCACAAATGACCTAAACCTAAAGCCAAAATCGGTCACACCGATTCTTTCTATCCGGGGCCACCGATTTCAAATGTCATAGCCACTGCCACAAACCCTAAGCAAATCGGTCTTATCGATAGGGATCTCGGTCTCACCAAGATGGGATTGTAATCTCTCTGTTTCCCTTCGTAACGTTTCGGTCTAACCGAAATGAGCAATCGGTCCCACCGAGATTGCAATGTAAATTCTCTGTTTCCCTTTTGTAACATTTTGGTCTCACCGAAAAGAGCAAATCTATCCCACCGAGTTTACCTGACCAACTCTCTTGAAAGCTTATTACCAAAATCGGTCTCACCGAGTTTGTGTAATCGGTCTTACTGAGATTACGTTATGCCCTAACCCTAACCGAATCGGTCCTACCGAGTGGCATGTCAGTCCCACAGAAAATCACTAACGGTCACTAGGTTTACTAAATCGGTCCGACTGAGTCTGTTGAATCGGTCCCACCGAGTTTGGTAAATTGTGTGTAACGGTTAGATTTTGTGTGGAGGCTATATATACCCCTCCACCTCCTCTTCATTCATGGAGAGAGCCATCAGACTAAACCTACACTTCCAACTTACCATTTCTGAGAGAGAACCACCTACCCATGTGTTGAGGCCAAGATATTCCATTCCTACCATATGAATCTTGATCTCTAGCCTTCCCCAAGTTGCTTTCCACTCAAATCTTCTTTCCACCAGATCCAAAACCTATGAGAGAGAGTTGAGTGTTGGGGAGACTATCATTTGAAGCACAAGAGCAAGGAGTTCATCATCAACGCACCATTTGTTACTTCTTGGAGAGTGGTGTCTCCTAGATTGGCTAGGTGTCACTTGGGAGCCTCCGACAAGATTGTGGAGTTGAACCAAGGAGTTTGTAAGGGCAAGGAGACCGCCTACTTCGTGAAGATCTACCGCTAGTGAGGCAAGTCCTTCGTGGGCGACGGCCATGGTGGGATAGACAAGGTTGCTTCTTCGTGGACCCTTCGTGGGTGGAGCCTCCGTGGACTCAAGCAACTGCTACCCTTCGTGGGTTGAAGTCTCCATCAACGTGGATGTACGATAGCACCACCTATCGGAACCACGCCAAAAACATCTGTGTCTCCAATTGCGTTTGAATCCTCCAAACCCTTCCCTTTACTTTCTTGCAAGTTGCATGCTTTAATTTCCGCTGCTTATATACTCTTTGCATGCTTGCTTGAATCGTGTGATGATTGCTTGACTTGTCCTAAGATAGCTAAAATCTGCTAAACTCTAAAATTGGTAAAAGTTTAAGTTTTTAATTGGTCAAGTAGTCTAATCACCCCCCTCTACACATACTTCAAGGTCCTACATTGGGCCATATGTAGCCCAAACTTAGTAACGGCCTGTGAAATAAATTGGGGCCACCTGTTGCCCGCTTCGATGTCGGCCTGTTAACGACCCGGGAGGTAAGAGGGCCGACCATTAACTTCGGCCTAGTAACGACCCATTAACTTAATCGGCCCACTAAAGTTCGTACATGTCTTTAGGCCAAATTAGATAATTTGAGCCCATTACAACGAGTAATTATGCACAGGACCAAAACCGATCAAGCAAAGGTACGACATACGTGGAATAACGCTTGCACATCCAAAGATATATTACAGAAATTACATCCACCGGGCAATCAAAGATTGATGCCAAGCAAATAAATGAGCGTAACCTAACCATCTACAACGCCACAATCTCCAACCTCAAAGACAGATGACGCCTATAAGCATGTGGGCAAGTTCTTGCTACTTTGCTACTCGCTCTCAAAACATTGATCGCTTGTTGTGTCGCATCGACTCAAGCACCTCCGATTCATCCACCATTTCCATCATTGCTTCAGCCATTAATTGGTTCACAAACATACATTTATTCCATTGCATTCGAGATGAGGATACCGAATGATTCAGATGGCGATTTTGGCGTGCTTGTATTATTGATAGTGGAGAGTGTCTTGACCACTGCATCATAACATAAATTAGGACGGGAACGAAACAGATTAATCATGAGTTATTGCCATATTACCTGGCCTAGATTTAATGGAAAGAAACAATGGGGTTGCCTTGCTATTTTCAGAGTTTGTCTTCTTATCTTCAGCAGCCTGCACAAAATTAACACACTAGCATTGCTATCATTGGCCAAGTCAGATAATAGGAAAGCAACATTGACACAACGAATATTTGGGCAACTAGCCTACACCAAATTAACACAATATGGCGCAACTATCATCAGCCAGGTAAGGTAGTACGAAAGCAACATTGACACAATGAATGAATGGGCAACCAGAGAAGCACTACAATTCAGTAATGTGTGTGATATGAGATAGTACATTCATGCAGCTCAGTATGCAAAACTACCAGGCAGTTTTCCTTACAAAAATCAACATTGGCGCCTTTAACATTTTGCTACAACTAATTTTAGATCAGATAAAGGTTAGATTCACGCCGATTAACAAAATACATGTTGATGTAAAAATATAGTGATATACAACAGGTATTTACATCGGCATTGGAGCATAGAGAATTCCCGCAAGATATTTTCCTCGAATACGATCCCAATGGAGGAAGTCTTCTATCATTTAACCTTATTTTCTAAAAGAGAGATGGGTAAGAAACACATAGAAAATATGATCAGAATGCTATAAAATTTCATGATGCGAGGATACGCACACGCTTCTTAGAATGGAGTTAACATTCTTTTGCTGGACTGGAGCGGACTAGTTCTTTGGCCACTGGAATATGCTTATTATCGCGGGAGTTGGATTTCTCTGTCGGCCGGAGCAAGATCTATGAAAAATGGAGTTGGTTTATTATCTCCTGGCGTTTGGATCTTTTGCAAAGACCTGGTTTGTAGCCCTTCAGATTCTAACATAGCCGTCTTCCCCTTGCATGCCTTATATAGAAGAATGGTGATTCAATTATAAAACATGCTACAACAGAGATGTAATAGGTACCGAAGAATAGAAAGGCATGGCATATTGACATGTATTCCCTCCATCCAGAAATAAATGGATGGGTCTAGGCATATTTCAGTTCTAGATACATCCAGTTTTATCCATTTCTGCGACATTTAATCCGGACGGAGGGAGTATGATGTAAGAGCTTGGGATACGACATGACAACATAGTAAAAAAAACACTGAAAAACCCACTGCAGAACCAAAGTATTCAAACCCACTGATATGAGATAGCACACTCATGCAGCCCAGGATGCAAAACTACCAGGCAGTTTTCCTTACAAAAATCAACATTGTGGCCTTTAATCATACATTTTGCTACAACTAAATTTAGATCAGATAAAGGTTGGATTCACGCCGATTAACAAAATACATGCTGATGTAAAAATATAGTGATATACAATAGGTACTTACATCTACATTGGGGCACAGAGAATTCCTGCAAGAATCTTTCCTCATAAACGATACCATTGCAGAAAAGAGAGATGGGTCAGAAACATGTAGAAAATATGATCAGCATGCTATAAAATTTCATGATGCAAGGATACGCACACGCTTCTTAGAATTGAGTTGACATATTTTTGCCGGATCGAGCGGACTAGTTCTTTGGCCACCGAATCGCTTATTATCGAGAGGAGTTGGGTTTCTATGCCGAGCAAGATTCTGTAAAAACTAGAGTTGGTTTATTATCTCCTGGCATTTGGATCTTTTGCAAAGGCCTTGTTTGTAACCCTTCAGATTCTAACATAGTCGTCTTCCCCTTGCGTGCGTTGTATAGAAGAATGGTGCTTTAATTATAAAACATGCGACAACAGAGAGATGGAATAGGTACCAAAGAATAGAAAGGCATGACATATTGACATGCATTCCCTCCATCCAGAAAAAAATGGATTGGTCTAGGCGTATTTCAGTTCTAGATACATCCTTTTTATCCATTTCGGCAACATGTAATCCGGACGGAGGGAGTATGGTGTTAGAGCTAGGGATACGACAGGATAACACAGCAAAAAAACACTAGTTGAATGTAAAACTATATGCTAGCGGAATACGTACAGAAATAACTAAGGCAACATACATGTGTATGATTGGGAAAATAAGATGGCATTGCAACAGAGCACCAGAACAACACTTCAATGTAAAAATGGTATGGCGTATGATGAAGTACATACCGATGAATAACAATGCATAAGATATTCGAAGCATGATGTCCAAATTAAGCAGATGGCATTGCGATAGAGTAGAATGACAAGATTTGAATTTGAAAACATGTTATCATGAATGGAATAGGTATTGAAAAACAGGAAGGCATGACATATTTACATGCATGATCAGCATGCTAAGCACATGGCATTGCAACAGAGTAGATACACTCCAGGACATTGTATGCACGTTGTACCCATATCACAGGCCAAGTTAGAGCAAGGACCTTGTGGGGTGAAGAGGATTCATCATCTTTCTGCAAGTCTTCTGAAGAACTGCCTTTACATGTTCCATCATATTGGGTATCATTGACATCAAGTTTATTCGCCTTTACATTGCTCCGCGAGGTTCTTGTGGATATATTAGTGTGTGCAATTATATCTGACATGCATGGAAGACAACTAGTAGTTAGATTTATGTAATGAGTGCCTGTAGGAGACGACATAAATAGTAGGACTGGGGTTAACTAGCAACAACAGGTCTCACAAACTAAAGCGAGAACACAGATGAAAGCTACATAATATGTATCGTTTGTACTCGAGATTAACTAGATGACACACAAAAGTATTAAAGAACAACATAGGTAATACTAGAAGTGGTATAATACTATAATCACCAGCCTGTGGGATAGCATTGGCTGATGGATGATCACTATGGAACAACGTTACCTAAAGAACAAGTATCTTAGCTGAACTATGGAACAACGTGAACTCCTGAACAAGACCCGTAAGAGATTAGCATGAATATACAGTGAAATGTGATGATCTATTTTCCATGCTTAGATGAATAACAAAGCCATAAATGTTGCACACAAGTAAGATGAGGTTACAACCTATCTGGCTGCAGTTGTTGTGAGCATCATGTGCATAGGAGTGAGCATCATGTGCATAGGAGTGAGCATCATGTGCTGACTTGTCGATGGCCCTGCAGTTGTTGTGGCTGTCCATGTCGGGCATGCACATTCGATGCAGGGAACTGTTGAGTGGGGACTATAGCTCCCTTCTGGTGTATGCTTCCCTTGTTGGAGCAGCTGCGGTGAGTCGGAAGATGGTGTGTCTGAAGATGCAGATAACGCATAATGTTAAGAACGACATATCTCTTTGATCCAAGAAATACACTAAGAGATCAACAAAGAAGGTACGAGAGTGGTCACACGCCTATTGATCAAGACTAAATTGGGTCACACGATTTTATTTTATTTTGGTATCGTCGATCTACGCCGGATGGCTTGATGGCCGCCTTGTGCCTCCCGGCCGACACTGCTCGAATCTTCCCGAAGAGCCAGCCACCAACAATGAGCAGCCTGCCTCCGCCGTCTGTGGCCTCGGCCAAAACCCCGCTCCTCGCCCCACCACACTGCCGTGGTTGCGCCGCCCCCGGGCCAATCCACAAAGACTCCCTGTCATCCAGATCCGGCGGCGGCAGTACCTTTAACCCACACATCTCTAAACGATAGCCATCTAAGCGCTGCTTCCACGGTGAACTTGCGGCCCCGCACCCTTATGTTAGACACCAGCCAACCGGCAGCCTAGGAGCTTCGCCGCCTCGAGGGGTGCTGCTTCCCATTGGGAATCGATTGGCCCAGAATAAAAATTCAGACAACTGACGCCTAAATAAAGTGATTTGAGATGAGGGTGCGACCTATCTGGCGGCATGGTGAAGTAGGCAGGTCCAGCTGTCGAGTCGGTGAGGCCGACGCGGTTGTGGTGGCAACTGGCGGCAGAGAAAGCGATGTCGCGACGGTCGACGGCTATGCGGAAGCAGCGCCAGGACTCTGGACGGATCCGAAGTTGGAGCCGCTCCGGTGCCATGAACAATGGCGGGGGTGAATCGGCTCCGGTACGGTTCACGCGGCCATCGTCGAGGTAGCACCAGCAGCACGGAGTAAGAGGCACATGGCCCAGTGCACGACGGCAATTGGACATTAGGGAGGAAGGCGGCTGTGAAATTGGTGCGGTGGGGGGCGCCATGGAGGTGGGGCTGAGGTTTCGCGGCTCGGGAGAAGGGAGCTTCCCAGGGAGAAGGTGATTTGGTGCCCACGAGGTATGAATGGGGCGGGCGGGAGGGGGGGGAGGGGGATTGGGAGGAGGGACCATGTCTTACTGGACGATTTGTCCAAATGTGAGGGGAGTTACAGCCTACCTTGCCTATAGGCTTCTCGGCTTGGGTCTGTGTAATTGAGGGTCGGGATAGTAGAGTAACTTTGCTTCTCCCCAAATAGTGGGCGGAGCGATTTCAAGCAGGAGGGCGTGTTTTGAACTATAGTGGGCGCGAGCGATTTCGGGCGAGGAGTGCGTGTTTTGAAATAGTGGGCGCGAGATATTTCGGGCGAGGAGAGCGTGTTTTGCCGACCATGGTTTATGAATTATTCGGCACATGTCATTTCGGCTGAGGAGAAGGTGCACTTGGATGAAGTTACGAACCTACCCTCGATGTACAACGAGCCAATTGATGCGTGTCCCACATAGGACGGTAATTTCGCGTCTCCCATTTATTTGCTCGGGCGAATTCCACCGAAAGCGAGAGGATGTTTAACGGTTCATTCAAATTTTGGGAGAACGAGCATCCACGCCTACCTTACCAAGTCGATTCAATCAAATTTTGAAATATTAGCTTGCCACTTCTTTTTAAGCCGAGAGATGATGCTCGGAGTAATGTGTTTTACATGCTTGTTGCTAGCGATTTACTATATGACAAATAGTTGACCCACTCAAAACGCGAATCAAACCCAAAATGAAATATCTCGATTCAATGAAATAGCTCTGCTCAAGAGGTTAAAATAGTGAACTAAATCCAAAATTGAACACCTCAATTGAGTAGCATGTTGTACAGTATTATAGTACTCCATGAACATGTTGAAAGTCAAATTAATGAACTTGTTTGATATACGCATATATTCGTTCATGTGTGGATTGCAGACAACATGTTCTCCAATTTAAATATTTGAATGCAGGTTTATATCGAAACATGGTTTATATCAGTCTTTGATGCATAGAATGTGACCTCCCCCTCTCCCGGACTCATGTTCTCTCTCTCTCTCTCTCTCTCTCTCTCTCTCTCTCTCTGTGTGTGTGTGTGTGTGTGGGGGGGGGGGGTCTTTCTAGTTCGCATGCATATATACACCATCTATAGGTTTATCTCGCACACTATGTATGATACTCTAGCTAGTACAAGCTAGATATCTTTGGTGCACTCATCGTACGCACACAAATTCCTTGGCTCTTTGCCCAGAACTCTCTCATGCACCACTATGTCGCCTCGGAGCTCTTCCCCTCTCTCAAACTCTCCATCCACCTGGTCACACATACACATGCATATCTCACTGCACTGATAGGCCCATCTAAAACTCTATCTCTCTCCTCATTCTCTCTCCATCTCACACGCACACACACACAATCTCATGCCCAGCTAGCCAAGTATGGTGGTCTCTCACTCAATTGTAGGCACACGCAGTCCCCCCTATATGTATATGACTAGCTAATCTTAGTCTCCATCACAAACATGTGCATGGTCTATCTCGATTTCTCTCAGGGCATCTTTCTATCGCAAGACGCACTCCTTCGATCTCCCACCCATATAGTCCCTCACGATCTCGAGGGATCTCTATCACAAACACACCTCTCTCCCTCCCCATGCGTCCATGCCATCCATTTGTCCCTCTCGACCTTTTTTCCTTGTTGGCCAGACCTCTATTGGACATGTGCTACAGGGGTGTCTCTCTCTGTTGCAAACAATCACACACTAGCTATCTTCGTGTATCTCCTCGCCTTGCTTTTTCCATCTCGGAGATGCATGCGTGATATGTTCGCATAAGAAACAAAAAAACACACACTCTCTCTAATTTATCGTTTGTTGTCACTTTCTCTTTCACACACATACTCTTTTTGCACGCTTACTCATTCTCCTTCACACACACTTGATCTGTCTCGATTGAGGCACTCTCCTCCGTCCATAGCATATAGATTTATTGAAAAGTCAAACATCACAAAGTTTGACCATGTACGTGGAGAAAAAGAATTACATCTAGTACGGCAAACATATACCATTAGATTCACCATGAGATGTAGTTTTTGTATGATATATCTTTGGTATTGTAGATATAAATAACATTTGCATAAACCTGATCAAAGTTTCAAAAGTTTGACTTCTAAAAAATTTACATGCACTGCATTATCGAGCGGATGGAATATCTCTTTACCCCTCTCAGCTATCTGATGCACCACTCAGCCTTATAGGGGCTCCTCAATCTCTCTCAAACTTTATTGGTCAGTTTGGTTCGTGACCTGACTCTCATGCCTTGATGGCCGGTACTGCCTGGTGTGGACGTGAGATGTAAAATATTTCTGCCTGGGCAGGCTTGTGTGGTGTTGTAGCGTTTGGTTCATGCCTGAGCCAGGCAAAGCATCAACGTCCCATCAATCAATCCATGCATCAATTATTTAATGCTAATATCCATCCATGTTGCTGTTAGCCTCGTGGCCTGTGGGGACCCCGACTCATAAGTCGTGATCACCGAATGCACGTGTACAGTGATCCCAGAGATCAATGCTCACTGAACACACAGAAGCTGAATAACAAGAGTCTTACATCCATACATACCAGATTACACAAGTAGGACCGTTATGGTCAAGTCTTGAGTACAACATCGCAGCGAAATCTTCGTCGATAACTTGGACCCATGCCATCTGCCTTAACCCTACAGGCATTCTGACTGGGAAGCATCCTAGCTCGCGTGTTCGCACCAAGAGTTCTTCATCACATCCTCGTTCTTTCATGCCCGGTCAATAAAATAACCAAGGCAAGCCAATGAGTACTTTGAATGTACTCGCAAGCAACCCATGTTTTGGTTCAAGGTACAACAATGCATGACATAAGTAAATTTTGCATAAAGCTAGTTTTGAGTGCAATGACATGTTCAACATCCTATAAAGCATGCATCAAGAGAATTCAAGTAACCATGAGATCTGGTCACGATATCAACATAAATAGAGTGGGCACCAACCCATTTATCATAAACAGTGGGCACCAACCCATCTCGGCCGTGTCAAGTCCTTTGACTTGACCCAAGTCATTTCCATCATCACACACACCGGTTTGTAAACAAGTGGACGTAGCCCAAGAGCGGTTACCCAACTGCCCATGACCGTGGACACGCCTATTCAATAGTTTTACACTCGCAGAGGTTGCACACTTTACCCACTAGATCCGGGAACTTTCGTGTCATCCACGACCATGTACCTCAAGTACCGGGGTAAGCACCGATCACTACCTTTCCCTAGACGACACTAACATGGAGTCCACTGATTGGTAGTAATCCCGTGCCCAACATTTCACATCATAAGGTTGTGGAGCCTCGCCCCATATTCATCACATACCACAAGCACGGGTACCAACGGTGTGCCCGTGTCAGAAGATGCATATGGCCGCCCGCCCTACACGCACGACCGTCCCGAGAGAGAGCACCAACTCTCCCCGTCACTAGTAATGCGGCCCCAAGATAGTATCGGTCTAGGTACTCAATAATGCCCTTTCCCATATAAGGGTAGAGTGGTTGCGCATGTAAGGTTGGAATAACGGTCGCAACTCCGACCAATCCGTTTTGAAAACAACACACACTTCCTTTGCACACCACTTCGCCATCAAGTGGTCACCCATCTCATCATCTCCTCGGCATAAGTGGCACCCGATGGGGTTTTCAAAAGTCTTTTGAAAAGCTTTGCCTCCTTCACCATGCGTAAACCCATCCCTTTTTGTGTAGCATCTACATTAGCATCCTATCTACTCCCACCGGCATAACCCTCATAAGAAGGTAGGGCCATGCACAATGCAAGTATCAACGAGAAAATAACGGAGGCAACCAACCCACGTGGTTCACCATCTCACCATGGTTCCGATGCATCAATAATAAAGAGCTATATATGACATGCATAAAAAGGGGTTTCATAGACATGGTCAAAGGGCTGCTTGCCTGTTTAACAAAGTCTTGAAATCTTCTGGTCCTTCTCCAAGTACTCCGTCTACTTCGTCAACTAACGTCGGAAACAAACACAATAAGCAACACAACAAGGCAAGAATAAATTTGCTCTAAAATGTGAAGTTGACTTTTATTGATACCTCTGGTCATATGAGGAATGACCAAAGTGATTTCATTGGAAGTGGATCAATGGACATCTCCTAACATTTCAATATGATGGAATCAAGAGGTTTATGGATTTGCTAGAAGTGTACAGAAATATTATTTTGAAAATGAGCAAAGGCACCCGCTTAACAAAGGATGATTTTAGAAGCATCTAGGAATTGGTTTCACTGGATTTGGAGTTCAAATGTATTTCCTATGAATTTGCAAAGTCGATAAATATGAAGAAATGGCTCAATAATTTGTGTGGTACAGAAAGTATCAAGAAAAATGTTCATAAACTAGGTTATGAGCTTAGATTCATCTAGGAATTGGAATCATGGCATCTGGATCAATATTGAGCTCTCTGTGATTTTCTAAAGTTTATCACAGAAATAGGAAAAATAGGATGTGATAATTATTTGTGAAGAAAAGTCTCGAAAATGTGCATGTTGCACCAACAGGTAGATCATCATTTATAGAGTCACTAGAAATTTGAATCATCAAATTTGGACTTAGAATAAATAATCTATGGATTTTTACAAGCTGTACAGAAAAGAAAAAAAAAGGAAAAAAGGGTTTTACCCAAATGGGCTGGATCTGGGCGGCGGCGGCACGCACCGGGCGAGGCTTAGTGGCAGGCGCCACTGGGCCGGCCCAGTGACTCGGCCGCATGCGCGCAGGGGCCACGACGAAGGTGGCTTCCAGGAAATACGCCTTCACGCAAGGGAGGCGGTGAAGGTGGAAGGCGTCTCCACTTAAACGGCGGGGCCCAGCCTATGAGTCGCTGACGCGCGGGGCCCGCCTGTAGGGTTCATCCCCAACCTCCCGCGCGGGCGCGTCGGGAGACAGAGGAGGCGAGGCCGGACGGTGCGGGCGCTTCCCGACGCAGTGCGGGCCACCTCCGGCGACGCCTGGCGACTGAGCGCCAGAGGCCATGCCGCACCCACCCGTGGGTGGCACGGTCTCCCCGAGGCATCGGGCTGAGCAGGGCACTGGCCGCAGCGGACGAGGCTGATAGTGAGGTTGGGGGCACGGTCAAGGCTGCATGGAGAAGAAGAAATGGAGTCCGGAGAGGGCCGTGGGGAGTGGGTGATGCTCAGTGCGGTAGGAGGTGAGAGGAGCACCGGAGAGCTCAAATTTGAGCGGTGGCCGGTGGCAAGATTTCCAGCCATGGAGGTGGATGGGGGCACTAGGGGAGGAGTGGATGGGCCTGGGGAGCGTATGGGAGAGAGAGAGCCAAAGGACTCCAGAGAGAGGCCTCGGGCGGCCTTATATGGCGAGGCGATGGTGCACCGCGGGTTCGTGCGCCGGCGAGCTCGCGCTCGTTGCTACGGGCCTCGGGATGGTGATGCACCGCGTCTAGGGCGTTCCTGGATTCGGTCCAGAGCTAGGGAAGAGAAGAGAGAGCGGGGGGCCAGGGCACCACGCGTGTGAGGTCGCCCATTGAGCGCCGGGCGGCGGCGGCAAGCGTCGAGAGAGGCAGCAGGAGGAAGAGAGAGGAGGGGGCCAGCTCGGTGTCGTGTTGCAGACGTCGAGGCACCTCGACTGGCGTGAGGGGGAGGCTCGAGGTGGTCGGGGGACGCGGCGTCAACGGTCGGGAGCACACTGATGTGCTCCAGAGCACGCAAATGGCCGGCACCCGCGGCTTTTCCTCGCGTCCTCACGCGCCCACTTGTGTCTAGTGGCTGCCCAGGGGAGTAAGCAATGTGGGACAGGCATTGGATGCCCTGGGGCTTGCCAGGAGTGAGAGACGGGTGAGAGAATGGGAGGGAAGCTGCTGTCCAGAGGGGCAAAAAGGGATTTTCACCCCCTTCATCATGGCTTCTCGGGCAGGGAAAGATGCAGGAGGTAGAGGAGGATCAGATGGGGCTGTGGGAAAAAGATCAGCTCATGGAGATTAGTGGAAGTGGACAAAACAGGCATTTTAATTATCTTCCAGAAGGTGTTTGATGGTGGTTTGGGCAAGTAGATGATTTTCATATGCCATGAGACTCCATAGGGCGAAATGACACATATAATTAGGGCCTTCCACCAATTTGGAGATCATTTGAAGAAAGTTGACAATGCAACTTTGGTAAACCCTAGAAATTAGCAGAAATGAACTTGTGTAGATTTAGTTGAGCAAATCACTTCTCCTTGATGCACCACTTGGTGTGGTGGCCTCATTTGGTCATGTGATCATGCTCACAAAACTTGGGGTCATGGAGAGAAAGTTGGTAGTACAAAGTAGTTCAAATTTGATTCTGGTCAGAGAGGGTTTTGGGGCACTTTGATCAATATAACTTGCTCTCCAACTTGTTCCACTTGGTCTCGATGAATAATTAGACCATGGAGAATGTTCACCAGGTTTGAGAACATTTGGACATGTTTGGCAATGTAAAGTTGCTCAAACTTCAAAATAGACAGAAATGGTTTTGAGGGGATTTGATGATGTTATCTTGTTCTCCAAGACATGAGACTTGGCAAGATCACCAAATATGTCATATGTGACATGATAGAATTTTCTTGGAATTTTGGAGAATATTTCCTTGTAAATATTTCAAAAGCTTGAAATATCCGTAAAGGGTTTTTGAGGAATTTGACCAATGTTTTTAACATGACCATGTGTTGAAATTTTATATGTGGACAATATATGTCCTATGAGTTTCCTAAATTTTGTCAAATATTTTTGAAGCAATAAAATAATTTTTCCTATTAAAGACCATTTCTGGCCTTAATAAAAGCTTTTAAATAAAATAGGAAAATAACTTTTAAAATTATATTTTGTGGTTTCGGGTATCCTACATCTAATAGGAGTCAAATATATTTTTGGAAAGATTTTTACTGCCCTTAATTAAGTACTTGCAAGGCAAACCTCAACTTAGGGTTTTTGAAAACTAATTTTAGAAAATACTTTTGGCCAAATTATTTTTGCAAGAAATTATTTTATATCCTATACACATGGCATGATCATTGGGAAAGGTTTTTGGAGCAAGGAGATGAAGTATAGGAGTTGGAGGATTTGTTTGATTTTAGAGCACTTGCAAACAGCAACAAACATTCAATCAAAGCAAAGACAAAACACTCAAAAGTTTTTGTCAAACCACATTTTAGCATGATTTTATTAGCTTAAGTGTTGTGCCATGAAAATCAGGGTGTGACATGGCCGCATGACCAGGCGTGGCAAGGCGTTCGAAATCGGTCGCTTGGGCCAGGCTACTTGCAGTGTCTGGAGTTTAGCCAGGCTAATTAAAGTGCAAGGGAACCTAGGCCAGGCGGGCT
This sequence comes from Aegilops speltoides, assembly GCA_021437245.1. Taxonomy (NCBI): domain Eukaryota; kingdom Viridiplantae; phylum Streptophyta; class Magnoliopsida; order Poales; family Poaceae; genus Aegilops; species Aegilops speltoides. The sequence goes on along the minus strand of CM038147.1, from coordinate 336,544,860 downwards.
TTCTGTTTACAGGGTAGCAACCAAACAAGCGTGCATGAATTCCAGCCACAACCCCAGGCCAGGCATAAGATGCTCAAGACGCAAGCCAAACTGGCCTTATATCTCCCTGGTTCACACATACACATGTCTCGCTCGCGCTATACATATAGACCCATCCAACACTCTCCGCCCTTGTTCTCTCTCCATGTGACACACACCCCCTAAGTACCATAATCCCTCATTTCATCATAGGCTCTGTTTGGATCCATGGGTTAGAGTTAGTTTGGGTTAGTTTGGAGTCAACTAACCCAAAAAGATGCAAACAGGAGGGTTAGTTTGGGTTAGATGCATCTAACCCATCCAAAAAAACTAACCCATCCAAGAGGTGCTTATTTGGGTTAGTTCTTCTCGGGACCACTAATAAACACTTCTTTCTCTCGCCTCCCTACAAAGATATCCTCCCCACTTCCTCAAGCTTCTCGTCCTCCTCCTCCCTCCCTCCCTCTCGCACCGCCTGTGAAGGTACCTCACCAGATCAAGCCCATCTAACCCTGCCATCCAAACACCTCTTTACTTAGAGTTAGTTCAGGGTTAGTTCAGGGTTAGAATCTAACTCTAACCTCTAACTGAGTTAGAGTATCCAAACAGGGCCATAGGCGCAAGCACCCCCCTCCTAAGTATGATTATCTCTTACTAGCCATCAGGAACACACGTATTGTCTCCTTCCATCCATACGCCTATCTCGATATCTCTCGGGCATCTTCTATCGCGCACACACCTTGTCACCGATCTCCCACCCATGTAGTCCCATCACGATCTCTAGGGATCTCTATGACAAACATACACTCTCTCTCCCCATGTCTGCATTTTCTCCATACGCTCTCTCGACCTCTCTCCCTTGTTTGTCGACCCTCTTGGCCACGTGCTAGGGTCTTGTTTCTCGGTTCCAAACAACCACACACTATCTCCTCACCTTGCCTCCGTTGTCGAAGATGCATGTGTGATATGTTTGCATAAGACACGCACGCTTTTTTTCTACTTTTACCATGTGTTGTCCATGTCTCTTTCACACACACACACACACACTTTTTTCACTCTCTCTCTCTCTCTCTCTCTCTCTAGTTAGGGACTCTCTCACGTCCATAAGCATATGGATGTTTTGAAAAGTCAAACCTCAGAAAAGTTTGACCAGGTATATGTGGAGAAAAACATTTACATCTGAAACAATCATTAGATTCATCACAACATGTACTTACTTCATACTATCATTTATCTTTGGTATTGTAGATATAAGGAATTTCTTTATAAACTTGGTCAAAGTTTCAAAAGTTTGACTTAAAAAAATGTTGGAACTACATTATCGAACGGAGGGAGTAGTTCTTTCTCTCTCTCTGCTATCTCTCACGGGCCTCCCCTCTCACTCGAACTCTCTATACCGACGGATTATACGCCACTATGTCACAGATAGTTCAGATATTGTTTAGTCGACCGTCAACCAATCCACATGCTGCCTTGTCACCGTGTTCAGATTCGTGTCCGCCCATGTGGCAAAGGTGAAAATAAGTAAACTAGAGGCCCATCGACACACGGTGAAGTAAACAAAGTTGAAACCACTCAAGGTAGCACCCGCATGCTAGTAAATTGAGGGCGATTGAGGACAAACTTCTTGCTGCGAAGAACGACTCACAAGACAATTCACCACCGCACGGGCGGCATGCATGTAGGATGCACTTGCGCACACCCAGCACACAACACACACCAGCACACGTGTACACCGGCGTCGCCGCCGGTTGAGATGGACAGCGAGGCAGCCAACAAGCGGAGGCGGCTCGAGCCAAAACTGCATCCGGCAAGCCTGGACTTCATCAGCAGCCTACCTGACGACATGCTGCTCGTCATCATTGGCCTCCTCCCCACCAAATCTGCCGTGCAGACCGCCCTGCTCTCCCGGCGGTGGTGCCCCCTCTGGCACTGCGTCCCCCTCAACCTCACCGTCGATAGCTGCCTCTGCGATGGGGATTGCAAACGCATGGCCGCAGTCTCCAAGGTCCTTTCATCGCACCCTGGGCCAGCCAGACGCCTTGTCATCCGCATGTTCAGTACCAACTGCAAGGTCCAACCCAAGTTCGACGAGTGGTTCTTATGCCCCGCCCTAGATCAGCTCGAGGAGCTCAGCTTTGAAGCTGGGCAATGTCGCTCTCTACCGCCGTCCGTGCTCCGCCTCACGCCAACGCTGCGCCGCGCCAGCTTCAGCTCCTGCTATCTTCCCCAGATAAATGCAGCACGCGCCCTTCTTCTCCCTCAACTCAAGCACCTTGACCTCTTCGACGTTGTCATCTCGAAGAAGGCTATGGAGCACCTGCTCCGCAGCTGTACTGTGCTCGAGTACCTTCATCTTGAGCAGATCCACGGGTTCATTAGCTCCACATTGCCTCGACGAATCTCCTATGGATTTATGTGTCTTCCTGGCCCCACAACAAGACACCAATTGGGAGAGATCACTCCAGCTGTTCCATGTTATGGTCATTGAGAATGCGCCTTTCCTTGAGAGATTGCTTGTATCGGATCTAGAAGGTCCAACAAAAATCAGGGTCATTGACGCGCCGAAATTGACAGCGTTGGTGTACTCGTCTGCCAAATTCTCTGAACTCTTTATTGGATCCGTAATCGTTCAGGTACATCACTCATCTTCTTCTCCGTCTTCTTGAAATTCACATTTTTAAATTTCTTCTCGATGTATTTACCTCCGTCTTCCAGAAAATGATTCCCACAAGCTTGACCCAGTCCATGCGCACAGTGAAGATCTTAGCACTAAAATCTATCATCCCCAATCTAGATCAAGTTGTTGGATTCCTTACATGCTTTCCATGCACGGAGAAGCTACTCATCGAGGTGAAACTTCTTTCCTATAAGTAAACGGTAATCACAACATAGCTCAATTTTTTTCGTAATTTTCCCAAATTATGATGACAAGTGTAGTGTTCAAAACTGCATCTACGCACTGCACCGAAAGAAATGTTTTTAGTATTTTTTCTCACGTGATCACCTGCATCATTTTTATGTCAGTACTACTATAGTAGCCTAGGCTAGTCATAGTGGAAAGTAACTTAGACTACTCCAGTAACTCTATGGTTACCCTAAGAGCAAGTACTACCTCCGTCCTGGTTTACTCTTCCAATTTTGTAGTATCAAAATTTGACCATAGATTTAACTGACAAAATGTTAATGCATGTCAATAAGAACTATATCGTTGGATTCGTATTTGAACATAATTTCAAATGGTGTAATTTTTAGTGACATGCATTGGCATTTTCTTAGGTAAATCTATGGTCAAAATTTTATACTAAATACGAGGTAGTATTCCCTCCGTCCCAAAATTATTGTCTTACATTTGTTTAGATACCGATGTATCTAACACTAAAATGTAACTAGATACATCTGTATTTAGACAAATTTAAGACACGAATTTTGGGACGGAGGGAGTACAAAAGTGGGCTATGTAGGCCAAAACATGTGCCAAATTCACTTGTGATGCATTTGGCATCGATGCCCCTCCATTGCTCACCTGGTGCCCAATCTGGATCACCTACTTTGCTCCGGTGCCAAATTAACTCACGCAATGAAAAAACACTGCGTGAGAGAGAGAGAGAGGACTGAGGCAATAAAAAACACTTGTTCGGGAGAGTGAGAGTCTGGTGTAGTTGGTTTGATTGATTTGTTTATACATGTGGGTCTGTGTGCACAGCGGTGCCAACTATCTCACATCGTGAGAGCGGTGCCAAAATCTTTTGATTTGACATCGATGCGTATTATGTGGAATACTTTTGCAAAATATGGCATCGGCCACATAGTGGAAGGCAACAAATGCCCAAGCTCTTCACGTGGTCCTAGTTAAATGAGAGGAAACAGAGAGAGAGAGAGAGAGAGAGAGAGAGAGAGAGAGAGAGAGAGAGAGAGAGAATATCGCTAGCCAGCCAACCCTATCATATGAGCGAATGATATTGGTACCTCTTGATGACATGGCAATCTTATGCAGCCAGCTACTCTAATATGTTCTCTTCTTTTGCAGATAAAAAAAGACCCGAAACTGAAAAATGTGCTGCACTATAACAATCTCATCGAATGCCTTGATCTCCGTCTTACAGAAATTGATTTGATCGACTACTGAGGTAGCACATCTGAGATTCAATTTGCCAGGTTCTTTGTTCTGGAGGCAAGTGTGCTCAAGGTAATGAGGTTTGGCGTTCTCTGGCGCAACAATGAATGGCGTGTTGATCACCGCAAGCGTCTAAGCCTAAATGACAAAGTCTCCGCAGAAGCTGAATTTGTTTTTGAAACATCAAGTGGCCAGAGACTCGAAAACTTATTTGCCCATTAGTGACTTGTCAGGGCGGTGGATTTTAGTTTGTACGATAATGCTGCATCCACCTAAAGTAACGAAAGTTCTTACGTAAACTTCCTAGTAATTCCCTCTTTTTAGGTGCAGCATTACTCCTAACATTTGTAATATCAGTTTGAAACTTGTAATATTGCCGTGTCCTATTCCCATGTTTTCAAAATCCTGCGAATCAAACAGGTCCTGAGTTGGTGATGATGTTGTGCCTCCCATCTTTCACCAATAGCCGTCGGATCTAGATCTGACGCATACAAACCAAGCTTCTCCATTTTTGCAAAAAGATGCCCGCACTTGTTCCCTATTTACAAACAACTCCTCGTCTCTCACAATCAGCCTTATCTCCTTCCCACCACATCTAGAAGGCCGTGGAAAAATCTGGCGCGATGGCAGCCGCCGGAGCCGTCCACCCCCAATCTTGGTGTTTCGTGCAATGCACGGGCATCTACGCAGGGGAAATTATGTCAAACAGGGCTAGTTGTAAGCAGGATAGCTCTACAGCCATGATGATAGTGACTGCAGACGGTGAGGCTGACTATTGTATGCCGAACACGGCACCTATACTCAGGTGTCATCTCCGGCGCAGAGTCTTCTCACTTCACTGTGAGGAGCAGCACGTAATAATTTGACCAACGGGTAGTACAGTGCTAGTACTCCTACTACTACATTGGTAGTACTAGTACTAGTACTAGTAGCACCACCATCTGGATTTAGGAGTACTACCACTTCCATCTGGATTTTAGTATTTGACTAGCTATATCTAGTAATGCATGTCACAAAAAATGTACTACTCCCTCTGTAAATAAATACATGGTGTTTTATTCCTATCAGCGAGAGAACTTAATGTTTTTTTGCTAACTAGAGTACTAATAGGATTACATGCAATGAACTAAACACTGCATGTCATGTTTGGTAGTCTCAAGTCATTGAAAGCGTGCACGGCCCACATCTCTCATTGGTTGATATGTCACGAAATAAGAAACAAGGAGGGAGTTAATGCACCGTGCCTAAGTGTTTTGGGATTATTTGGTTTTCATAAGGTGACTTACACAACATTTTTGTTTACATGCATTAACATTTTATTAGTTAAATCAAAAGTCAAAACTTGGCGCAAAATGCAAAGGGGACCAATAAACCAGTAAACATCAAACTTCTCTCATTTGGCCCCAACTAGAGGTCCGGTGAGATGACTATACTGCACCGACATGGAGGGGGACGCAACTTCATTGACTTACGGCAACTGCCTTTGGGTGAATGACACATGGGCCCAAGGGGTGGCTGGCCCACCTATCATATAGCCAAAGGCAGGTGCAGTAGAGGTCCGAGGAGTAGTACGAAATCCTACGCACCTACGCACGCTAACCAAAGGCAAGAGTGATCACTCGATTTGCAAGACCAGTTGACTAGAAGCTAAGCTAGACCCATGGAGGCGATGAGCGTGAGCATCAGCCGACTGTGCCAGATGGTCCACGACGCCGGCCTGCGGCCCGGCACCGAGGAATGTCTCCAGGTAGTATTACTTGAGGCCGCCAGGGCGAGGGGCCGGTTGGACGACAACTTCGTCTCCTTGTTCAACGAGGTCCTCGTCGGTTTCCTCGACAAGTTCACCGTTGTCAAGAAGCTCGCGGACGACTTTTGACGTAAGCCTCCACCGACGCTACCAGTGCTCGCGATGCCCGCCACCTCAACGGCCACTATGGTGACAACCTCTTCGACGCCTCGGTGGCCTCGCGATCGCTCGCCGTCATACCGAGAATGTCCACTCGAGGTCGCTTCGCTGCGTGCAAATACCGCGCAGCAATACACCATCGACATAATCACCCACGTCTACGCGCAAATCGTCCACAAGGACTACTACATGAAAGAGGAGGACGATAGGATGCTGGCCTTCTTGGACCGCAGGGCAACCTTGGACGGCACTATTCAGAAGCACGTTGAGCTCGCCGCGAACGCCGCTGCTCCTCAGACGTCGGTTGGTGACCCGGCGCACTAGGGCGTGAGGATGTCGTTGATGAATCCGTATGTATTTTTATCTTTCCGTCAAAGCCATGTAGTAGTATATTATACTACAGTAATTATCTTACCTTTCGCATCAACTTCATAATTTTCGTACGTACTCCATGCATGAACGGCGCCAGAACCAAACTTCTCATTACTCTAGGCAAAATCGTTATTTTCTATCTATCGGTCGCGCCATGGAGCAGAACCAAATTTTACAAGTTACGAAGTTCAAAAGGAAAAGCCTGCCGTGTTCGAAGTCGCACCCCACACGGTTGGTCCAAAGACGCCGCTCAAGCGGGAATGCGTGCGGTGTTGCATTTTCACTTACAAGTGGGACCGCAGTTGAGCAAACCGACTATCGGCAAACCCCCACCCTACCCACTGCGCGATGGCTGAGAAAACAGGAGGGAGAAGAGATGGCTGTAGCACGGACTCCAAGAAAATTGGTGTTGGATGGGACTCATGTGGGTGGCATGTGCCGTACTGCTAGACGTGAATGCTAGTTATGGCCCATGCCACCCCACTATATCGAGCCTATATCGAGGTACGTAGAACAAATTTCCTGCAGTCCGTGCTCAGCCCTCCTCTATCTCTCTTCTCAGCTAGCCAGCGCACGCGCGGAGCCCATCGTCTGTTTGCTCACATGCGGTCCCACATGTCAGTGAAAATGCAAGCAGACCCACTGACCTGCACATCTTTCACCTCGACGTGCTGGTGATGAAAAACAAATCCAAGAAAGATCTTCGGTGGACGCTTTTGGAGTTACTCAAGAGTAGTAAGATTCTATTTATAGTTTAACCCAAGATGCACATCTCGTGGCTTCAACTACCGCTCTATTTTCTTTCATGACACGACCTGGATGCTGGATGTCCCACGTGTCGGCAAAAGGAGGAAGAACCAGACCAAATCTTCGGTTGTGCTCTCGTATTAGACTAGTTGTGCTAACTTAAAATTTTTATTGTGTACTCCCTCCGTTCGAAAATACTTGACTTCCATTTGTCCAAAAATGGATGTACCTATATACTAAAACATGTCTAGATACATATATATTTTGACAAATAGAAGGCATGTATTGTGCAACAGAGGGAGTAGAATGGATGCAAGTTTTTGTATTGGGAAGAAGAGTACATCCATATATTGATAGAGTGCAATTTAGTAGATGTTCCATCACTTTTAGCTAGCACAGAGGCTAGAGATGAGATTAGTGCACTTGTTGATACTCCTACTAGAATAGAGGCTAGACATGAGACTAGATGCGAGGAAGCAACGTCTACTTCTTTACACTCGAAGAAGAAAGAAGCACACAAGATCGAGCCTCCGCAGATCAACAATGAATGCATCGAGAAGGCACTAATCCAACTTACATGAGTAGTAAAATGTATTCTTGTGGTTCTTGTTTTCTTTGGTCTTGCTTTTCTAGTCAAAATTATTGGTGGAGTTCATGCAAAACGGAGGTCCGTTTGGGGTCGTGCGTTGGAGTTGGCCTTACAAGTGGGACCGCAGTTAAGGAAACCGACTATCGGCAAACCCCCACCTCGCCCGCCGCGCGATGGCTGAGTTAGAGAAATGATGAGGTTGAAGAGATTGCTCTAGCACGGACTCCAAGAAATATGGTGTCAAATGGAAGTCGTGCTGGTGGCGTTTGCCGTACTCATGGACGTGAATGCTTGTTCTGGCCCATGCCACCCTACTACTCCTACTACTTACTATATAGTACTAGTATCGAGGATTCGAGGTGCTGGTTACGTAGTACAATATGGCTACAGTAAAAACACCCGCACGACGCGCGAAGCATGTGAAGCTAGTACAAATAGTGTACTACTATTGTTGATTGGCCTCATCCGATAACCTGTTGCAATGCACGTACAATTACGTATTCAGAAAATATTTTTTTGCCTCGTCGCACCACTCACTCAGAGAAGCGACTCGAAAGCCATTCATAAATTTAGTAATTTTATCACATGCATATCATTTTATTACATACAACAGGTCATCAACCCACATCGACAACGAGGATACATTATAAATACTAAAGTTTTCACCACACAAAAAATAACAAGCAATGAAATGAACTTCAACTCAACCATTCCTCGGCGTTGGCAACGCTTGCTTTGAACCACAAGTGATTCTTCTCGACGGGCCATCCATTGTTGATCCGAGACCAACGCAGGATCGATCATCCAGTGAAGCGGCCTACTATATCGATGCATTCGTAGGGAACCACCCAAATGTCTGAGGTATAGACACAGTTGCTTCTCATGAATGGTAGTAATGTTGTGTCAATAGCAGTTGGATCGCCTTTCACCCTCATTGGATAGTTTTGTCCAAGGAAGAGCGAGTTTTCTCCAAGACTATCAATTCTGTACCAGGGAGAAGGAGTTGGCGCTAGCACACTGGTATCCACCCCGAATACCATGCAACGGGTGTTGGAATAGGTTCGGAGAGTGCGACCATGGGAGACTACACTTGCTTCCTTAGCAGTAACATCATCAGTGGGTTGTATACACACAAGAAGAGGTGATCCATCGGAATTAGTTGCCAGGCGCCAAAGAGTATATGGGCGCTGCTCGTCCTCATGCTCGTGATCATCACCATCGTCATCTCCCCCTTGGTTATAGAAATTTTCAAGTATAGGTGGTGGAATGTTCACAGGACCTTGGAAACACAAGAAGAAGGTTAATTGGTAAAGGGAAACTTGCTAACCCGCATGCATGTGGACGAAACAATTATAATTACGGTGGAAGACAAATGTACCGAAACTATGAGGATGCCATGCAAAAACAGTGCCACGAGTGGTGGCAGCAAACACAAGGCCCTCGTATTGAATTGCATAAGTACTCATCCGTTTATAGAAACTGATTTTTCAGCAATATCCATCGAGTCAAACCACCAAGGACGGCAACAAGCTTGTTGAAGATAGCAACAACTTCATAGTTGTTGTAATTCCAAGAGCGGTTGGGAACTCGACAAATTGCTATCTTTCGTAGAAGACAGTCACCATGATTGTCTTTGAACGTACGTACAATACTGGTGCGCTCAACCTCTGGGCAGTCTGCTGAGATTTTTGGAAGTGGAACCCGGTCACGAGTGTACACATTCACAAGTTCCCACTCGCAGTTGGACCCAATGTAAACAACCCAATCTCCATTTACGCCTGCCCAAGCCTTGCCCTCAAGCGATGGCATCTTAACATCATACATATCATTATCAAGCGGCATCAACTTGCACAGGGCGAGGCCTCCGTCGTGCCGGCGCCAGTCATTAGGGTCACGGCAAAGAAGATAGGGGAGATCAAACCGCTCCTTGACTCTTGGGTTCCTTGTAATGATGTTATTAGTTGAGTCGAGAATGGGCTTGAACGAACCTGCCATGCTAGCCGAGGTGATGACGTCACACCGATCAATGAGTTCCTCCACCACGTCATCTTTCAGATCGGGGCAAGAATAACGGGGTCGTTTCCGTCCTGTTCCCTACATGGAGAAGACGACCGAACAATGGCAGAAGAAAGGGTGAAGGGCTGAAGGAAAATGGAGGAGGGAGAGGAAGAGCGTGCGACAATAGTTCCAAATTGAGAGGGAAAGGCGAAGAGTCGGTGGACGGTTGCCAGTTTGCCATGGTTCACGAAGGGGCGCCCTGGCCTACACGTCGGTTCAGAAATACTCCTACTACTCGCCGTCGTCTCACTGATATGTTGGAACGGGACCACATGTCAACGAAACATGGTGTGTAATTTCTCGTGCAAAATGCGATCTGGCCGCGTTGTCCTGAGGTGCCGCATTAGTTATTGACCTTTATTTTTTTAATGGCATGCCATTCAGTTTTGAAGCACGACTAACTGGTACTGTACGCAGAGAAAATATAAACTACTCTACCACTACTCCACCTCCAAAGATTAGTAGTATAAAAAGATATATAGGCTGGAGCTTCAGCGCTTTCTTGCCAAGGGCTGCCCACTTGCTTCTCACACTACCACCCTCTCTCCAGATCTAAAAAAGACGGCCCCTCTCTCCCTACTCACCGGTGGTCACAGATCTGACGGGGAAGAAAAGGATGTGCAGTGTTGACGCACTCGTCGTCGGCGAGCGAGGTCACGCACTGATGACAAGGTCGTCCTCTCAGACCTAGCGCCCGCGCGGGATGGCCTCCGTCCCCAAGCTCGCTGCCGTAGTGTGTGCGGAGGACAATGACCACGAGCGAAGCCACTTCCCACCGACCCTCAGGTATGCTACCTCTTTTCGAACCATACCGTTGTTCTATTGCCCCATCTGCCACGTCGTTGCATGTTGATCTTTTTCCACTCCACCATCTTCCCAATTTTCTATGCTCTGCTCTGTTGGCCACGCAGACAAAAACCACAATTTGCACTATTAAAGGAAACCCTACTTCATGCAGACTAATCCATGTCTGGGTTGAATAAGGAAAGGAAGGGAGACTGTACTGTCCAAGAGAGTAGGCATTGAACCCGCATCTAGGTTGAAAAGGGGAAAATCAGTAGCTAAGGAACGAGTCTCGTGTCTCTTGGTTGAAGAAGGGTAGAAAGGCATGATAACGCAATAGAGAATGACCAGGTCGATCGGTTTGTTGTCCTCACATAGGAAAAAGGTGGCTAAGGAGAACAAAAATGGGACGTGATCCACATATGCTGCCTGAATATTTGTTGCTCTGGGCAACCATACCTCCCTCACCACTCTGCATCCGTGGAGGTACATCGTACTGGTGCACCCACTGTCTGAATGGGCCTCCCATGCTCTTATTGCCACTTTTTTTGCTGTTAGTATAACACCAGCAGTCAAGTCAAGCAATGCTACTGCTAAAGTGATGCCACATTTAACTAATGCCGCTCTCAGTCTAATGCCACCGATAAATTTAAGCAATGCCATTTAATGTCACTGGATTATTTCAGGGTTAGCTGTTGATTGTGGATGTATTAAAGATTTTTCAGCTAAGGCATTCTAATGCTGTTGCACAACTAGTATACCAACAATGAAACTTGTTACTACCTTCAGATTTTTGCACTGTTAATGCTTATAGATTACATACCTCACTTTCATGAGATAAGTTAATTTTTTGTACAGTGTCACCAAAATGCCAAGGCGCCGATGTCATTTTATTTTGGTTAAACCGCATGCATAATTATGAAGACAAGAGGAAAGGTCAAGAGGGCACCTCCTCCTCCGGCTGTTCTCTTGATTCGTTCGATCAAGTTTTTATGTTTGATCGATTATCAAGATTAGGATAGCAATTTTTAAGGTCCCCCCGAGTTCAAAATGATATTTACCTTGGAGGTACATGGTTTGCAATTTTTTTATACTATCATTAGTTAATAATGCTAGTTACCTTCAGACTTCTGTGTTTGGTTTAATGCTCATGCACAGCTAGTATACCAATGTTGAAACTTGTTACCTTTACATTTTGTATTGTTAATTCTTATAGAAACCTTCCAGTGCTAGAGTTTATTGAAATCTATTCAATAAAACCATTGTAATGTACCCTGTAATAAACTAACTACTCTACTGTTGCACTAGCCACTGGATTAGTGTATATTTGTAGTATTCGAATGGTGTTGCATTAGCGTATGGACATAAATAAAGTGTGGCAAGCTTTCCCAAATATGTGCTCAAGAAAACTACTACCTATTTTTCTAAATACTAGATGTTTGGGTACTTTAAATTGAACCGCGAAAACGTCTTATATTAAGGAACAGAGGGTGTAGAGTTCACTCAACTTATCCCGGTAAAGCTAGTCACACCTTTGTTAAAATTAATGTTCATTATGTTATCGGAGGAGGTCTGTATGTTTGTCTCTAATGCCGGTCGACTACATACCTGACATCATGATGTAATGTTAAGTCATTTCCTTTTGTACAGTGTCACTGAATTGTCAAGGCGGTGATGGCATTTTATTTTAGTAGAACTACACAAAATTTGCTTAAAAGAAGAGGAAAGGTCAGGAATGGCTCAGTTTTTCAGAAAAACTATGTATGCCTTCCTGACATCAGCCGCTGTTACTTTATTTATTCATTCAAACAGGTGGTTAGAAACAGTCTTGCTACCTTTTCCCATTAAGAAATTGGAATGCTTATATTTGTGAGTCTATGCTTCAACTAGTGCCACTTTTATAGTAATCACACTTTCAATATCTATGCAAACAGGATGCTCGATTTTAGTGGAACTGCACAAAAGTCCAACTGGTTCAACATTAGGAGCATGTTTTTCCAAACCTTTATATCCAATTGGTGGCACTATGAGCTGTTCATTACGAAGGTACATGGTTTGCTACTATCTTGCTACTCTTTTTGTATTGTCATTAGATAGTAATACTAGTGGTCTGCATGTGAATTTATTGGCGTGGTGGACCTACATTGGAGGTGCAGGATGATTCAATGATTGGATGCTCAATTTCGTTGTATCGATTTCACCTCTTCCATCATCGCTAACATGGTGTGGTATATGTTTACTAGATGTTTGATATTTGTGCGTATATAGATGTTCGCCCGCTGCTATTTGGCAAACAAACAAAGTGTCCACAATTTTGGTTGAATCGCACAAGAGAATAGTATAGTCACTTGCATGCAAGTGCCATTTGAAAATAGAGACAAAGATTGATAGTCACTTCATGGACTGCAGAAAAGTAGTAATGCATTATTTATCGCCAACACTAGGTGCTTCATTGCTTTGGTCTGATTATACAATGGGCATCATTTTCCCTAAGTTAAGGTTCGTATTCCGAAAATAGTCTCACGGTGTGATCGAGAGAAGACCAAATCATATTGCAGTGGATGTTCCTCCATCATGTGTGGTTCATTCTCATGGTTCCAGCTGTTGGTGAAACCTCTTACGTTTGCAAGAGTAATTGTAAACTTCACAAACAAATTTGTCTTTCAGTCTATACTGAATGTTGGCCAAGAGAAGCATCCATGTTAGTAGGAAGAACAATTGTTTTCTTCTAGATCTTTGCTTTTGGAGCTACATATTTGTATATGATCTGTGAATCATTGAGATGCATTAACATGTTGATCTTATGTATGGGAATCGTACTAGTTAGTTTTAGTTGCGACGCAAGATCCGAAGTGGCTGATCTTTGCTTTTGGAGCTACATATTTGTATATGATCTGTGAATCATTGAGATGCATTAACAGTTACTTATTTCTGTTCGCTCAGTGTTTACAAGTTACTGATCGATCACTAGCTGGCCTACAAATGCGCTCCTGGCAGTTTTATTTGCGATGCAAGATGTGAAGTGGCAGTTTTTTGAATAAAAATGCCTACCTCTGAAGAAACTGAGAAGCTACACTATCGATCCTACACGGATAAAAATGCCTACCTCTGAAGAAACTGACAAGCTACACTATCGATCCTACACGGATAAATAGCAGATCAAGCACGTACTACCTCCTTTTCGGTTTGCAGGGCTCAATTCAAGAAACGACCTACTCAATCCTACTTGAATAAATAGCGGATCACACACGTACTAGTACCTCCTTTCTGGTTTGCAGGGCTTAATTCAACCCTCTCACCAACCAAGGTACTCCCTCCGTCCGGGTTTATTAGTACCGTGAGCAAAGTAGCAAGACCAAGGCATGGCAATAATTTACGGCATGTAGAAGTTTAAGCCTAATTAATTCCAGCGATTTAAGTGGCTGCATGCCTGCCCTTGGCTGCGAATCGTTGCATGCTGCTTCGCGTACTGCCTGCGAGCGATTCTGAGTGCCTGCATGCAGCCGGCCGTAATTAAGGCAGCTAACTGATGCAAAAAAAGATATGCTTTAATTGTTGCGGGCTTTTTAAATCCGTGGAATCATTATTGACAAGGAGGGAGATTATTCGAGTGCACTCGTTTGACTGCCATGCCGGTGTGCGACCCAGACGGGATGGGACGACACAGTCATAATTTCAGTTTCTCTAGTTTTCCACGGCAAGCTGGCACGCTAAGCCATTATGCATTGAATTTCGATGACTGTCGCGCTACCTTCCCCCTATAAGTACTGTTTCCCGACCTTCTCCGGTGCCACCGTGACCCAACTCGCCATATCCTCATAAGCACCCACCGGCCCGACGTCGCTCGCCACGTCCGCCATGCCCCCGCCCGTCCGCGGTAGGCGACGTCAGAGGCGGTCACTGCCAGAACTAGTGTTCGGTTTTTCACCGGAAGGCAGACAGAGGGAGGAGGCATTCTATCTGTCTTTAGATGGCAATGCGGAGATCGAGGAGTTGTTGGAGCGCGACCGCATGGCGGAGGAGCAGGAGTTGTTGGAGCGCGACCGCCTGGCGGAGGAGTAGCGTATAGTCGATTTGCACCGCCAGCGGGACATGGAGCAGCAGCGCACTGACGCTCTGAGTCGCGAGCAGATCACCCGCAACTGGGCCGACTACGTGGAGGCCAGCGCCTAGCAAATAGCCCTGGAGGCTGTCAGGCACGCATGCGTTCGCGACACCAATTTTTACTACCAGCTTATCAAGTGGGTTTCCTGCTTGGAAGCCGAAGCTTCGGTGGACCACGCCGGCATGGAAAGGGCCAATGCGCGCGAGCAACGTGCCCTATCGCACCCCTTGCAAGTCCGAGGCGAGGCGCAGGACGCCGGTGCCGGCATTTAGCGTGTACCACAGATGGCGGCCGACATCGTCTAGTTAGCTAAGAGTAAGTTAGTACTTGTACGCTACTAGAGTATTAGTGGGAGTAGATAGTTAACTTGGCTATGATGGTTGTCAACGTGGAAGTTCAGTACTCTATATGTGGATCAAACTTGTTACTTTGCTCTGAATGTTGAACTTTCCGTTTGAACGTATGGAATGGGCTGTTATTTTTTTAAATGGGTTGTATTTGTCCTCCCCGGGTTTAGAGGATGACTTGTGGGCCTAGCAAGTTGACGCGTACACAATCAGGAGATGATTGTATGTGGAGAGGATGACAGCAGGGACCCGCCAAGGTCATGGCAGTACGCAAGCAAGTGCCTCCTTATTTCAAGCCAATAAAAAATGGCTCCTCCTAGTGGATTTCTGACATCTGGGTCCCATGCCATTATCATCGTAGTCAATAAACGAGAGAATTGCACAACGAGCGGCTGACACCAGGGACCCAGCAGCTCACCCAATTATTTTTGTTTTGGGTTAATTTGATAAATGCCACTCCAAATCTGGTGTATCCAAGAAATGCCACTGCAATTTCCAAACTTTGAAAAATGCCATTTCACGCCATTTCTAGTGGCATTTTTCGAAGTTTGGAGTGGCGTTTTTCAAAGTTTGCAAACGGCAGTAGCGTTTTTCAAAGTTTGCAAAAATTGCAGTGGCATTTTTCAAAGTTCGGAAATTGCACTGGCATTTTTATGAATCACCATAATTGGAGTGGCATTTATCTAATTTGTTTTTGAGACGGAAGCAGGGTGTCAACTAGGCTGTGCGGGACACTCTAGCCTGTCTAGACAACCTTTTCTTTTATGTTTACCACAGACCAGCCCAGTAGTTTTTTTCTTTCTGAAAATGGCTAGCCCAGTTTTTTTGTGATTTGTCAAGTAAGTCGCTTTATCAGGCCTGTTGGGCTGCAAATCTTTCAAGACAAGGAGAGCTTCATTCGCCGGCCGAGAAAATGGCCTATCAAGAATGAGAAATGGGCTGTACATTTTAAAACACATCAAACCGCAATTAGTTTCAATATCTTTTTTCATTTGAGATTTTAAATTGCATTGATTTTTATGCTTGGACAATTTATTGGATTTTATATTGATATACATTTATTTTTAAAATCAGTCTAGATGTGACTCGAAATTTTGGCATTAAAAACAGTTCAGACCGCACCGACATATGCAAAATTTCGTATAATTTTTTAACCGTGGCCACAATATGGGCTATAATGCTAACAAAAAGAATATGGGCTCCAAAAAACCCCGTAAGAATTAGAAAATGGGCTGTAAATTATTTGAAATAATGGCAGATGGGCTGTATGTTGTTTTCCACAGATTTGAGGCTTTCCACAGATGGCCTGTATACTTTTGGATGTCCATCCAACGGCCGTCGTGCTTCTTCAATCTCTGCTCTTCCTGCTCCAGCCGCTCAAACAAGCGCCGGTGGGACTGCCTGCTCCCTCTTCCCCATGGCGGCAGGTCTTTGCCACGTGAGGGCTCACCGCCCCATCAGACTCCCATCGCTGGCCTAGCCATCCTCTACTCACCCACAGTCCCACACCTGCTGTTATTCTCCGTGACGGCAGACAAACCAAGAAAACCTCGTGACAACAGATTCCCCTCCGCGTGGGAAACAACTGCCGAGTCTTCCCTGCCTCCGTGTCGTTCCCTTCCTAGGCCTCGCCGTCGTCCACCGCCGTGGTGCTCTCGGCGCGGCTTGGTCAACGTGGTCAACGACCGACATGCATCTGAAGTGGACTGTACATGGAAAGGGCCGACGGCTGGGTCCACGGCCGCACGCAAGGAAATGCCTCCTTATTATGCGCAAAATAATGATTCCTCCACCTGACATCTGGGACCCACCGAAAGGCCTCTGTATTTCGCGAAAAAAACGTTACCACCGCTGACAGCTCGGACCCACCAGCTATATCCTCGCACGCAAGGAAGTGCCTCCTTATTACGCACAAAAAAATGAATACTCCCCCTGCTAGCCGGGACCCAGTATAGTGGGCCTACTAAGTTGACGGGGACGAAGGGCTTTGTCAACTTAGTCAATATGCATGATTCTAGCTCGACTGACCGTACGATGTCCATCCAACGGCCGTAGTGCTTCTTTAACCTCTGGTCTTCTTGCTCCAGCCGCCATAGCAGCGCCGGTCGTCTGCCTGCTCCCGCCTCCGTGGCGGGTCTTTGCCCATGAGGCCTCACCGCCCCATACTACTCCCACCGCCGGCCGGCCATCCCTCCACTCCACTCACCCACACCCCCGTTATTCTGCGGCGGCAACAATGAATTGAACCAGTGAATCCTCGTACTCCTCTCCGCGTGGGCATCCACTGCCGCGTCTTCCCCGGCTCTACGTCGTCCCCTTCCTAGGCCTCGCTGTCGTCCACCGCCGTGGTTCTCTCGGCGCAGCGTGGTCAATGTGGTCAACGACCGAATTCCATCGTAAGAATACTGTACGTGGAGAGGGTGACAGCTGGGTCCACGACAGCCGCAAGGAAGTGCCTCCTTATTACGTGGAAAATAATTATTCCTCCACCTGACAGCAGGGACCCACCGGACAGGCAACCAGTATTTTGCGAAAAAAACGTTTGCCCCTGACTGCTGGGACCCACCCGACGGGCCACCGTATTTTGCGAAAAAAACGATCCCCCTGCTGTCAGCTTGGACCCATCGGAAGTGCCTCCTTATTACGCACAAAAAAATGAATACGCCCTGCTAGCTGGGACCCACCTTGGTGGGAGGCTGACTTGTGGGCCTACTAAGTTGACGGGGACGGAGGGCTTTGTCAACTTAGTCAATATAAACGATTCTAGCTCCAGTAACCGTATGATGTCCATCCGACGGCCGTAGTGCTTCTTCAACCTCTGGTCTTCTTGCTCCAGCCGCCCAAAGCAGCGCCGGTCGTGCCGCATGCTCCTGCCTCCCGTGGCCGGATGTGCTGCCGCGGAGGCCTCACCGCCCCTACTATTCCCACCGCTGCCAGGCCCAGCAGCCTCACGCCGCAGCCAAACCAGTGAACCCTCGTACTCCTCTCCGCGTGGGCTTCCACTACCGCGTCTTCCTCGGCTACCCGTCATCCCCTTCCTAGGCCTCGCTGTCGTCCACCGCCCTGGTGCTCTCGGCGCGGCATGGTCAACATGGTCAAGGAATGACTTCCATTGGACGTGGATCAGACGTGGAGAGGCCGATACCGGGTCCACGGCCGAGCAAGGAAGTGCCTCCGACACGCTGAAAAATAATGATTCCTCCTCCTGACAGCTGGGACCCACTAGACGGACCACTGTATTTCTTGAAAAAAATGTTTCCCCCTGACTGCTGGGACCCACCAGCTACATCTTCGCACGCAAGGAAGTGCGTCTGTGCAAAAAAACCATTCGTCCCCCTGACTGCTGGGACCCACCAGCTATACCTTCGCACGCAAGGAAGTGTGTCTGGGCAAAAAAAAAAAAGATTCGCCCCCTGACTGCTGGGACCCACCAGCTACATCTTCGCACGCAAGGAAGTGCGTCCGAAAAAAAGGATTCGCCCCCCTGACTGTTGGGACCCACCAGCTACATCTTCACAAGCAAGGAACTGCCTGACAGTCGGGACCCGCCTAGTCGAAGCGTACATAGCGTTGTCATTCTGGTCGCGAACGTGTACGTACATATATACTGGTGGATGTAGAGGCGCGCACGTGTCGTAGTAGAGGCGCACACGTAGCATGTACACGTACATACAATGGCCAGGGTGCAAGAAAGAAAATACGGCCACGTATGTGTACATATGGGCGGGGTCTCGAACGCCCACTCGCGCATACGTACGGCGAGGGCTCGTGTTCATGGGGAGCCAACGGAATGCGTCGTGTTCATGGGGAGGCAACGGAATGTGTCATGTTCATCGGGAGGCAACGGAACGCGTGGGAGCCAACCGGCTGGGTCGAAACGGAATGCGTGGTCGTGTTCATCGGGAGGGCTTGGACGGAACAGGCGATGGAAACGAGGCATGGCGTACCACACAACAGAGGAAACAGACCTCCTACGTTCGGAACGGGGTCCTGTTGATCGGGAGGGGTGTGGCGTACCGCAAAACGGAGGAAACGGACCTCCTACGGTCGAAACGGGGGTCCTGTTGATCGGGAGGGGTGTGGCATACCGCAAAACAGATGAAACGGACTTGTGTTGGAGCACTACAGTCGAAACGGGGGTCCTGTTCATCGCGAGGGGTGTGGCGTACCGCAAAACGGGACTCCATGGGATACTGTTCATCTCCACCGTCGACCTCCTCCAGCCTCCACGGGCTATCGTCGACCTCCTCCAGCCTCCATGGGCTCCTGTTCATCCAGCCTCCACCACGCGCTGCTCGACCGCCACCGCTCAACCACCCTCCACCATCTACTATTCATCCAGCCCTCCACACCATGGGGTCCTGTTCAACCACCCTCCACGGGCACCCTCCACCGCTTCATCGCTCATCCAGCCCTCCACACCACGGGTCCTGTTCATCCAGAGGCAACGCCACCGCCATTGCTCATCCACCCCCGCAACAATCATTGCTCATCCAATCGATCGGCTTCAGTTAGCAGCAGTAGCGAAGGAATCGCTCAATCAGGTTCAGTTAACAACCATCGATCGAGCGCTCGGGTTCAGTAACGCGTAGCCTGCAATGCAATCGCTCGGGTTTAGTTAGAGCCCAACGCCTCGCTCGGGTTCAGTTAGAGCCAACGCCTCACACACACACACACGCATACGTGTATGAGAGAAACATGCATCGCTCGGCCCCCGACCTCCCACCGTAACCGGCAACTCCCCGAAATTTTCCTCCCCCTCGCTTCTACCATGGTTTTTTCCGTCATGGACGGCCCAAAGAATGTCATGCAGCTGCGTCTCCGCCCGCCTGTGACGAAAAGCCCATTTTCATCATGATTTTTTGTCATAGAAGTAGGAGCCCACCACATCTATGATGATACCGGGTTTTGTCACAATTATCGTCATAGAAGTGTCATATGTATGATAGAATTTTTTTTCCTTCGGCCCAAAATGTCACGAATGTGTCTTTTTTTTGTAGTGAAACCTGGCTTGCAGTAGTAATCTGGGTCAATGTCACTACGACCAACAATCCAAAATGACTAGTGTCTGTTCCGAGGGCCGGAATTTTGAAAACCTATGAACTTTAGAGGTACTAAAGATTACCGAAATACATCTGAACCATTAAGTGTAGGTAGCACTGAGCACACAACAAACCCTAATGACAGTCCTGCCTAATGAGTAATGAATCAATTAGAAAATGGGTGATGAGGAGTGGCTGTTGAGTGTTGAGGACGTATCTCAGGATAAATCGGGTTGGCTTGGTTGGTGCTGCACGGCTGAGCCCTGAACGGACTACGAAGGTAGGCACGGTGGCGCGCCTGGGCAGCGGTGACGCTGTTGGGTGAGCGGCTCCTGGCCTCCTGTTAGTCCGACATCTCCTCCTAGAGTCATGCCATCCGGGGACGGCAAGTTCTTTGGCGAGGCAAAGGCGGTGAAAGTAGTAGAGATCGAAGTCTTGCAGCAGAACAAAGGGGAATCGGGGCATGGGACGACCCAAAATACCAGGGTGGGCCGGCCCACCATGGGCACCCTGTAGAGATACACACCCGAGGGGCGAACATGCATTTTTGAAACTAATTTAGGAACATGTAGCTGACCAATTAAACAACTCTATTTAATAATATCATATTTGTATTTGAACAACTAAGCTTGTTTAGCTTGATGGGTGGAGCAGTGTTATTATGACACGAAGCACGTATTCTGATCGTATAGTGATCATAAAAGGGGAAAACTCTAAGCATATTTTTTAGAAAAAGAGGGTTTCCCCTCCGATTTCTATTAAAGAAACCACCACGGAACCAACATGATCAATTAACCTTAAGCATGATCAATTAAACCATATTATGACTGTGCCATGGTAGATTCGAAGTTGCAAATCAGAGAAATGATATTTAGCATCCATTGTTTGCTTCGAACTAAGAACTAAATTCTAAGAGCTGAAAAGAAAGTAGAATAACCAAGTTAAGATCTATTTTCTAGTTGAGATCAAAAAGTTGAGGACATACGAAGTAGCACATCTCTTGCGGCGCCGTGTAGGCATCGGGGGTGCGATGGCTATCTGTGGCGTTGAAGCAGACCTGCGACGGTAGATGGGTGCATCGGGGGATAAGTCCCGTTGCGGTGGAAGGGAAGGTCGTGTGAGCGGCCCCGACAAAGAGGATGACGGCGCCGATGAAGCGAGAGGACGCGATGCAAGGCTATTGGTCCGTCGCCGTGGATGAGAAACGTCCATCTCTAGCAGTGGATGACGCGGTCTTGGTAGGCGCTCCGGCATGGTGGAGCACGGTGACGATGGATGTGGTGGAGGATGGCGGCGATGGATGGGGTGGCGGACGGCGGCTGGTGTGGGGATGGGGTGTTCTAGCGCGGATGGTGTATGAATGGGAAAATGGAGGGAGAGGTACGGGGAACCATGTTTTTGGGACGCGCCTATCTGAAATATGGGAAAGTTCCGAACTTAGCCCCCGTTTAAAATTTGGACGTCTCGTCGGTTGGGGATAGGAGGATAATCTCGCATCTCGCCAATATTTGCCAAGAGCGATTTCGAGCGAGGAGAGGGTGGTTGGTTCCCATGGTGTATGAACGGGGCTGACAGTTAGGGCAGTTGTGTCACATCTGAGTGAAGTTACAGACCTGCCCCTATTGAAAATATTTGCCTACATCGAGTCGAGTTTGTTTTTCCGCCCACCCTGTATGAATGGGGAATGGAGGGAGAAACAGAGGTCTTTCAGACGAGCTTGAATCAAATGTGTTTTGCCGCCCATGTTTGATGCCCACCGTGTCGGAATGGGCTCAGAGGCTATCGTGTCACGTCTAATTGAAGTTACTAACCTACCCCTATTTAGAGCAGTGGAAATTGGGCCGATGGATTGTCCGTGTAATGGGTAGACAGTAATTTCCATCTCCCAAACACTTGGCTTCAGGCAGCCGACGTGGGAGTGGACATTTTGCCGCTTCTTTTGAATTTTGGGACAATAAGCATCCACGTTTACCCTGGCAACTAAATTCGATTGAATCTTTATAAATCATTCTATGTGTTTTTATATATATTCAAAAGGACGACAAAGATGTATTCCACTGTCATATATGAATATGGTTTACAAATGTCGATACTCAAATTCAGAAGCTAGAATCCAGTTTAAGGGGAATTCGAATATTTGGAACACTTCATGTCCAACTCAAATGTCACACACAACATAACGTGTACTCCCATTTAGATATGTACACAAGCGATGTATCAAGATTCAAATAACGAGTCAATCAACCAAGAATGTACAGAACTGACAGACATATAAACACTTATAGAGTATATGGATCAATAATATCAACTAACATACGTAAGCCAGGCCGCTGTACTTTTTTTGCTACAACATCGTCCTTTTTTAGCCAGCATCTTGGCCCTTTCCGATGCGTGCCACTTATGGTCCATCTATACTACTATTATTGCTGAATGCACATTCAGCCCGATTGGCATATTTGTAGGTCTGGCACAGCAATCCAAATGAAATGTCTCCGAGTCTTACCAATTAATACAAACTTGTGCTCAAATAAAATTACAAACCAAAAAACAAAAAATATAAAAAATTATTACATGATCTCTAAAACAAATGGTTTGATTGATTACATGAACAAACAACACAAAGGTTATTCAACGATGGAAAGAACATTTCACCTATTATTTACCAAGTGGGAATTTAATTTCCTTTTTTCCTTCAAGACCTTAACAATGTGGTCAGTCTTAGCTAGCTTCGTTTTGAAATCCACCAAATATTTAATGGTTGTCTTGAGTACTGCTTGTGATTGTGTTGTTTGCTTCCTCAACATGTCAACTTCATCTCTAAGTGCAGAAGCAGAATCTCTTTCTACCACTAGTTTATCCTCTAGAGCATCAGTAGTTGGCAATTCATAATGCACGATTGGGCGGTGCCCTCTTTGTGGGATGATGCAACGTCCATGGGGACCTCGCTCTTTGATCTTGGGCTAACCTGTTTTGCCATTAAAATTATGATTGGATTCAGAAAAGTTGAAGTTAGCAAAACATCTCAACTGGGAGTTATAACAGCAAACCAGTTAAACTAACAAGGAATTAAAGAGTTTCAATTGGATGCTAAAAAGTAGTTATTAACATCATTGTAACCCGCTGTTGCAGCAGCAAAGCAGTTAAACAAACAAGTAGATAGTATTTAAGTTAAGACAAACAGGTAATTCTTAATAGTAACTATAAAACACATAGATAGGCGCAGTCTACAATAGGATTAACAGGCAGTGGCATTATGTAATAAGTAGCAAACTAAATTAAACCAAGCAACGTAATTGAACAATTTTGCAATAAGTGGCTAACTAAAATTCCGAGAAGCAGGTAACTGAACTTACACTAGTTCTTTGTACAGGCACACTGCAACTTCTTTTTCGCTTACAAGGTTGTACGAAGGAGTCCATGGCATCAATTGCTTGGATACGCAGTCCCAATACTTCTTTCTTCCCACACTGCATTGGTAAGTCGAATGGTTAATCTGGTAAGATGGTGCGTCCTTGATATGTTATATGAGGACGTGTAGTCAGACTAGTTGTAGCCACACACATCACAATCGGCTTTTATCAGATATTTCATGCGATTACTTTTGGCATATCGAGATCTAAGCAATCTACAATAGGATGAAAAGACTGGCATCCTTCACATTATTGGTGAACTCAGTTCATAGAAACAAGCAATTCAACCATTTTGTGGGTAAATCAAAAGCGCCACTGGAATATTTTTCACTACCCTATCATACACGCAAAAAGGGGTGACGCCACCATAGGGTCTGGTATGGGCGGCCGCCTCAGGTGGCAAGAAAGTGTGCACCTAGTTTGAGTTGTCCAGGTTGGCCCAGGCTAGTTTTGTTCGTCCCAACGCACGAGCAGGCAATGTAAAAAATGAAGAAAAATGTTTCAATTTGGATGGGACAATAACATAAGTGCAAGGCAGGCCCTATAGCAGGCTCATGGCCCAAACGAAGCGCCTCCCATATCGATCGACAAAGCAGGAAAAATCCCAATTCATTCGCTCCAGCCTCCAGTCTGGTTCGCTCCTAACCTAGCCGCCGCTAGACAGACCGACACATCACTTCCTCGCGCCCTCGTTGGAGGGCGGTCACCAGGCTTCAAGCGAACGGAAGGACAAGAAGATGAAGATGCAACCCTGGGTGTATCCTGCATGGGAGGCAGCGGTCGCAGCATGGGCATGGCATCGAGCTTGCGCAAACGGACAGTCGCAGCTTGCAAGAGTAGCATGTGCAAAGAGCAGGTACATCACATCCCTGATTATATCTAATTCAACTCTTCAATTTCTGGCCAATAGTTAAACCTGGTGGTGTTGTAAAACTGCTTGTATGTAGGGAATCTATGAGAAAATGAAACCAATTTCTACTTATTTTATAACTCCCCCTATCAATACCGAATCGACCGAATCGATGTATCTAATCAAGTTTCCGATGCAAACATACAAGCTCATGTTGTTCTTGAGCTCAAGTGTCTAATGAATGATCGCTAATGAAGGATTTGATGCAAACATTTTACATGCTCCTGGTGATGAACATATAGTGTCTAATGAGGGTTCTAATGCAAGCATTTTGCAAGCTCATTGAAGGATTTAGTGTCTAATGATGATTTGCTATGTTGAGAGAGACAGAGATTTGCAGGCATTGATGACAAGCAAATTATAGTGCATTTTCATAGCTTGAGGAAACATCGAGGCCATCTACCAGAAAGTCCCCGTATCATGACAACATAGCATAAATCCTTTTCTAATCTGTTGTTTGAAACTATTGGCATACTTGAGCAGGATAGATATATTGATATGCAGTTTGTGCACTGGTTATAGGTGCAATTACACTTCGATATTTTCAGCCAGAGAACGAATAATTCAAGCAGGTACACACCATGTTTGTAGTCCTTGTACACCATGTTGCATTTTGTGTTTTTGGTGCTTGCATCATTTAGTGTTTATAATCTGAACTACTTTGGATCATTAGCTGGTTTTCGAAGTGCATGTAGCTTCACATTTCTCAAGTTATGTTGATTTCCGGAGTGCAAGTGCCTTCGTGTTTTTTAAGTTAAATGTTCGCCCCTGGTAACTTGAATTCGTGGATCCGCCACTGCACACAAATCATACACGAATGCCAGTACCAATTAAATGAAATGCAGGGACTTATGCTAGCTCGTTGTACAGGCTCACTGCAGCTCTTCTTGCGCTTGGGATGTTCCATGTACAAGTCCATGTTACCACTTGCTTGGATGTGCAGGCCTTGTGCTCCTTGCATCCCCCTCTGCATTTTTGACATGGCGAATGGTTGATCAAATAAGAGGAATCGACCTTGACGTTGTACCGGAGGACAGATACTTACAAGGTTATACGGGTGTGCAGGATGTGTACCAGATCCCGTAGCACCGTCATACTTCGCTAAAAAATGGATTTGCTTGTTTCAGATGATATCTCCAGAAGAAATAAAGAGTTAAAGTCAGAGTTGCATAGGCATGTAAGCTAAGAGAGCAGTGAAAGGATATCCAAACATTGTCGGGACAGTGCACAAGGGAGTGATGTGTGGATACCTAGTTCGGGCCGGCGTTTGGGCATGCTCACCTAGCTTGAGTGCGGGTCACTTCAAAGCCGTTGAGGGTGATGCGCTGGCATTGGCTGGCCGCGCACGGATGCAGATCTTGAGTGGCAGTGGAGCGCTATGATGCGGTTGACGAGACCGTTGGTGAAGCCCCAACGGCCTCGGGGGGCGGAGGTGCGACGGTGTGCTCGGTGAAGTAGCCCTGGTGTGTTGGGAGACGGCATCGGTGAAGCGCACCTGATGCGGTGGAAGTCGGTGTCTGTGAGGCACGTCGGTTGCAGCGGCCGACGTTGTCGGTGGACCACCCGGTGCGGTGGACGAGGGCGTAGATGAGGTAGCTCCGGTGCGATGGTGACGCGCGACCGTCGTCTTCGTCGTCGTCGTATGGCACAGAGGTGGGGAAAGAGACAAGACGAGGGGCGATTCGAACTTTGCTTGGGTTGGCGGCGAATTAGGGATTTGAGAAATTTGGGCGCAGGAGGGGACGCTGGAGAGGAGAGATTTTGCAGGGCTGGAATTGGGGCCGCTAGATATTTCAATCCGAAACGTGGAAGCACGAACTTATTTTGTCGTCGTCCTTTTTATTTTTCTTGGGGGGGGGGGGTGATAAGCCACAAGTGTAGGGGATCGCAACAGTTTTGGATAAGTAAAAGTGTTTAACCCAACGAGGAGCTAAAGGTAGAATAAATATTCCCTCAAGTTCTATCGACCACCGATACAACTCTACGCATGCTTGACGTTCGCTTTACCTAGAACAAGTATGAAACTGGAAGTACTTCGTAGGTGTTGTTGGATAGGTTTGCAAGATAATAAAGAACATGTAAATATAAATTAGGGGCTGTTTAGGTAAAGATGCAATAAAGTAAATATAGTGAGTGTGGAAAAGTGGTGGTAGGAGTTGTGCAATTATCCCTAAGCAATTGACTATGTTACTGGACCGGTAATCACTATTGCAATTCTATTTGAGGGAGAGGCATAAGCTAACATACTTTCTCTACTTGGATCATATGCACTTATGATTGGAACTCTAGCAAGCATCCGCAAATACTAAAGATTTGTTAAGGTAAAAACCCAACCATAGCATTAAAGTATCAAGTCCCCTTTATGCCATACACAAACAACCTACTTACTCGGTCTCAGGCTTCACACCACGCCACCCACCATAAGCAAATCATAAACATATTGCAAACCCTACAGCGGGAATCCCTCACACTTGCGCGACACGGAGGGCACAATAGGACATCACCAATAATAAAACATGCAACTCAAACCAATCATAGCAGTTCATCAATCACCGATAGGACAAGAAAATCTACTAAGACATCATAGGATGGCAACACATCATTGGAAAATAATATGAAGCATAAAGCACCATGTTCAAGTAGAGTGTACAGCAGGTTGCGGGAGAGTGAACCGCTGAATATAGATGGGGGAAGGTGATGGAGATGTTGGTGAAGATGATGGAGGTGTTGGTGAAGATCGCGGTGATGATGATGGCCCCCAGCAGCGCTCCGGCGCCACTGGAAGCAAGGGGGAGAGAGGCTCCCTTCTTCTTCTTCTTCTTCCTTGACCTCCTCCCTAGATGGGAGAAGGATTTCCCCTCTGGTCCTTGGCTCCCATGGCTTGGGAGGGGCGAGAGCCCCTCCGAGATTGGATATATCTCTCTGTTTCTGCGTTCTCGAATTCTGCCATGGCACCGTTTCCTTTATATCTGGAGATCCGTAACTCTGATTGGGTTGAAACCTTCGCCCAGATCGTTTTCCAAAAATTAGCTTTCTTGCAGCCAAAGAAGGGCATCAACCGCCTTACCGGTGGCCCATGAGAGTGGGGGCGCGCCCACCAGGAGTGGTGGCATGGGCCACTCTTGTGGCCACCTCGCGCACCGTTTCACGTTGATTCTTCCTCCCAAAAATCACAAATATTCCAAAATAATTCTCCGTCCGTTTTTATCCCGTTTGGACTCCGTTTGATATTGGGTTTCTGTGAAACATAAAACATGCAACAAATAGGAACTGACACTGGGCACTTGATCAATATGTTAGTGCCAAAAAATAGTATAAAAAGTTGCCAAATTTATATAAAAGTTGAATAATATTGGCATGGAACAATAAGAAATTATAGATACGAAGGAGACGTATCAGCATCCCCAAGCTTAATTCCTGCTCGTCCTCGAGTAGGTAAATGATAAAAAAGATAATTTTTTATGTGGAATGCTACCTAGCATAATCTTGATCATATGTCTAATCATGGCATGAATATTAAGACACGAGTGATTCAAAGCAATAGTCTATCATTTGACATAAAAACAATAATACTTGAGCGCACTAATAAAGCAATCATGTCTTTTCAAAACAACAAGGCCAAAGCAAGCTTATCCCTACAAAATCATATAGTTTGGCCATGCTTCATTTTCGTCACACAAAATGCCCCCATCATGCACAACCCCGATGACAAGCCGAGCAATTGGTTCATACTTAACGCGCTTAAGCTTTTTCAACTCTCACGCAATACATGAGCGCAAGCCATGGATATAGCACTATAGGTGGAATAGAATATAATAATGGAGGTTATGTGGAGAAGACAAAAAGGAGAAAGTCTCACATCGACAACGGGCTATGGAGATGCCCATCAATTGATGTCAATGTGAGGAGTAGGGATTGCCATGCAACGGATGCACTAAGAGCTATAAGTGTATGAAAGCTCAACAAAAGAAACTAAGTGGGTGTGCATCCAACTTGCTTGCTCCTGAAGACCTAGGGCATTTGAGGAAGCCCATCGTTGGAATATACAAGCCAAGTTCTATAATGAAAATTCCCACTAGTATATGAACGTGATAACATAGGAGACTCTCTATATGAAGAACATGGTGCTACTCTGAATCACAAGTGTGGAAAAAGGATAGTAACATTGCCCCTTTTCTTTTTCCTTTTTTTCTTTTTTTTCTTTTTTTCTTTTTGGGTGGGCTTCTTTGGCCCCCTTTTTTATTTAGGCTTCTTTGGCCTTTCCTTTTCTTTTCTTTTTTTATTTTTCTTTTCTTTTTGGGGCAATGTTCTATAATGATGATCATCACAGTTTTATTTACTTACAACCCAATATTACAACTCGATACTAGAACAAAGATATGACTCTATATGCATGCTTCTGGCGGTGTACCGGGATGTGCAATGATCTAGCGTAGCAGTGACATCAGAAAACGGACAAGCCATGAAAACATCATGCTAGCTATCTTACGATCATGCAAAGCAATATGACAATGAATGCTCAAGTCATGTATATGACGATGATGAAAGTTGCATGACAATATATCTCGGAATGGCTATGGAAA
Organism: Aegilops speltoides; assembly: GCA_021437245.1. Taxonomy (NCBI): domain Eukaryota; kingdom Viridiplantae; phylum Streptophyta; class Magnoliopsida; order Poales; family Poaceae; genus Aegilops; species Aegilops speltoides. The sequence goes on along the minus strand of CM038147.1, from coordinate 336,515,873 downwards.
TGCCATGATAGATAGGTATGGTGGCTGTTTTGAGGAAGATATAATGAGGCTTATGTGTGATAGAGCATATCGTATCACGGGGTTTGGATGCATCAGCGAAGTTTGCACCAACTCTCAAGGTGAGAAAGGGCAATGCACGGTACCGAAGAGGCTAGAAATGATGGAAAGGTAAAAGTGCGTATAATCCATGGACTCACATTAGTCATAAAGAACTCATATACTTATTGCAAAAGTTTATTAGCCCTCGAAGCAAAGTACTACTACGCATGGCCCTAGGGGGATAGATTGGTAGGAAAAGACCATCGCTTGTCCCCGACCGCCACTCATAAGGAAGACAATCAAAGAAACACCCCATGCTTCAAATTTGTCACACAACGGTTACCATACGTGCATGCTAAGGGACTTGCAAACCTCAACACAAGTGTCTCTACAATCCACAACCACCCACTAGCATGACTCTAATATCACCATCTTTATATCGCAAAACTATTGCAAGGAATCAAACATATCATATTCAGCGATCTACAAGTTTATGGAGGATTTTATGACTAACCATGTGAATGACCAATTCCTGTCATCTCTCTAAATAGATATAAGTGAAGCAAGAGAGTTTAATTCTTTCTACAAAAGATATGCCCACGCTCTAACAATTATTACTAATGCAAAAGAGCATTCTACAAATCAACCAAGTACTATCTCATACCGGCATGGTGCATAAAAGAAAAGTGAAAACTAAATGCAAAAGACGCTCCAAGACTTGCACATATCGCACGAACGAAACGAATACGAAAACATACCGATACTTGTTGAAGAAAGAGGGGATGCCTTCCGGGGCATCCCCAAGCTTAGACCCTTGAGTCTTCTTGAATATTTACTTGGGGTGCCTTGGGCAACCCCAAGCTTGAGCTCTTGCCTCTCTTCCTTTTCCTCATATCGAGACCTCCTCGTTTAGACACTTCATCCACACAAAACTTCAACAGAAAACTCGGTAAGATCCGTTAGTATAATAAAACAAATCACCACTCTAAGTACTGTTGCAAATCAATTCATATTTTGTTTTTGCATTGTGTCTACTGTAATATAGCTTTTCCATGGCTTAATCCACTGATATAAATTGATATATTCATCAAAACAAGCAAACTATGCATCAAAAACAGAATCTGTCAAAAACAGAACAGTCTGTAGCAATCTGAACACCCACCATACTTCTTGTACTCCAAAAATTCTACAAAAATTAGGAACAATAAACAAGTTGTATATCAAGACAGTTCAAAAGGGATCAGAACCAATTGATGTTTCAGTTAAAAATGTAAAATCGCGCACTACAGCCAAAGTTTCTGTCCGACACCGTACAAACCAACAAGCATTGTAAACATCCTAAAGGCAAACCTTAGCACATTATTTTTATAATACAATGGAATTATACAAGGGGATAATTAGTTTTCATGAAAAGTTTCTGCAATCAAGATTCACCAAGTTTCCGTGAGCATGAACAAAGTTCAAGGAGCTCTCCCACTTCAACAATGCTTGTCTCTCTCACTTTCACTTTCCTTTTTGAAAAGTTTTAGGTTCCCCTCTTTATTTTTTTTGTTTTTAAACTATATAAAAGCACTCAACAGAAATAAATGACTCTCTAAAACTTCCGGGTTGTCTCCCTGGCAGCGCTTTCTTTAAAGCCATTAAGCTAGGCATATAGTGCTCAAGTAATGGATCCACCCGGATCCCAAGGTATATCAAAGCCAATTTTAATTAACAATGATTTGTAATTTAGTAGTGAGCACAAAGTAACATTTATCATGAAACAACGAAGTCTAACTCTCTTCCTATGCATTGGCATGTCATAAAAGAACAATTCATGCACACATAGTAAAGGCCAATGCATAGTATAAGCAGTTTCTTGCAATACTATCGTGTTGGAAACATAAAGAGGCGGAGATGTAGTTCCTCTCTCATAATAATTGAAAGTAGGAGCAGCAAGCACATGCATATTTTATCTATCAAAATCATCATGTGCAACGGTAAAAGGCAACCCATCAATATAATCCTTAATAAGCACAAACTTCTCCGAAATAGTGTAGTAGGGAGAATTCAAAAAGATAATAGGACTATCATGTGTGGGTGCAATAGCAACAATTTCATGTTTAACATAAGGAACTATATCAAGTTCATCTCCATAAGCATAATTCATATTGGCATCTTGGCCACAAGCATAGCAAGCATTATCAAAAAGGGATATTTCAAGAGAATCAGCGGGATCATAACAATCATCATAGCAATCATCCTTCGGTAAGCACGAAGGGGAATTAAATAATGTATGAGTTGGAGGGTCACTCTCATTAGAAGGTGGGCACGGGTAGCTAATCCGCTCTTCCTCCTTTTGTTCTTCGCTCTCCTCATCATCTTTTTCATCCAATGAGCTCACAGTTTCATCAATTTCTTCTTCCATAGCTTCCTGCAAAATATTAGTCGCTTCTTGCACAGCGGAGACTTTCTCAATAAATGCATTAATATTGTAATTGTATTCATAATTTTCATAGCAATATCTAAGTATAGCAAAATTTTCAGCCCTATAAACACCATCATCTAAAGTTTCATACTCTCCAAACAAAGACTCAATTTCATAAGCAACCTTAAAAGCAACAAATTCTTCTATTTGTTCCACATCATAGTAATCATATCTACCATTAGCATAAGAAGCTAAGGTTTCATTATCACTGAATTTGCATGAAAAGGGAAGGTGTTGTGCCTTCATCCTAGAGCAACAAATAATATCATATCTCAAGCATAGATCCCGAGCATACCAACACAACATATTAATTTGATCCCATAATAGTTTCCCTTTTTGGGTAAAGCGATAATCCCTAAAGTATTCACGTTGATCCAACGTGTCTTCCACTATAAAGTTGAATGGGGTTTTCTCAGGATTATCAAAGTAGTACATAATATCTTTCACATAATGTGAATCGAGGGTTTTAGGAGTTACTCCATCTCCATGAGTAGCGAGTACACCTAATTTTTTTGGTATTTTGTGTTCCATATCCATAACTAAAGATAGATAACAACTTAGAACAGCAAATAAAATTTTTCTTAGTGATAAAGCAAACAAGCACACACGAGAATATTCACCCCACACTATGAATCCACGGCAACGGCGCCAGAAAAAGGTCTTGATAACCCACAAGTGTAGGGGATCGCAACAGTTTTCGATAAGTAAGAGTGTCGAACCCAACGAGGAGCTAAAGGTAGAATAAATATACCCTCAAGTTCTATCGACCACCGATACAACTCTACACACGCTTAACGTTCGCTTTACCTAGAACAAGTATGAAACTAGAAGTACTTTGTAGGTGTTGTTGGATAGGTTTGCAAGATAATAAAAACACGTAAATATAAACTAGGGGCTGTTTAGGTAAAGATGCAATAAAAAAATATCAAGAGTGTGGAAAAGTGGTGGTAGGAGTTGTGAAATTGTCCCTAAGCAATTGACTACGTTATTGGACCAGTAATCACTATTGCAATTCTGTTTGAGGGAGAGGCATAAGCTAACATACTTTCTCTACTTGGATCATATGCACTTATGATTGGAACTCTAGCAAGCATCCGCAAATACTAAAGATTCATTAAGGTAAAAACCCAACCATAGCATTAAAGTATCAAGTCCCCTTCATACGCAAACAACCTACTTACTTGGGTCTGTGCTTCTGTCACTCACACCACCCACCATAGGCAAATCATAAACATATTGCAAACCCTACAGCGGGAATCCCTCACGCTTGCGCGACACGGAGGGCACAATAGGACAGCACCTACAATAAAACATGCAACTCAAACCAATCATAGCAATTCATCAATCACCGATAGGACAACGAAAATCTACTCAGACATCATAGGACGGCAACACATCATTGGAAAATAATATGAAGCATAAAGCACCATGTTCAAGTAGAGTGTACAGCGGGTTGCGGGAGAGTGGACCGCTGAATATAGATGGGGGAAGGTGATGGAGATGTTGGTGAAGATGATGGAGGTGTTGGTGAAGATTGCGGTGATGATGATGGCCCCCGGCAGCGCTCCGGCGCCACCGGAAGCAAGGGGGAGAGAGGCCCCCTTCTTCTTCTTCCTTGACCTCCTCCCTAGATGGGAGACGGGTTTCCCCTCTGGTCCTTGGCTCCCATGGCTTGGGAGGGGAGAGAGCCCCTCCGAGATTGGATCTATCTCTCTGTTTCTGCGTTCTCGAATTCTGCCCTGGCACCGTTTCCTTTATATCCGAGATTCAGAATCTCGATTGGATTGAAACCTTCGCCTAGATCGTTTTCCAAAAATTAGCTTTCTTGCGGCCAAAGAAGGGCATCAACCGCCTTACGGGTGGCCCGCGAGAGTGGGGGGCGCGCCCACCTGCAGTGGTGGCGTGGGCCACTCTCGTGGCCACCTCGGGCACCATTTCGCGTTGATTCTTCCTCCCAAATATCACAAGCATTCCAAAATAATTCTCCGTCCGTTTTTATCCCGTTTGGACTCCGTTTGATATTGGGTTTCTGCCAAACATAAAACATGCAACAAACAGGAACTGGCACTGGGCACTGGATCAATATGTTAGTCCCAAAAAATAGTATAAAAATTGCCAAAAGTATATAAAAGTTGAATAATATTGGCATGGAACAATCAAAAATTATAGATACAACGGAGACGTATCAGGGGGGGTGGGGGTGGGGGGAGGGAGTGGGGGAGGGAGGGACGAGGGAGGGGGGGGGTGGGTGGCTCGGTGCTACGCGTCCGTCCGACACACGCGACCACCCCGACAGGACTATGCTTCGGTGCCTTAAGGCACCTGCCTTTGAGTCCATGACATGTGGGCCCAACAGGTGGCTGGCCCACATGTCGGTGACCCAAAGGCAGGAGCCTTTAAGGCACCGAAGCAGCGTCCACCCCGACACGACCCTGGTCTGCCTGGTGCGCCTACATTTGAGAATGCAAAAGAATCTTCTTTCATTTGCAAACGAATCTGTATGTATTACCATGCCCGTGTCTTCCTTGCAATAATTAGTCATTCAAAACGAGATACCCCTCCGTTCACTTTTGTAAGTCGTTTCAGACAACTTAAAATGAACTGTTTTGCACATTGTCTAAAATGTCTTCAAGGTCTTATAAAAGTGAACAGAGGGAGTACTATAAATTAATTAATGAGGAGTTATTTGAAAAAAAATCGAAACGGTATCCACGCTAACGTGGATTAGAGTGTGTGTCACATAATTAGTTATTTGAATTAGAGTGTGTGTCACGAGTATCTCCAATTCTAACGTGGATTTCGCCTTTCACCGTATCCACGCTACTTTTTAATACAAATTCATATGTATATGATGAACACCATGGTAGTGAGAAAACTTTTGGATGGATTCAAACATATGACCTACAAAAAAGCACAACAAATTGAGTAAATGTCAACTTTTCGAAACTTAGTATGGCATGGATTCGAAATAATTACCCGTATGCATGGTCCTCAATTCCAATCTTACAATGTACACCGAATTGAAACATTGATATTAAGTCTCGTACTATGTACATTCAAATGTTGTTTTTAGCCCCCCCACACACACGCTACATATTTCCTGTATCGGTCAATCTTCCTCTCCGAACCACCTTAGGAAGCTATCGGTTTCCAACACACATTCATTTTTTCTCTCCATGTTTCGATCTCTAAGTCTCTCAACTACACAACCCCTTTTTCCACTCTATTACCAAATGTATTTAACTCACACACCCGCCATTGCACCCCATGCCGAGCTCTCTCTCGCTCTCCCTATCACCCTCTCGCGCTAAATACGTGCATTGCCTAACTGGCCCCCCAACCTCTCGTGCGCACGCACGCATGTTGTATATCTAGGTCACTCCCTCGAGACTGTCTCACTCTTTCTTCCGCCCGGCGGGCCACACTCGCTCTCTTTATCCGAGTCTCGTTTAACCTCATTTTCTTTCACACACAAATGATATATCTCCCTGTTTGGGCCTCGATCGACACACTCTATACTCTCTCACGCAGATTGTCTATCTAGGTCAGTCCAGCCAAGCCGCCGCCACTCTTTCGACCTCATGGCGGGCCACGCTCACTCAATCTCTCTCTCTCTCTCTCTCTCTCTGTATGTCTTGATTGACCTCGCTCTTTCTCTGACAAAAATGATATATCACCATGTTTGAGCCCAATTCGACCTATTCACACTATATACTCTCTCACGCACATTGTCTATCTAGGTCACTCTCTCCAACCCGTCTCACTCTTTCGATCGCACGGCGACCCTATGTGATGGATTGACCTTGCTTCCTCCCACGTACAAAATATATCTACACGTCTGTGACTGGATCATCTCTCAAGCTCTATCTTACAACCCTCACCCTTGCCAAAAGCTCAATCGGACAATATCTCTGCAGAGCATATATATCTGTTCAATGAATGTCGGACCACACTCACTTTATCTCTCTATCTATATATCTCTCGATTGACCTCGCTTTCTCACACCGTATCTTCCACGCACTGAAGCTACCTCTCCATCCCTCGCAAAGCCGTAGCTATTTACATTGCGAGGGGCACTCCAACCTTGGATTAGTTTCTGTAGGCATTTATTCCGGTCGGTTTAGATTATATTTTCGTAGCATTCGGCCCACAACTACTCCAAACACCGTTGCAACGCCCGCAACTCCCCTAGTTGATTTCCCTCTAGCTCGGTCATCGCTCTCTCGCACGTCCTTTCTTGCCTTCAACGTCGCACCATGGTATTATTGCGAAAAACTCTGTTGTTCTCTTTAATTATTATAAATAAGCTACAAAACTACACACCGATAGTCCACTTGGAATGGAACAAATTTCGACCCACAAATTAAAGTGCTACAAACTACACACCGAGGGGCCCATGTCATGAAACAAATTCGGACCCATATACAAATTAAAAAATAAAGGACGAGGATCGAACATGCGACCGGGCCTTCAAGCCGCACGTCAATAGGCAACATACGTAGAACAACAATGTTTGTTGTACCCCCCTTTGTTCACATAATGTTTTTATATTACCATAGCCTATTTAATGGATAACATGTAATATTATTTTTAGTACTATTCGCCTTCACTTACTGGTGGGTTCCATGTGTGCTCTCTCTCTCTCCTCCCCTTCTGCGTTTAGACGCACGGGCAATGTTGCCGTTGACCATATCTGGACGCGTTCACAAGTCACGACACCAGTTTCATGTACTAGCAGTACTAGTCAGTGTGTATGTGCGATGCACATTAATTTTGAAGTATATTAAGTGCATGCGGATATTAAGTAGGATATTATTTGCGTGTTATTATGTGATTAGCACTACTTTTGGCATGAAATTAACTGCACGCTAAATGTGTTGAGCGCTCGACATTGAAGCGGTCTAGGTCATTGTATGACACCGAATACATGTGGCTTGATGACGTTTTATATTTAATTTGATACGGCTCTAGCAGAACATTCAATCGATCAAACCATAGATTTCGTTCAGTCTGACTCCGACTTTAAATTATACAACGATTGATATAAAATAAATGGAAATGATAAACGTTCGGATTTTAAGCATGGCAATCCGAATGTTTTTCATGGCAAATTTAGATTACGCGGCGGTGGAGGGGGCATCTTGCAGTGGGAAGCGGCTCATCTGCCGTGCTCTGTGTGTCGTCGGACCACTGACCGACGGCGGCGGTGGCGTCTTGCGCCATTGTTGGCATACTCCTGGACGTTGGCCTAGCTTCAAGGAAGACCAAAATGTTCTGGACTTCGGAGCGAGTCAACTGGAGGGAGGAGGCGACTGGCGTTGGTGCAAGGAAGCGGTCAACGGCGGCCATCCATGCCGCTGAGGGGGGCACTCGCACCCGCGCGGGGACATGCACTATCGACGGTGCGGCGGAGACATTCGTGTGCACGGGCACCAGCAAGGGCGCGCACGCCGCAGACACGCAGCGCATCTTGCCGGCAGTGCACAGCACCGCACAAAGCAGATCACAGACGCCAAGAAAGCATGCGCTGGTAGGTGCACGGGCGCGTGAAAGTCGGCAGGACCTCATGGAACCCCATGGGATCAAGCTCGGCAACAATGTGCGGCTCCCAGCCCATCAATGCCACGGGGATGGGCGCTGGCGCAGTCGGGGCGATGGGAGCTAGAACAGGAGCGGGGACAGGCGCGGCGTCTTCCCGCAAGGCCAGTTCAAGCTCATCCCAAAGCGCCTTATCTTCTTGAGACTCCGGCTGGGTGTCTTCCTCAGGAAACTAGAACACTAAGGGCAGACCATCGTGATGCGGCATGGCGTACATTTAGGTCAGGCTAGTTGGAGGTCAACGACAGGAGAATTGGAGAGGAAGAGAGAAGATTGTAGCGATACCGGGTAGTGCGGGGTTGATTTTAAACTGCGGCACCAGCGACATTAAAAGTGGGAGCAGTTGGGATGAAGGTGGGCGGCGGAGCCTGGTCAAAGGGCTCGCCTCCTGGTGAGCCTGCACAGCGGTCTGCTCGCACACCTCCCTATCAGCCGACGCTGCAGTCTGCTCGCACGCCTCCCATGGACTCACACGCTTGCTAGAACGGCACCTGCCGATGAGAAGCGGGGACTCGTGGCGGCACGTAAACGCCCACGGTTTCAATAGTGAAAGCGTTCGCCTTAACATGACAGGTCTTTGTTCCAAAATACCTTGGCTCTTCATTTGTGCAACTTGTCATAAGCAGCTTGTCTCAAATTGAAGAAAAAACTTACGAAGTAATATTTGTGCCATATCACGTGACCATGCTTAGTTTCAAGAATTTATGCTCACTTTTGGATTTTTTGAAATTTAAGATCCAGGATTCGAAACAATATCATAACTTGCATCATGCAATAAATTTTCAAGCCGTACATCTATCTTGTTGTATTCTTAAGAAAGGATTTGGTCAAACATTTTGCTTAGTTAGACTTCAGACAAGTTATATATGAAGAGTAAAAGGATAATCCTCCGCATCAAAGGCATTGCCTGATATATTAACTCAAGTACTAGGCACGAACAAACGGGCTCAATTCTGTGATCATCCTGGTGTAGTAGTAGTAGTACTAGGCAATGCAGTTGATGGGTGACCTTGACGAGCGACGACCGTGGGAATTGAATCGTGCTTGGTATGGTAGGTAACGTTTTTTAGTTACTAAAGCATCCCTCCGTTGTTCATTGGTAGTCATTATGGACCGCGGACATGAGGGGAATTTCCTAGGGCTGGAATTCTGGCCGCCAGATATTTCGACTTGAAACGCCGAGGCTCGACTGTTGGGGTTGCCTAATGTGCGTACCACGCACGCCACCGAAGGACACGAGCCCGATTTTTTTTATTTTTTTTATTTTTTTAGGATCAACACGAGCCAAGGTCTGGCTGGTACGCCGTTGGGTCCTACCATTCGAGAATATGAAAGGAACCTTTTAAATTGCCGAATGAATCTATGTGTATTACGATACCCATATTTTCCTTGCAAATACTAATCTCAACGTGGTAATTGATTTATGACGAGTTGTTGAATTAGAATGAGTTTGTGATATAGTGATCTCAACGTGGATTTCACATTTCATGGTATCCCTAGTAAGTTTTCCAATGCAAATTCAAATTTAAAAGATGAACAATATGGAGGTGAGAAAACTTTGTATGTATCAAGCATATGACCACACACACACACACACACACAGAGAGAGAGACACATGCACGAACACAACAACAATCCAATAAGTATGGTGCATCTATTTTTCCAAACCATGCATGTATGACACGAATTCAAAAATACTCCTTCTATTCCTAAATATTAGTCTTTTAGAGAGTTTAACAAGTGATTACATACGGAGCAAAATGAGTGAATCTAGACTCTAAAATATGTCTATATACATCTGTATGTGCCATTTCATTTGAAATCTCTAAAAAGACTAATATTTAGGAATGAAGGGAGTAAAATGTAAGACATGCATGGTCCTCAGTTCAATATTTAAAATGAACATGAAACTGAAACATGAATATTAAGTCTAGTACTACAGTACATGCAAATGTTGTGTTTAGGCGGAGCTATGATTGTCTGGGGTCAACCCCTCGACCTTAGATAAAATTGTGGAGCTCTATTTAGGGTTGTTTAGATTATATTTGTCCCCACCCTCCCAACCACCGATTGGTTGAGCACCCCCACCCCTCCTCCCCGGGAGAATATCATGTGCCCCCATACCTTAGATGCTATATGCCGATACGAGTTGCTTGGAGCTTGTAGATCTGAGATATATCATCTCACATGACGTGTCTTAATATTTTTACAGGAAACCTTGATGAGTTTGAGAATTGCACACAATTTGTACAAAAACTACTCAGATGCCCTTGGATCCCATATCGAACGACCTCGAAGCTCGTATCACCGTAGCATCTAAGATGAAGGAGGACATCATATTCTCCTATATGTAAGAATATCATGTGCTACCACACCTTAGATGCTTTGGTGATACAAGCTCTTCGGAGTCGTTGGATTTGTGACCCAACACCTTCTCGGTGGTTCAAATGTTTTTTTATAGAAAAGCCCCAAAAGAGTTTGGCCACTGCTTACAAGCACAAAGACTGCTCAGATGCCATTGGATCTCAGATCAAACGACCTCGAAGATCGTATTCACGTAGCATCCAAGCTGCAATAGCACCTTATGTTTTCTCGCACGGGAGAATATGAGGTGCTCCCGCACCGTAGATTCTATGGCGATACGAGTTCACTGTGAACTAACGGCCCACAGTAGGAGGTTTGAATGTTTTTGCAATATACGACAGATAGAGTTTGGGAAATGCATAGAAAGTACAAGTACTACGCATGTGCCATCTGATCACTGATCATACGACCTAGATGCTCATATCATCGTAGCGGGTAATTAAGCTATGGGGAGCACCTAATATGAGCAACGGGGAGCCGTTGGATCGAAGATGTAGTGGCACACACGAGGCCTGAATGTTTTATTTGCAAAAAAACCTTTGGAGAGTTTGGAAATTACGGATAATTACAAAGACTACTTCCAAACCATTGGATCTCACTTCCAACGGTGTAAAAATTCGTATCACCATAGCATCTAAGCTGCAGGGTGGATGTGATATACTATGCCGCTGTCATTTTTGTTCATAAACTTGCAAAATACATGTAACTCGTGCCGTTACTTGTCTAACCGCGCAAAGTGTTTGTTCAAAAAAACCATCCAACACTGAAATATCGGAACAACACACGGGGGTCCCACTTGTCATTAATCAAATTTGGACCTAAAACTAACAAATCTGAAAGACGGGATTCGAACTGGCAACCTGGACTACAAAGCGTAAGTCGATTGTCTGAAACAACAATGTTGTTGGCTTTGTTCCATAACTTGATTTTATACAGTATTACGTTGAGTAGAGTAGAGGGAGTGCCTCGTCAACACGTGCATGGCCGTTGTCTCACTTACTGGTGGGCCCAGGTCTCCAATCTCAATCTCTCTTCTCTCCATCGTCTAACCTTTGCACAGGCACACACGAAGAGCGGCGCTAGCTTGCCGAGGTGTTATTACAACTTAAAAAAGCTTGGAAAATAGAAGAATTGCCTAGACCAAGAGACGTTGTGGCTAGTCGAGACGGAGCTAACCCCATCTATCCTCCGTGCCATGTTTGGATGATGAAGCTGTGTGGCTAGTGGGGTGTTTTCGACCAACTGGCTGGGTCCAGAGGTCGAACCATGGTACTACGTCTAATACAGTATATTTTCACACGCACATTTTTCCTCCGTGCCAAGACGTGGCACACCCTACCGCGCGGTTTTGGGGTCCTCCTGGGTGGTGCACGCATATACTCTTCCTGACGTGGGACGCCCTACCGCGCATTTTCTAGGTCCTCCTCGGTCGTAGCACTGAATCTAGTAAATGAGTCGTCAAATCACAAAAGACCACCTTTCCCGCCGAGTACATTAGTGAAGCACGGTGGCTAGCTAGTTGGGCTAGTTCGACCAATTATCTAGGCCGCCGTCACATTTGTTTTTTCACCCCTTTTTTATCTACTTGCCGGCAGGTAAATTTAAATATCCAGCGCGGCGTTGCTCTGGTGATTGGGTGCGGCAGGATTTTTAATTTTTTGATTGACGGGAACAGGCGCGGCAGGATTTTTAATTTTTTGATTGATGGGAGCAGGCGCGGCAGCAATTAGTCACGATGACTCCGCCTATAAAACCCACTGCTCCCTGATGAAGTCGTCGACTGGTGTTTTACCATGGTGAAAACCAAAAGATTCCCCGCTCCTCGGGTGGCTCCCTCCGCCTTCCCGTAGATTACATTGCCTTTCAGCCGTTTCGCCCCTTTGCTTCCTCTCCCCATTGCTTCTACCTGGTGCCATGGCGTCGTAGCAGATCATGGAGTCTGAGGTGAGGCGCCTGACACAGGAGCTCCAAGCCAAGGATGCGGAGCTTAGGGCCAAGGATGCGGAGCTCCATGAGCTCAAGGAGGAGAGGAGTGCCATGCTCCTCCGTTATGTGCGGGAGTTCACGGAGCTTCAAAAGCGGAAGGTGTCCACCACAAAGATGCTCGAGGCGTCGGCGGCATTGCTACAGAAAGCGGTAGATACGATAGGCCATCAGGGGAGCCGTCTGGAGCGCGAGCGGGCCGATCGTGACGAGGTCCAGGATCGCCTCAGCCACTTGGTGAACCAAGTTACCACACACGTGTTGCGGTTGCGCGATGCCTACTGTCGTGCCAGCGCAACGATGCCGGCCGTCAGGCTAAACCCGTCCGACCACCCGATCGACTTCAACGAGCTGCGGCTTCCTGTCCTGGTCTCCTTCTTCACCTATATCTCCGAGGAGCTGAGCCGTCTCCATGCGATGGTGGGGGCTGAGCTGTACAAGGAGGGGTTGTGGGCTGCCGTCGCCATTGCCGAGCGAATCCTTTCAGGGCTCCGTCACCAGAATGCATTTGTGCCATTGGACGCCGTCTTTCATGAGATAGCTCCCGTCGACCGGGAGCGGGCTCTGCGGGCGGTTGCACTCTGCATCACCAACATCGTGCGCCTCGAGAAGAGAGGGACTTCAGTGGTGTTTAGGCGCCCTCTGCATGGGCATGTCCATGTCTCGGCGCAACATGACCATTGGATCAAACTCAAACGGTACAGATCAGTCACTGTAGCACAAATCATGTGGGTGTGTTTGGTTGCATTCTCATGTCAATATAGTTGTTTCCTCTTCGTGTATTTTTTTAACCTACTAGTGTGGACTCATGCACCCTTCATGCACTCTGCCAAAACCCCAAAAGTGGGTCGAGAAGGGAACTTTTGCTCCCATCCCGTGCACCCTTCATACACCCTGCCTAACACTATTCGTGCTTCATATGGTTCATGTTTCGTGGAGTAATGTAGCACCATACTCTCCGTGCGCTGTAGACCTACTTTTGTTAACATTGATCTCAATGTTCATTCTCGACCGGACAGTCGAAAAAGCGGTACTATGTTACATATAGGAGTAGTTGACATGCGCACAACATCATTTGTTATCGTCATATCTTACTACACTAGCAACAAGATTGTGTAGTACCGACGTATGAACCACTGCACATGCCTAGTAGTAGGAGCACTATGTATGTTCAAGTGGCTGCCGTGTTTCGCACTCCTCCATCGTAAGAGTGGAAACGCTTGCTGTAATCATTTTTTTCTTCAAAAAAACAGTGGACAAGCTCTACCGTGCGGATCCTCCTCCAGCCAAGCACTAAATTACTCACTTTCGCCGACGTGTGGGACAGCCAGCACCTGGGTCCACCAGCCATGCACTAAATTACTCAGTAGTAGAGTGACGGTAGACTACCCCGATCGAAGCGCCGCAGTAATGCCCAATGAGCCGTCAAATCACAAAACCCCCTCCTTTCCAGCAGTAAGTTGGATGGACGAAGCAACCATCATTTCACTCTTCTCTCTCAGCTTCCTCTCTTGAAGAAAAACCCCACTCGCTTCGCTTCTCCGTCATCTCGTTCCTCCTTTCACTCTTCTCTCTCAGCTTCCTCTCTTGGATGGACGTTGGAGCACCGGCCGACGTGATGTCTATGGCTCTGGCCAAAACCGTCGAGGCTCATGGTACGAAGAAGCGCAAGTACCCCCACTGAGACTACCGCAGACAAGCTCAAAGCCATCGCCCTGTCCAAGCCCCCCTCTCCGGGATCCCTCATTAAGCAAGTCCAGGTAATGTCTCTTGTTGACGATCTTTTTCTCGATCTTGATCATGTTTTTTCATCTAACACGCAGTACTAATACTGGTAGTACAACTTTCTGGGTGATCTTGCATGTGATTTTAGTGTGCCAAATGGTGGTTCTAAATTCCTCTTTTGACCAAAACATGCGAGAGGTTGACACTGATTTCTTATAGATTACTTTCAACTACTCCCTCTGTCCCAAATTTCTTGTCTTAGATTTGTCTAGATACAGATGTATCAATTTTGGGACAGAGGGAGTACTTTATGAAGATCAATGCTACCTTTGAAGAGGGTATATTTGCCTCAGTAACTTGTGTTATGGATATTGCAAGTAATCCCTCTGCTCTCATGCCTTTGAAGACATGTTCTAGTGTCTTTGTTCACTCATTTCTGTGCATATATGTAGTCATATATGGAGTATAATATCGAAAATCATCTTATATTTTTGAACGGAGGTAGTAATAAAATATGGTTTCTGTTTGAATTAGAACCAGGTACGCGGTGGAGATGAAGTTCTCAAAGTCATGTTGTGTGAACTGGAAGACCTGATGATGAGTTCTACTGCTAAACTATCCAGCTGCTGTGTCCTTGTCGCCACGTGTCCTGAACTAGTGTTTTCCTATAGCATTGTTGTCAGGCGTGTTCTTGAGGCTGTACTTGACCACAACAATTTCCTGGATGTGCCTTTGATTACGAAGGGTGTGGTTCTTGTAAAGATTCCCAACAAATCTGATGCGGCCTGTCTTCATCATCACGTTTATGAGTGGAAAGACCACTCTGTTAGGTTCTCCAAGGTTGACAAGATGGTGATGGTGCATGTAGACATCTCTCACGAAGTCCATGGCCTAGTCAGTTATGCAGGTTTTATCCCGTAGGTCGGTGGCAAGAAATAGTCTGCAGAGTTTAATTACTGCAACTTTGCTTGTCTGTAGTAAGTATTATTGTTCAGTACTTGATTTGTGTTTGTGAACCCTGTATTGTTTATTAGTACTGCCGCTTTTGGTGTGTGGTCAGTCTTGAGAACGGTCGATGTTAATGTCTTTCCACTCAATGCAGTCTGTATATTTTGAAGTATCCAGATCATCTTTTTTGTGAGGGCGGTTTATCAATTATGGTTACATCCAATATTTGTATGCATTGCAGGGTTTATTGCACCCACCAGGATTTCCAGTCCCATGGATGTTTGGTCCATACGATTTGTCACGACCTTTGGACTATCCTGCTTGTGGGAGTAGGCGGGGCCCCTACATGCCACGCGTAGTTGGACGATTAATCTTCTGTTTAGTACTTCAACATAGTGATTTTTTGGTAAGGATTCACTCGTCACATCAAGTAAATCTTATTGATTTACTGTCTAAATCTTATTGATTTAATGTCATGTTTTCTTTCTTTTCCTGCAATTTTATGATGCAGGTTTTGCCATATGACATTCATCACAGAATAAACCGTTTGGTTTGCTTTACGATGGCTATTTTTGCAGGTTTCACTTCTTATGTCGTGTCAGTAATGAAGGCACTATCAATCACTTATATTACTGGAAAAAGTTGGATCAGTCTGTCGTCTGAGTACAAGCTGAATCCCTATGATGAACTGTAGTTTGGTTTAACAAAAACGCCACAATTAGTCCTTCTCGCGTTTAAACGAAATGAAAAAAAAATTGGATCACGGTCATGGATCCTAGTCAAGTTAGAAAGCTGATCATAGCAGACTAGACACGATCGCCGCTGTCTCACACATCGGTACCACCTTCAGCAATGGATCAAGCACCGATAGTTGCTCTAGCACTAACAGCGGCAACAGCTCAGTCTGATCCAGCTGAGGATTGGGCACTGACCGCGTCAGTAGATCAGTCTGATCTACCAGAGGATCGGGCATCGACACCGGCACCTGCTCCGACATAGGCACGAGCTCTACAAGGAGCACCATCTTCGGCAGCAGCAGCGGCTTCGGCACCTGCACCAACACTGGCACTTGCATCTGCTCCGGCCCGTGCAGTTGCACCGGCAACAGACTGGGCTGCAGTTCGCACTTCATATACCAAAGTCCTGGCAAAAACCGACATGTCCACCTTCTTGGTAAGCATTGGCCACCCAAGTGCTTTGTTCTTTTTTCTTTCCATGTCGTTTCACATGATTCACTGTGTTTATCTAACTATTTGGGTATGTCTTCCTGTTTGCAAACAGAGAATTCCTAGAGCAACGAGGGAGTCGTTCAACAATCTGGGTGACCGCGACCAAGTTTCTCTTACCATGCGCAGCATTGGTGTGAATGAACCTGCTCAATATACTGTAAGTACAAAGGATGGTCGCATGATGATTGATGCTAAAGGATGGTCAAGGTTCAAATCTAAATCATATCTTGCGGTAGGGGATGATGTCAAAATCGAACTTTCTCGGCAAGGAGAGCTGGTCCGAATCAACTTTGAAATTCTTCAATAGCAGCACGCCACTGCCGAACTGATCTATCCTCCGAGAGATTTTGATGTAATAATCTGGCATGGTGAAACAAGTGTCCTGTGTATATAAGTAGTACGACAATATTATTTATCACATGGTATATCATTGATGGAATTGCAACTCTGATGGCTGGTTAGGAACTGTCGTTCGATTTCATTCCAATAGCTGCCGTGCTTTATTCAATTTTGTGTATTTGCCTTGTGACAGCATCTAAAATCAGCGTCGTACCGATCGCTTGCAATATGAAAAACGCTGAGGTAGAACACATGGGCCCCCAAACATGGAGGGTGGGCCTGCGGCCCAAAGTCCAGAACCATGAGCCTGTCTGAGTATTATATTCTCAGCTGAACCCCCATAAAAAAAGCTGAACCGCCATAATGCTCGTGCGTTGCATGTAACATCAAGATGCATTTCTATGAGTATTTTATCTTGTGAGAGAAAAGGATGAACGAGGGAAGGCCTTATTTGAAAATGTGGAGAGGTGTGTGGGTACCTTTTTGCAAAATTGCCATAGTTTCCTTCCTATCCGTCTAATATAAATCGGACGGCCTATATTGCAGGATGGCAGGCACACCATCATCACCAACTCGTCTATACTGTGTTAAAAACAACTCTGCTTTTTAAAATTATATATGTTATATATATTCCCCTTGATTTTTCTTATGTATAAAGTTCTGATATAAAATATTTGTATATTTCTTTACAGAGGGAGTATCTCTCTGTCAAAAATATATTTATGTGTAACTAGTTACTCCTGTCTTTCTACTTCCTTTCACGATATGTGGGGCAACCGCAACGGGTCCACGTGCCATATGCACAAATTAGAGTGCACAACTGCATGGTAGACACACCCGGTCGAAGGCCTGAAGAATGCCCAATGAGCCACAAATCACAAACACCCCTTTCCAAATTTTAGCAATGAAGTCGGACGGACGAAGCGGCAATATTTCACTGGGCCTGAATCCCTTCTCCTCGCTCGCTTGTTTAGAGAAAACCCCTCTCGGCGATTGCATAGGGTTTTCTCATGGAGAACTCCGTACTAATTCTTCATCCATCCCCGATAAATCCAAGTCCCTTGGTCACAGGTAATCCTAGGATGGCAGCCGCCGCCGTTGATGCATTTTTCTTCCTACTGAATCTAGTATGTTTCATTTGCAGTGCCCAAAGTGCGAGTACCCTACAGGTTTCTGTGCCCTCGGCGAGATGCCACACTTGTTCCTTCTCATCCTAACACATGATTTGGATTGCTATATTTGGATAAAAGGTACTACTAGTACGATGGTCAACACTGACGTGAAGGAGGAAGTTATTTCTAGATTTGGATAGGGAATACATTGTGTTCTCATATTATTTTTCCTGCAGTGTATTATTTGCTCTGCCAGAACACATGTACTCAAGATGCTCGGCCTTGCCATAACTGAATACACTAGTTTAATGGTCACAGTGAAGACAAGCCATGGATATAAGTTCGAGTTGGGTTCATGAACCAAGAAGATCACTGCTTTTTTATGGCCGAACTTGGCTAAACTTTCTCAAGTGTTACGGACTTAAAGTTGGCACACGAATGTTGATGGAAATAGCAGAACCTGGTCTCATCTTCACTGCGATCTTCCACCTCAACGTCATTCCAATTGTTCATCCATGTTAGTTTTGTATCTGGTTCTTGCTTGTTGCCTCGATTACTTCTTAATCCACCTATTCTGTCTAACTAATCACAATTTAACTTTAGAAGTAGCAACGAATCTCTCACGAAGATGCTACTTCTAACTAATATTTTCTTATAATTGGTGGCACGTGTAGGTTTTTTCAGAGTTAAGCAGGCTGCTCGTTTGTTATTCTGTAATAACTGGCTGTTACTGATGGCACTGAAGTTGACTGGGTTGACATCCACAAGTTCTTACACTTTATTCGTCTTGAGGTCCTTGTGGGGCGTTCCAATGGTGGAAGGCCACCTAGGATATGTGTGCCACTGCTGCACTCGTTGAACAGGTCAAACTGTGCCGAGAAACTTATGGTACGAGCTGTTTTCTGTTATATATGTTGTTCATAAACTATTGCTTATACACAGTTTTACAACTGTGATCTTCTTGAAACAGAAACTGCCCAGTTCTATTGTTCCTATACAGATGCCTGACCATGGTCCGGTCAGACTTGCGCTTGGTCACAACATGATGTTTATGTCGACCTACTCAATTCCCCTTGGAGGTGAAAAGATACTTATTCATGGGTGGTCTCAAATAATGAAGCCCCGTCCATGTTGGAGAATAGGACAGAAGATTATGTTCAGGCTTTTCCATGGCTCTAAAGCAAATATCCTATTTATTGACCACATTGCAAGATGAAGCCGCTTTCAGAAGGTTGTGGATGCGCGGGATGGCACCTGGGCCTTGTCCTGGGGCTTGGCGGCCTCACCCTTGGTTAACTGTAGGCAAAGTAGCACTGTTTGAGGCGTGCTTTGTATGGTTGAACCTGTATAAGTACTCATACTGCTTTCAGCTTTGGTTGTTAAGTACCCCTGTTGGTTTAAGTTAAGGTTGTTAAGTACTCCTGCTGCTTTTACAGTCTGTCGTGTTTCTTCAGTCCTGTCTTTCTCCATCCGCCAAAACCAAACCAGCGCCGGCGCGGCCGCCTGCTTCCGCCTCCCACGGCTGGCTGCGCCTCAGTGCACGCATCACCGCCCCACCGTCTCCTAAATCGTTAACGCCGACATCCTCTGCGCGCTTTGGTGCGCTCGCCGCGGCACCGCCCTCTCGCGTTGTCAACATGGTCAACAAATAGTAGGAATCGGCAGAAGTACGTGGAGAGGATGACAGTAGGGGCCCACCACGTCAGCGTATGGAAAAATAAAATGCTTCCTCCTAGTGTTTTCCCGACATCTGGAAACCACGGCATTGTGAGCGTATATAGTTAATAGACAAGAGAACAACACAAGATCGGCTGACACCTGGGACGTAGCTGCTCGAGCAGTATTTTTTTTGTTATTGTTGAGACGGAGTAGGGTTTGAACTGGGCTGTGGTCCGTCTAGCCCAGGCTTATATTTTATGTTCACCATGAGACCAGCCCAGCTATTTTTTCTCTGTGAAAATGAGCCCAGTTTATTTTTTCTGAAGAATACCCAATCCAGGCCTACTTATTTTTCTACGCCCAGATGGGCTGCAACTCTTTCAAGTCGCCTGCAAATCCTGAAAGTAATATGAAATGGGTTGTAAATATAAAAACAGATGGCAAATTGGCAATTACTTCATAATTTCTGAATTTTTTCACCGCCGTGGTGCTCTCGGTGCGGCGTGGTCAATGTGGTCAATGACCGACTTCAATCGAAAGAGTACTGTACGTGGAGAGGCTGACAGCTGTGTCCATGACAGCCGCAAGGAAGTGCCTCCTTATTACGCGGAAAATAATTATTCCTCCACCTGACAACAGGGACCCACCGGACGGGCCACCAATATTTCGCGAAAAAAACTTTTCCCCTCACTGCTGGGACCCACCGGACGGGCCATGTATTTCGCAAAAAAAAACATTCCCCCTGCTATCAGCTTGGACCCGTCGGAAGTGCCTCCTTATTATGCACAAAAAATGAATACCCCCTGCTAGCTAGGACCCACCTTGGTGGGAGGCTGACTTGTGGGCCTACTAAGTTGACTGGGACGGAGGCCTTTGTCAACTTTAGTCAATATATGAACGATTCTAGCTCCAGTGACCGTACGATGTCCATCCAACGGCCGTAGTGCTTCTTCAACCTCTAGTTTTCTTGCTCCAGCTGCCCAAAGCAGCGCCGGTCGTGCCGCATGCTCCTACCTCCCGTGGCCGGCTGTGATGCCGCGAAGGCCTCACCGCCCCTACTACTCCCACCGCTGGCCACGCCTTCCCTCTACTCACCCACACCCCCTGTTATTCTGCGGCGACGGCAGCCTCACACCGCAGCCGAATGAGTGAACCGTCATACTCCTCTACGCGTGGGCATCCACTGCCGCGTCTTCCCCGGCTCCGCGTTGTCCCCTTCGTACGCCTTGCCGTTGTCCACCGCCCTGGTGCTCTCGGCGCGGCATGGTCAACGTGGTCAAGAAACGACTTCCATCGGACGTGGACTGTACGTGGAAAGGCTGACAGCTGGGTCCACGGCAGCAGCAAGGAAGTGCCTCCTTATTACGCGGAAAATAATGATTCCTCCACCTGAAAACAGGGACACACCGGACGGGCCACCGTATTTCGTGAAAAAAATGTTTCCCCCCTGACTGCTGGGACCCACCAGCTACATCTTCGCACGCAAGGAAGTGCGTCCGGGCAAAAAAAAATGATTCGCCCCCCCGATTGCCGGGACCCACCAGCTACATCTTCACACGCAAGGAAGTGTCTGACAGTCAGGACACACCTGGTCGAAGCGTACGTAGCGTTGTCTTTCTGGTCACGAACTTGTACGTACATATATACTGGTCGATGTAGAGGCGCGCACGTGTCGTAGTAGAGGCGCGCATGTGTCGTAGTTGAGGCGTGCACGCAGCATGTACACGTACGTACAACGGCCAGGGTGCAATAAAGAAAATACGACCACATATGTACATACGGGCGGGGTCTCGAACGCCTACTCGTGCATACGTACGGCCAGGGCTCGTGTACATGGCTGGGTCGGAATGGAGAAACCGTGTCGTCGTCGTGTTCATGGGGAGGCAACGGAATGCGTCATGTTCATGGGGAGGCAACGGAATGCGTCGTGTTCATTGGGAGGCAACAGAACGCGTGGGAGCCAACCGGCTTGGATGGAACATGCGATGGAAACGAGGCCTGGCGTATCGCAAAACGGAGGAAACGGACCTCCTATGGTCAAAACGGGGGTCCTGTTGATCGGGAAGGGTGTGGCGTACCGCAAAACGGACGAAACAGACTTGTGTTGGAGTGCCACGGTCGAAACGGGGGTCCTCTTCATCGGGAGGGGTGTGGTGTACCACAAAACGGGACTCCACAGGATACTGTTCATCTCCATTGTCGACCTCCTCCAGCCTCCACAGGCTACCGTCGACCTCCTCCACGGGCTCCTGTTCATCCAGCCTCCACCGCGCGCTACTCCACCGGCTATTGTTCAACCACCCCTTCACGGGCACCCCTCCACCATCTACTGTTCATCCAGCCCTCCACGGGGTCGTCCTGTTCAACCAGCCCTCCACGGGGTCCTGTTCATTGCTACGTCTTGAGCTTGCATTGGTTTTCCTTGAAGAGGAAAGGGTGATGCATCAATAGTAGCGTAATTATTGCCCTCAGTTTTTGAGAACCAAGGTATCAATCCAGTAGGAGGCTCCTCAAAAGTCCCACGCACCTACACAAACAAACAAAGAACTCGCAACCAACGCAATAAAGGGGTTGTCAATCCCTTCACGGCCACTTGTGAAAGTGAAATCTGATAGAGATAGTATGATAAGACAAATATATTTTTGGTATTTTATAATATAGATTAGAAAAGTAAAGATGCAAATAAAAGTAGATTTAAAGCTTATATGATAAAAGATAGACCCGGAGGCCATAGGTTTCACTAGTGGCTTCTCTCAAGATAGCATAAGTATTACGGTGGGTGAACAAATTACTGTCGAGCAATTGATAGAAAAGCGAATAATTATGAGATTATCTAGGCATGATCATGTATATAGGCGTCACGTCCGCGACAAGTAGACCGACTCCTGCCTGCATCTACTACTATTACTCCACACATCGACCACTATCCAAGCATGCATCTAGAGTATTAAGTTCATAAGAACAGAGTAACGCATTAAGAAAGATGACATGATGTAGAGGGATAAACTCAAGCAATATGATATAAACCCCATCTTTTTATCCTTGATGGCAACAATACATTACGTGCCTTGCAACCCCTGCTGTCACTGGGTAAGGACATCGCAAGATTGAACCTAAAGCTAAGCACTTCTCCCATGGCAAGAAAGATCAATCTAGTAGGCCAAACCAAACTAATAATTTGAAGAGACTTGCAAAGATAAGTCAATCATACATAAAAGAATTCAGAGGAGATTCAAATATTTCTGATAGATAAACTTGATCCTAAACCCACAATTTATCGGATCTCGACAAACACACCGCAAAAAGAGTTACATCGAATAGATCTCCACAAGAGAGGGGGAGAACATGGTATTGAGATCCAAAAAGAGAGAAGAAGCCATCTAGCTAACAACTATGGACCCGAAGGTTTGTGGTAAACTACTCACAACTCATCGGAGGGGCTATGGTGTTGATGTAGAAGCCCTCCGTGGTCGATTCCCCCTCCGGCGGAGTGCCAACGAAGGCTCCAAGATGGGATCTCGCGGATACACAAGGTTACATCGGTGGAAATTGTTTTTCGTTGGCTCCCTGGATGTTTTCGGGGTACGTGGGTATATATAGGAGGAAGAAGTAGGTCGGTGGCCGCCTGAGGGGCCCACGAGATAGGGGGCGCGCCCTGTAGGGGTGGGCGCGCCCCCACCCTCGTGGCCACCTCAGCTGCTTCTTTTCTTGCACCCCAAGTCCTTTGGATCACGTTTGTTCCAAAAATCACGCTCCCGAAGGTTTCATTCCGTTTGGACTCCGTTTGATATTCCTTTTCTTTGAAGCACTAAAATAGGCAAAAAAACAGCAATACGGGCTGGGCCTCCGGTTAGTAGGCTAGTCCCAAAAAAGATATAAATGTGTAAAATAAAGCCCATAAACATCCAAAAGGGGTAATATAATAGCATGGAACAATCAAAAATTATAGATACGTTGGAGATGTATCAAGCATCCCCAAGCTTAATTCCTGCTCGTCCTCGAGTAGGTAAATGATAGAAACAGAATTTTTGATGTGGAATGCTACCTAGCATAATTCGCAATGTAATTTTTTTTTGTGGCATGAATGTTCAGATCCAAATGATTCAAAATAAAAGTTTATATTGACAAAAGAAATAGTAATACTTCAAGCATACTAATGAAAGCAATCATGTCTTCTCAAAATAACATGGCTAAAGAAAGTTCATCCCTACAAAATTATATAGTTAGGCTATGCTTCATTTTTGTCACACAAAAATGTTCCCAAATTCCACACCCCCTATGACAAGCCAAGCAATTGTTTCATACTTAAATAATCTCAAACTTTTTCAACTTTCACGCAATACATGAGCGTGAGCCATGGATATAGCACTATGGGTGGAATAGAATATGATGATGGGGATTGTGTGGAGCAGAAAAAAAGGAGAAAGTCTCACATTGACGAGGATAATCAACGGGCTATGGAGATGCCCATCAATTGATGTCAACATGAGGAGTAGGGATTGCCATGCAACGGATGCACTAGAGCTATAAATGAATGAAAGCTCAACAAAAGAAAACTAGTGGGTGTGCATCCAACTTGCTTGCTCACGAAGACCTAGGGCATTTGAGGAAGCCCATCGTAGGAATATACAAGCCAAGTTCTATAATGAAAAATTCCCACTAGTATATGAAAGTGACAACATATGAGACTCGCTATATGAAGAACATGGTGCTACTTTGAAGCACAATATATAAGACTCGCTATATGAAGAACATGGTGCTACTTTGAAGCACAAGTGTGGAAAAAGATAGTAACATTGCCCCCTTTTTTTCTTACTTTCTTTTATTTTTTTTTCTTTGGCCTTTTTTTCTTTTGGCCTTTTTTCTTTTTTTTTCTTTTTGGGGAGAATGCTCTAATAATGATGATCATCACACTTTTATTGATCTACAAAATATGAATTACAACTCAAAACTAGAACAAGATATGACTCTATATGAATGCCTCCGGCACTGTACCAGGATGGTGCATTGAATCAAGAGTGACATGTATGAAAAATTATGCATGGTGGCTTTGCCACAAATACGATGTCAACTACATGATCATGCAATGGCAATATGACAAAAGTAATGCGTGTCATGATGATAAACGGAACGGTGGAAAGTTGCATGGCAATATATCTCTGAATGGCTATGGAAATGCCATAATAGGTAGGTATGCTGGCTGTTTTGAGGAAGATATAAGGAGGTTTATGTGAGATAGAGCATATCGTATCACAGGGTTTGGATGCACTGGCGAAGTTTGCACCAACTCTCATGGTGAGAAAGGGCAATGCACGGTACCGAAGAGGCTAGCAATGGTGGAAAGGTAAAAGTGTGCATACTCCATGGACTCAACATTAGTCAAAAGAACTCATATACTTATTGAAAAAATCTAGAAGTCATCAAAAACCAAGCACTATGCGCAAGCTCCTAGAGGGATAGATTGGTAGGAAAAGACCATCGCTCGTCCCCGACCGCCACTCATAAGGAGGATGCACAATCCAAGTACACTTCATGTTTCAAATTTGTTACACAACTTTAACCATACGTGCATGCTACAGGACTTGCTAACTTCAACACAAGCATTCTTTAAATTCATAATCACCCAACTAGTATGACTTTAATATCACTACCTCCATATCTCAAAACAATTATCAAGTATCAAGTTGATCATAGCATCCAATTCACTTCCTATGATAGTTTTTATTATTATATCCAACTTGGATGCCTACCATTCTAGGACCAATTTTATAACCATAGCAAATACCATGATGTTCTAAGAGACTCTCAAAATAATATAAGTGAAGCATGAGAGACGAGCAACATCTACAAAATTAAGCCACCGTCGTGCTCTAAAAGATATAAGTGAAGCACTAGAGCAAAAACTATCTAGCTCAAAAGATATAAGTGAAGCACATAGAGTATTCTAATAAATTTCAATCAAGTAGGCTTCTCCCAAAAGGTGTGTACAACAAGGATGATTGTGGAAAACTAAAAAGCAAATACTAATATCATACGAGACACTCCAAGCAAAACACATATCATGTGGCGAATAAAAATATAGCTCCAAGTAAAGTTACCAATGAACGAAGACGAAAGAGGGGATGCCTTCCGGGGGCATCCCCAAGCTTAGGCTTTTGGCTACTCTTGAATATCTTGGGGTGCCATGGGCACCCCCAAGCTTAGGCTTTTGCCACTCCTTATTCCATAGTCCATCAAATCTTTACCCAAAACTTGAAAACTTCACAACACAAAACTCAACAGGAAATCTCATAAGCTCCGTGAGTGAAAGGAAACAAAACCACCACATAAGGTACTGTAATGAACTCATTCTTTATTTGTATTGGTATTAAACCTACTGTATTTCAAGTTCTCTATGGTTAGTACCACTTAATACTAGCTATAGATGCATCAAAATAAGCAAACAATACACGAAAACAGAATCTGTCAAAAACAGAACAGTCTGTAGCAATCTGTAACTAACGCAAACTTCTGGAACTCTAAAAATACTACCAAAATAGGATCTCCTGGAACATTTGTCTATTGATCATAAGCAAAAAAGAATAAATGCAAAATCACGTTTATGTGATTTAACAAAACTAATTTCGTGCGCACAAAGTTTCTGTTTTTCAGCAGTATCAAATTAACTATCATCATAGGTTATCCTATAGGTTCTACTTGGCACAAACACTAATTAAAACATAAAACACATCTAAACAGAAGGTAGATGCAAAATTTATTACTAAACAGAAATAAAAACAAAAAACACAAATAAAATTGGGTTGCCTCCCAACTAGCGCTATCGTTTAATGCCCCTAGCTAGGCATAAAAGCGAAGATAGATCTAAGTAGTGCCATCTTTGATTTTCAGGTTTTTAGCGGAGTCATGCTCGAATCCGGGAGGTTCTTTACATTTCCCTTCATACTCAGAAATTTTTAGATCTAAAGAATCCAACCGGTTATTGCAAAGAGTAATCAACATATTCATGCGGTGAAGATTTCCGCTAACACTTTTAAGAGGCTCAAGAGACTTTTGTAATATTTTTGTTACTTGGCAAATCTTTCCAAACACTTGTGTTTCTTCTTGGGTGGGATGTGATCCCCCTTTTTGAGGTAGTCTTCCCACTATTCCCTCTATTATTTCATGTGCAATACTAGGATCAATTTCAATAAAATTTCCCTTGGCAATGCAATCCAAGAGTTGTCTATGCGACATATTTAGCCCAACATAAAAATTGCGAAGTAAAATTTTAAAATTCACCTCTAGGGTGCAATTGCGATAAGATTCCATCGTCCTATACCAAGAATCTTTTAAGTTTTCTCCTTGCCTTTGCTTGAAGTGAAGAACTTCAAACTCGGGAGACATAGGAGCGGATAAGGAACTAGACATAATGACGAGCAACCAAAAGACAAGCGGAAGAGAGAGGAGAAGATTGGGAAAGAGAGGACGAATAAAACGGCAAGGGTGAAGTGGGGAAGAGGAAAACGAGAGGCAAATGGCAAATAATGTAAATGCGAGGGAGATGAGTTTCTGATGGGTACTTGGAATGTCTTGACTTGAGCGAAGACCTCCCCGGCAACAACGCCAGAAATCCTTCTTTCTACGTCTTGAGCTTGCGTTGGTTTTCCTTGAAGAGGAAAGGGTGATGCAGCAGTAGTAGTGTAAGTATTACCATCAGTTTTTGAGAACCAAGATATCAATCCAGTAGGAGGCTCCTCAAAAGTCCCACGCACCTACACAAACAAACAAAGAACTCGTAACCAACGCAATAAAGGGGTTGTCAATCCCTTCACGGCCACTTGCGAAAGTGAGATCTGAACCTATGATAGAGAATAGACCCGTGGGCCATAGGTTTCACTAGTGGCTTCTCTCAAGATAGCATAAGTATTACGGTGGGTGAACAAATTACTGTCGAGCAATTGATAGAAAAGGAATAATTATGAGATTATCTAGGCATGATCATGTATATAGGCATCACGTCCGCGACAAGTAGACTGACTCCTGCCTGCATCTACTATTATTACTCCACACATCGAACGCTATCCAACATGCATCTAGAGTATTAAGTTCATAAGAACAGAGTAACGCATTAAGAAAGATGACATGATGTAGAGAGATAAACTCAAGCAATATGATATAAACCCCATCTTTTTATCCTCGATGGCAACAATACAATACGTGCCTTGCAAACCCTGCTGTCACCGGGAAAGGAGACCGCAAGATTGAACCCAAAGCTAAGCACTTCTCCCATGGCAAGAAAGATCAATCTAGGCCAAATCAAACTGATATTTCGAAGAGACTTGCAAAGATAACTCAATCATACATAAAAGAATTGAGAGGAGATTAAAATATTTCTCATAGAGAAACTTGATCGTAAACCCACAATTCATCGGATCTCGACAAACACACCGCAAAAAGAGTTACATCGAATAGATCTCCACAAGAGAGGGGGAGAACATGGTATTGAGATCCAAAAAGAGAGAAGAAGCCATCTAGCTAACAACTATGGACCCGAAGGTCTATGTTAAACTACTCACAACTCATCGGAGGGGCTATGGTGTTGATGTAGAAGCCCTCCGTGGTCGATTCCCCCTCCGACGGAGCACCGACGAAGGCTCCAAGATGGGATCTCGCGGATACAGAAGGTTACGGCAGTGGAATTTTTTTCGTTGGCTCCCTGGATGTTTTTGGGGTACGTGGGTACATATAGGAGGAAGAAGTAGGTCGATGGCCTCCAAAAATCACGCCCCAAAGGTTTCATTCCATTTGGACTCCGTTTGATATTCCTTTTCTTCGAAATACTGAAATAGGCAAAAAAACAACAATACGGGCTGGGCCTCCTATTAGTAGGTTAGTCCCAAAAATGATATAAATGTGTAAAATAAAGCCCATAAACATCCAAAAGGGGTAATATAATAGCATTGAACAATCAAAAATTATAGATACGTTGGAGACGTATCATTCATCCAGCCCCAACCAGCTCGATCAATCAGGGTCCTGTTCATTCACCCCACCGCTCACTGTTCATCCACACCCCGCAACACTCACTGTTCATCCAGAGGCAGCATTGATCGGCTTCAGTTAGCAGCAGTAGCGAAGGAATCGCTCGATTGGGTTTAGTTAACAGCCATCGATCAATCGCTCGGGTTCAGTAACGCGTAGCCTACAGTGCAATCGCTCGGGTTCAGTTAGAGCCCAACGCCTCACTCGGGTTCAGTTAGACCCAACACCTCGCACACACTCGCGTACGTGTACGATAGAAACGAGCATCACTCGGCCCCCGACCACCCACCATAACCAGGAACTCCCCGAAATATTCCTCGCCCTCGCTTCTACCACGGTTCTTTCCGTCATGGACGGCCCAAAGAATGTCATGCAGCTGCGTCTCCGGCCCGTCCAGGACGAAAAGCCCATTTTCTGTCATGATTTTTTGTCATAGAAGTAGGAGCCCACCACATCTAACGGATTTGGGAGTTGGATAATCTCATAGTCTGAGGAACTTGTATAAGTCATGAAGAAAGCAGTAGCAATGAAACGGATATGACCATAATGCTAAGCTAACGGATGGGTCATGTCCATGACATCATTATCCTAATGATGTGATCCCGTTCATCAAATGACAACACATGTCTATGGTTAGGAAACATAACCATATTTGATTAACGAGCTAGTCAAGTAGAGGCATACTAGGGACTATATGTTTATCTATGTATTCACACATGTACTAAGTTTCCGGTTAATACAATTCTAGCATGAATAATAAAGATTTATCATGAATTAAGGAAAATAATAATAACTTTATTATTGCCTCTAGGGCATATTTCCTTCAGTCTCCCACTTGCATTAGAGTCAATAATCTAGATTACATAGTAATGATTCTAACACCCATGGAGCTTTGGTGCTGAGCATGTTTTGCTCGTGAGAGAGGCTTAGTCAACGGGTCGGCAACATTCAGATCCGTGTCTATCTTGCAAATCTCTATGTCCCCCTCCGACACTTTATGACGGATAGAATTGAAGCATCTCTTGATGTGCTTGGTTCCCTTGTGAAATCTAGATTCCTTTGCCAAGGCAATTGCACTAGTATTGTCACAAAAGATTTTCATTGGACCCGATGCAGTAGGTATGACACCTAGATTGGATATGAACTCCTTCATCCAAACTCCTTCATTTGCTGCTTCCGAAGCAACAATGTACTCCGCTTCACACATAGATCCCGCCATGACGATCTGCTTGGAACTGCACCAACTGATAGGTCCTCCATTGAATAAAAATACATATCTGGTTTGCAACTTAGAGTCATCCGGATTAGTGTCAAAGCTTGCATCGACGTAACCATTTACGACGAGCTCTTTTTCACCTGCATAAACGAGAAACATATCCTTAGTCCTTTTCAGGTATTTCAGGATGTTCTTGACTGCTGTCCAGTGCTCCACTCTGGGATTACTTTGGTACCTCCCTGCTATGCTTATAGCAAGGCACACATCAGGACTGGTACACAACATTGCAAACATGATAGAACCTATGGCTGAAGTATAGGAAATGCCTTTCATTTTCTCTCTATCTTCTACAGTGGTCAGGCATTGAGTCTGACTCAACTTCTCACCTTGTAACACAGGTAAGAACCCTTTCTTTGACTGATCCATTTTGAACTTCTTCAAAACTTTATCAAGGTATGTGCTTTGTGAAAGTCCAATTAAGCATCTTGATCTATCTCTATAGATCTTGATGCCTAATATGTAAGCAGATTCTCCGAGGTCTTTCATAGAAAAACTATTATTCAGGTATCCCTTTAAGCTATCTAGAAATTCTATATCATTTCACATCAAAAATATGTCATCCACATATAATATCAGAAATGCTACAAAGCTCCCACTCACTTTCTTTTAAATACAGGCTTCTCCAAAAGTCTGTATAAAACCATATGCTTTGATCACACTATCAAAGTGTTTATTCCAACTCCGAGAGGCTTGCACCAGTCCACAAATGGAACCCTGGAGCTTGCACACTTTGTTAGCACCCTTTGGATCCACAAAACCTTCTGGTTGCATCATATACAACTCTTCTTCCAAAAATCCATTCAGGAATGCAGTTTCGACATCCATTTGCCCAATTTCATAATCATAAAATGCAGCAATCGCTAAAATGAATCAGACAAACTTAAGGATCGCTATGGGTGAGAAAGTCTCATTGTAGTCAACTCCTTGAACTTGTTGAAAACCTTTCGCAACAAGTCGAGCTTTGTAAATAGTAACATTACTGTCTGTGTCGGTCTTCTTCTTAAAGATCCATTTATTTTCTATGTCTTGCCGATCATCGGGCAAGTCCACCAAAGTCCACACTTTGTTCTCATACATGGATCCATCTTAGATTTCATGGCCTCAAGCCATTTCGTGGAATCTGGGCTCATCATCGCTTCCTCATAGTTCGTAGGTTCATCATGGTCTAGTAACATGACTTCCAGAACAGGATTACCGTACCACTCTTGTGCGGATCTTACTTTGGAAGACCTAGGAAGTTTGGTAGTAACTTGATCTGAAGTTTCATGATCATCATCATTAACTTCCTCGCTAATTGGTGTAGGAATCACTGCAACTGCTTTCTGTGATGACTACTTCCAATAAGGGAGAAGGTACAGTTACCTCATCAAGTTCCACTTTCCTCCCACTCATTTCTTTCGAGAGAAACTCCTTTAGAAAGGATCCATTCTTAGCAACAAAGATTTTGCCTTTGGATCTGTGATAGAAGGTGTACCCAATAGTTTCCTTTGGGTATCCTATGAAGACGCACTTCTCCGATTTGGGTTCGAGCTTATCAGTTGAAGCTTTTTCACATAAGCATCGCAGCCCCAAACTTTAAGAAACGACAACTTTGGTTTCTTGCCAAACCACAGTCCATAAGGCGTCTTCTCAATGGATTTTGATGGTGCCCTATTTAAAGTGAATGCAGCCGTCTCTAAAGCATAACCCCAAAACGATAGTGGTAAATCAGGAAGAGACATCATAGATTGCACCATATCTAATAAAGTACAGTTATGATGTTCGGACACACCATTTCGTTGTGGTGTTCTAGGTGGCGTTAATTGTGAGACTATCCCATGTTGTTTCAAATGAAGACCAAACTCGTAACTCAAATATTCTCCTCCACGATCAGACCATAGAAATTTTATTTTCTTGTTACGTTGATTTTCCACTTCACTCTGAAATTCTTTGAACTTTTCAAATGTTTCAGACTTATGTTTCATCAAGTAGATATAACCATATCTGCTCAAATCATCTGTGAAGGTAAGAAAATAACGATACCCGCCATGAGCCTCAACACTCATTGGACCGCCTACATCGGTATGTATTATTTCCAACAAGTCAGTAGCTCGTTCTATTGTTCCGGAGAACGGTGTTTTAGTCATCTTGCCCATGAGGCATGGTTCGCAAGCACCAAGTGATTCATAATCAAGTGATTCCAAAAGTCCATCAGCATGGAGTTTCTTCATGCGCTTTACACCGATATGACCTAAATGGCTGTGCCACAGATAATTTGCACTATCATTATTAACTTTGCATCTTTTGGCTTCAATATTATGAATATGTGTATCATCACTATCGAGATTCAACAAAAATAGACCACTCATCCAGTGTGCATGACCATAAAAGATATTACTCATATAAATAGAACAACCATTATTCTCTGATTTAAATGAATAACCGTCTCGCATTAAACAAGATCCAGATATAATGTTCATGCTTAACGTTGGCACCAAATAACAATAATTCAGGTCTAAAACTAATCCCGATGGTAGATGTAGAGGTAGCGTGCCGACGGCGATTACATCGACCTTGGAACCATTTCCCACGCGCATCGTCACCTCATCTTAGCCAATCTTCGTTCAATCCATAGCCCCTGTTTCGAGTTGCAAATATGAGCAACAGAACCAGTATAAAATACCCAAGTTCTACTACAAGCATGAGTAAGGTACACATCAATAACATGTATATCAAATATACCTTTCACTTTGCCATCCTTCTTATTCGCCAAATACTTGGGGCAGTTCCGCTTCCAGTGACCAGTCCCTTTGCAGTAGGAGCACTCAGTTTCAGGCTTAGGTCCAGACTTGGGTTTCTTCTCTTGAGCAGCAACCTTTTTGCCGTTCTTCTTGATGTTCCCCTTCTTCCCTTTACCCTTTTTCTTGAAACTAGAGGTCTTATTGACCACCAACACTCGATGCTCCTTATTGATTTCTACCTCCACAGCCTTTAGCATTGCGAAGAGCTCGGGAATAGTCTTGTTCATCCCTTGCATATTATAGTTCATCACGAAGCCTTTATAGCTTCATGGCAGTGATTGAAGAACTCTGGCAATGACACTATCATCAGGAAGATTAACTCCCAGCTGAGTCAAGTGATTACGGTACCCAGACATTTTGAGTATGTGTTCAATGACAGAACTATTCTCCTCCATTTTGCAGTTATAGAACTTGTTAGAGACTTCGTATCTCTCAACTCGGGCATTTGCTTGAAATATTAACTTCAACTCTTGGGACATCTCATATTCTCCATGACATTCAAAACGTCTTTGAAGTCCCGATTCTAATAAGCCGTAGAGCATGGCACACTGAACTATCGAGTAGTCATCAACATGCGTCTACCAGGCATTCACAATGTCTGCAGTTGCGGGCGCGGGTGGTACACCTAATGGTGCTTCCAGGACGTAATTCTTCTGTGGAGCAATGAGAATAATCCTCAAGTTACAGACCCAGTCCGTGTAGTTGCTGCCATCATCTTTCAACTTAGCTTTCTCTAGGAACACATTAAAATTCAAAGGAACAGTAGCACGGGCCATTGATCTACAATAACATAGACATGCAAAATAACTATCATGGCTAAGTTCATGATAAATTAAAGTTCAATTAATCATATTACTTAAGAACTCCCACTTAGATAGACATCCCTCTAGTCATCTAAGTGATCACGTGATCCAAATCAACTAAACCATGTCCGATCATCACGTGAGATGGAGTAGTTTTCAATGGTGAACATCACTATGTTGATCATATCTACTATATGATTCACGTTCGACCTTTCGGTCTTAGTGTTCCGAGGCCATATCTACATATGCTAGGATCGTCAAGTTTAACCCAAGTATTCTGCATGTGCAAAACTAGCTTGCACCCATTGTATGTGAACGTAGAGCTTATCACACCCGATCATCATGTGGTGTCTCGGCACGACAAACTGTAGCAACGGTGCATACTCTGGGAGAACACTTATACCTTGAAATTTAGTAAGGGATCATCTTATAATGCTACCGACGTACTAAGCAAAATAAGATGCATAAAAGATAAACATCACATGCAATCGAAATATGTGACATGGTATGGCCATCGTCATCTTGTGCTCATGATCTCCATCACCGAAGCATCATCATGATTTCCATCATCACCGACGCGACACCTTGATCTCCATCGTAGCATCGTTGTCATCTTGCCAAATATTGTTACTACGACTATCACTACTGCTTAGTGATAATGTAAAACAATTACATGGCAATTGCATTGCATACAATAAAGCGACAACCATATGGCTCCTGCCAGTTGCCGATAACTTTGTTACAAAACACGATCATCTCATACAACAATTTATATCACATCATGCCTTGACCATATCACATCACAGCAAGCCCTGCAAAAACAAGTTAGACGTCCTCTACTTTGTTTGCAAGTTTTATGTGGCTGCTACGGGCTTCTAGCAAGAACCGTTCTTACCTACGCATCAAAACCACAATGATTTTTCGTCAAGTGTGCTATTTTAACCTTCAACAAGGACCGGGCGTAGCCACACTCGATTCAACTAAAGTTGGAGAAACAGACACCCGCCAGCCACCTATGTGCATAAGCACGTCGGTAGAACCAGTCTCATGAACGCGGTCATGTAATGATGGTCCGGGCTACTTCATCCAACAATACTGTTGAATCAAAGTATGACATGCTAGTAAGCAGTATGACTATTATCGCCCACAACTCTTTGTGTTCTACTCGTGCATATAACATCTATGCATAGACCTGGCTCTGATGCCACTGTTGGGGAACACTGTAATTTCAAAAAAAATCCTATGATCACACAAGATCTATCTAGGTGATGCATAGGAACGGGGGAAGAGTGTGTCCACGTGCCCTTGTAGACCGAAAGCAGAAGCGTTATGTAACGCGGTTGATGTAGTCGAACGTCTCCGTGATCCAACCAATCAAGTACCGAATGCGCGACACCTCCACGATCTGCACACGTTCGTCTCGGTGGCGTCCCTCGTACTCTAGATCCAGCTAATGCCGAGGGAGAGTTCCATCAGCACGATGGCATGGTGACGGTGACGATGAAGTTATCGGCACAGGGCTTCGCCTAAGCACTACGACGATATGACCGAGGTGGAAAACTGTGGAGGGGCACCTCACACGGCTAAAAGATCAACTTGTGTGTCTATTGGGTGCCCCCTCCCCCGTATATAAAGGAGGGGAGGAGGAGGCCGGCCGGCCACAAGGGGCGCGCCAAGGGGGAGGACTCCTACTCCCAGTAGGAGTAGGTTTCCTTCCTTTCCTAGTCCAAGAAGGAGAAGAAGGGAAAGAGGAGAGAAGAGAAGGAAGGAGAGGGGGGCACCCCCTCCCGTGTCCAATTCAGTCTGGGCAAGGGGGGGGCGTGCCACCTCTGGCCGGACCTCTCTCTTCTCCACTAAGGCCCACTAAGGCCATTAATCCCCCGAGGGGTTCCGGTAACCTTCCGGTACTCCGGTTTTATCCGAAACTTCTTCGGAACACTTCCAGTGTCCGAATATAGCTATCCAATATATCAATGTTTATGTCTTGACCATTTCGAGACTCCTCGCGATGTCCATGATCACATCCGGGACTCCAAACAACCTTCGGTACCTCATACCACATAAACTCATATTACCAATCATCATCGAACGTTAAGCGTGCGGGCCCTACGGGTTCGAGAACTATGTAGAGATGACTGAGACACGTCTCCGGTCAATAACCAATAGCAGAACCTGGATGCTCATATTGGTTCCTACATATTCTATGAAGATCTTTATCGGTCAAACCGCATAACGACATACGTTGTTCCCTTTGTCATCGATATGTTACTTGCCCGAGATTCGATCATCGGTATCATCATACCTAGTTCAATCTCATTACCGGCAAGTCAATTTACTCGTTCTGTAATACTTCATCCCGCAACTAACTCATTAGTTACAATGCTTCCAAGGCTTATAGTGATGAGTGTCAGTGTCAAAACCGGCGAATCTCGGGTAGGGGGTCCCGAACTGTGTGTCTTAGGCTAATGGTGACACGAGGCAGGGGACAGGATGGTTTACCCAGGTTCGGGCCCTCTCGATGGATGTAGTACCCTACTTCCTGCTTGATTGATCTTGATGATATGAGTATTACAAGAGTTGATCTACCACGAGATCGTAAAGGCTAAACCCTAGAAGCTAGCCTATGATTATGATTGTTGTTGTCCTACGGACTAAACCCTCCGGTTTATATAGACATCGGAGGGGGCTAGGGTTACGTAGAGTCGGTTACAGAGAAGGAGATCTACACATCCAGATTGCCAAGCTTGCCTTCCACGCAAAGGAGAGTCCCATCCGGACACGAGATGAAGTCTTCAGTCTTATATCTTCACAGTCCAACAGTCCAGCCAAAGTATATAGTCCGGCTGTCCGAGGACCCCTTAATCCAGGACTCCCTCAGTAGCCCCTGAACTTGGCTTCAATGATGATGAGTTCGGTGCGCAGATTGTCTTCGGCATTGCAAGGCGGGTTCCTTCTCCGAATACTCCATAGAAGATTTTGAACACAAGAATCGTGTCTTGCTCTGTAAAACAAATTCCACATACCACCTTAGAGAGCACAATATTCCACAAATCTAATCTATTGACAACTTTTTATAGTATGACATCACGCCACGGTCCGGTCATTATTCGAACAGTTTTCCGCAACCAGCCACTGCACGTAATGCGAGGCGGTTTCCTTGACACGTCTTGTCGAAGCAGAGATCATGTCCCCTTATCGCGGGATTCTCATTAATACGGGCATGCGTAACCCAACCGCGCCATCAATCATGGTGCTTGGGGAATAAGAGATTTTAATGGGCAAGTGGGGAGGCCCACAGTCTCTACCGCCTTTATAAAGATATAGGGATCCTCCTTTTTCACCCACGCCTTCTTCTTCCTTCAATCATCCATTCTCGCACGCTCGAGCTCCAGTGCCCTAGTTATCACCTACTCCGTACAACCATTCCAAACATGTCCGGAGCGGGAGGCAAGTGGATGGCCTCCTCCGTCACGGAGGAGGACATTACGAAGCTCCGGGAGGCCGGATACTTGGCTGCAGACATCGCGCACTGGCTTCCGGACGTGGGGCAGATCGTTCCGACTCCGGAACCCCACGAGAGGGTTGTGTTCCTCCTCCACTTCATCGCGGAATGGGATTCCCCCTCCACCCATTTGTCCGAGGGCTCATGTTTTACTATGGGCTAGATTTTCATGATCTGCCCCCTAATTTCATCCTCAACATCTCGGCGTTTATCGTCGTGTGCGAGGCTTTCCTCCGCATCAAGCCCCACTTCGGCTTGTGCCTGAAGATTTTCAATGTGAAGCCGGAGATGGTGGTCGGCCAGCAAGCGGAGTGCGGAGGAGCCATGGTGGGCAAGATGCCCAACGTCACCTGGCTCGAAGGCTCCTATGTGGAGATCGTGAAAGGGTGGCAGTCGGGGTGGTTCTACAACACCGAGCCGCGCGATGCCAACTGGGCGGTGGCCCCCGAATTCCGATCTGGCATCCC
The DNA here is from genome assembly GCA_021437245.1 of Aegilops speltoides. Lineage (NCBI taxonomy): Eukaryota > Viridiplantae > Streptophyta > Magnoliopsida > Poales > Poaceae > Aegilops > Aegilops speltoides. The sequence continues at coordinate 336,478,561 of CM038147.1, read as the reverse complement.
CATGCGGCTCACCTCCTAGAAGAGGAAGGGCTTAGCCTGGGGTGCGCCTGCAGAGCTGACGGGACTCCAGAACTGCATCAAAAATATGATAAGCAAGAAGATCAAGCTTGTCAATGTGGTCCATGTCATGCTCTTTCGCCGAATTCTCCCATGCCAAAGATAGGCATTCAACATGTGGGAGTTTGATTCGGCCAAACACCAGACGCTGCGAGAGCTCTTCGACACGACACATAAAGACGTCTGGAAGGTGTTGTTCAAGGCCGCCGAATTACCTCCTCCCACCACCAAGGACTGCGGGCTCAGCGCAAGGGGCCCCGCCAATCCGGTAAGCTCTCTATATTTCACGAGATACGCCCTTCCTCAGTATGTTTGTGGGAGGAATCTAAGCCATCATACTGATTTAACAGGACTATATGGCGACAACGGAGCGGATCGACTGTCCAGCTCCGTTGCCTGAAGATCCAGCAACCGCTCTCCTGACAGAGATGCTGTTTCCGGCGCCCTATGAGGTGCCAGAGAAGAAGGCCAAGAAGAAGGCCACGGGGACCAGGAACAGTCTCCGGCGCAAGGTGGTGTCGGACTCATCGTTTGAAGACACCAAGGCGCACTCCTCCAACGACAATGAGGAGGAGGAAGAGGAAAACCCTCTCCCCCAAACCAAGGGGGAGAAGAAAAGGAAGGCCGCCCCTTCCGGAGAGACCGAAGGGTCCAAGAAGGGAAGGACCCTCCCTTCGGACCACTCCACCACAGCTGCCTACAGCGACGAGGAGTGGCTACCCAGGGACAAGCCCCTGGCGAAGTCGTAACTATTCGGATACCATAATACTTCTGGCATGTTTAGCTTTATGGCCTCTTATTATGTCAAAACATATTTGTGCAGTCCGTCCAAAGCCCACATCGACTTATCCTCCTCGAATGAGTCCTTGAGCTCGTCGGAGATGAACAGCTATTCCCTCCCGACGGCCTCCACTCTCCGGCCCGCGGATGACACCGAGGTGTTATCTCAGAGGATACCGGGCCAGGGAGAGATAGTTCTGGAGGCGCCTCAAGGCAAAACCCCCGATCCCGGGCTCATGGGGGGAAGATCCCAATGGATTGTGATGAGGGGGGTCGCAGCAAGCTTGGCACCCAGACGGATACTGCGCCAGAACCTCTAGTGGTTCCGGATTAAGGCAGGCAGCCCCTCGCCAAGGGGGGCGAGCCGCCTGTACTAATGACCTCTGTCCAGCGAGAGGCATCGGATAACTTGGTGGAAGCGCTTCAGAGCGCTTCCCTTGATGAAGGACACCGTACTCTTATGAGTACGGTGATTGCGAAGGTTCAGTCCGCCAAAAGCGGATTGACCGAAGCCTGCGCCAGCCTCCTGACAGGCTTTGAGGTAAGTAATTTAAATTATGAGAAAGTATCACAGTATAGACAGTAGCCCCTAATGCTCTGTTTGGTGTTCGGAAAGAAAGGCCGAATAGAGGATCAAATATTATTTCCAGGAGTCTAATCATATTATGTCTATGTGAATAAGCAGGCATCGCTGCTGGCCGCCGCCGCTGCCACTGCGGAGGTCTCCGGACTGAGGCAAGACCTGGGGCGGGCCAAAGAAGAGCTCGGCCTTGTGAAGAGGCAGCTCGAGGAGAACAAAGGTAAGTGATACCTCGTTTGAATGTTATAGAAAGGAAAAAAATCGTTGATGCTAATAGCAGCATGATGAATTTTAACAGGGGCCACGACCGAAGTGGCGGCCCTTAAGAAGGCGTTGTCCGAAGCCGAAGGCAAAGCGGCCCGAGAGTGCACCGAGCGCGTAAAACAAGAGGCTCGGGTTGATGAGGTCCAGCAAGAGCTCCAGGATTCCGTCAAAAAATTTGAGTCCTTGGAGCGTGACTCCAAGACGCAAGAGTCGGAGCTTGCGAAGGCCCGTCAAAGCACTTAAGACGCCAAGGTCGAAGCCCAGAAGGCCCTCCAGGAAATTGAGGCGGCCAAGAAGATAGCTGCGGGTAAGGCTTTCACTATGCAAAGCAAGCATGCCAAGGTGACTTTCCTTTTACTTACCCGGCTTGGAGCTCTCCAGGAGCATTCGCAGATCTGCCGCACAACATCTCTGATGCCGCAGTGTTCTACTAGGCTGGGGAAGGTAGCTCGACGGACAAGCTGTTTTGGTCTAGGTATATTGGGCCGAACATCCGATGCCCTTGAGCGACCAGCTGAAGCAACTGGTCGAGCTTCACAAGGCGACCAAAGTGGCCATGAAGGACTTTATAGTCCGGCTATGGCCTGGCGAGCCCCTGCCCAGCAGCTACTTCGGCCTTGTCAAGCGGATGGTAAATGCCTGTCCGCGGCTTGAAGTCATTAAGCGGTCCGTCTGCATTGAGGGTGCACGCAGGGCCTTGGCTCGAGCAAAAGTGCACTGGGGGAAGATGGACGCTGAGAAGCTGGTGACAGAGGGGCCGCCGTAGGGCAAGGAGCATCGCCACCCCAAACAGTACTATGACAATGTCATTAAGGGTGCCCGCCTTGTGGCAGATGAATGTACTAAGGATGTAATATTAGAATGAATGTACTCATGTCATCCCGTAATATGAAAACCAGTTCACGTGCGCTATATGGCGCTGTTAATTTAAAATATTACCTTCTGTGCGGCCGTTTATAATATTTTGAGAGTTGGCCTGTCGTCAGCTTCTACGCCCATGTAGCTAGTACTGGGGTGTTCGGGATCAGTACAAACACTCTTTATCCAAATTGTTGGTCCTTTTAAGGAGGTGTTTAGCATCGCGAACAAGGCAATCGGACTATACGGCTTTATCGCTCTCACTTGGCCATAGAATTCTACAATTTAAAATTTTGGTTAAGCCCCTAGTATCCGGAAAGCCGGACTCAGGGCGCTATGCACGCCTAAATCAGACGAGGCCAATTCCTCGCATGAAGCAGAAAAAATCTTTAAGGATTTGAGACCTCTCGAACAGCGACCAGCTCTCGCCTTATCATGACAAAGTTTTGGCTTTCATCGAGGTGCTCGTCCGGAAGAACCGGGACACAATTGCAGTAGTTCTCCCTACGCTACCTTAGCAGATATAGCGGAACGTAAGGTACCAAAACATAGGAGCCGAGCAAACCCAACTATTGACCCAAGACATGATTCGGAGCTGATGCATATAATGCTATAAGTTCGAGGTGCCGCATTGTCAAAAGTGTTCGGACTTTTCTTGCCATGTTATGGGGTACACTGAAGCCCCTGGCAAACTGGGTGTACAAAAATGCACGGGTGTAATAAATAGGCAGTAAAGGAAAGGGGTAAATGAACGTAATAGTGAGCTGACGCTGTACACTATTTTCCCTTGTTATTCAAATGATACGTCGAAGCATACATATACAAGTAGTGTGATAAGCAAAATAGGAATATTTGACACATCCTGGCCGGGAGCGAGCTGTGTGTGGGTATGTAAAGCAGGTATAACGATTGTTATCAGAGACCACCTGAGTATTCCCTTGGGCGCCCCAGCTTCTTGTATTCTTGGTGTGTCCGTCCCACTATGTGTCCGATAGCCTGTCTATCGGAAGAGCCTCCCGAGGGTGGGGGCCTGAAAGAAAAAAGGTGTAAACATGCGTGGGTCCTGGGGCGGTCGAACCGCATTGTGGACCGTATCATAGCCGTGCCTCCGCCTATGCCCATGGTATTTTAAGAGCGTACTTATGTACGCGCGGCACAAATTTCGCTGCTTGACTGAGACTAGGGCGGAGGCCAAATTGCTAGTCGAGCTCTGGACGTGCCGGGTGATTCTGTTGCGTGGTACTCCGGGCTCGCTTGATGGTGTCCGGGGGTTTTATCGCCGGATTGGCGATCTGCCTAAGAAGGCTGCTTTATACTTCTGCTGCAAGAGCCACAGTGTGCTCCTCCGTACGGAGCGAGCGTTCTATGTTTCCATTGACTGTTATAACCCCGCGAGGTCCAGGCATCTTGAGTTTGAGGTATGCCTAGTGCGGTACCGCATTGAATCGAGCAAATGCGGTTTGTCCTAGTAGGACATGATAACCACTACGGAAGGGGACGATATCGAAGATTAACTCCTCGCTTCGGAAATTGTCCAGAGATCCGAAGACCACTTCTAGTGTGATTGAGCCCGTGCAATAGGCCTCCACTCCTGGTATGACACCCTTGAAGGTGGTTTTCGTGGGCTTGTTCCTTGAGGGATCGATGCCCATTTTGCGCACTGTATCTTGATAAAGCAGGTTCAGGCTGCTGCCACCGTCCATGAGGACTTGCGTGAGATGGAATCCGTCAATGATGGGGTCAAGGACCAATGCGGCCGAACCGCCATGATGGATACTGGTAGGGTGGTCCCTGCGATCAAAAGTGATCGGACAAGAGGACCATGGTTTGAACTTTGGGGCGACTGGCTCCATCGCATAGACGTCCCTTAGTGCATGCTTCCGTTCCCGCTTGGGAATATGGGTTGTGTATATCATATTCACTGTTTTTACCTAGGGAGGGAATTTCTTCTGTCCTCCTGTGTTCGGCGGCCGAGGTTCCTCGTCGTCGTTGTCGCTATGCAGCTCCTTTTCCTTGTTTTCGGAATTCAACTCGCCGGCCTGTTTAAACACCCAACATTCTTTGTTGGTGTGGTTGGATGGTTTATCGGGGGTGCCATGAATTTGACATGCGCGATCAAGTATGCAGTCCAAACTGGACGAGCCGAGATTGTTTCTTTTGAATGGCTTTTTCCGCTGCCGGATTTAGAGCCTCTGAATCCGGCATTGACTATCGTGTCTTCGGCGTTGTCGCCATTGTTGCGATGCTTGTGTCTATTGCGTCGTGGCCTTCTGTTGCTATCTCTGGCGTCTGAATTGCCGAAGTTTTTGGGTGTGATGTTGCTACGAGCCAGCCAGTTATCCTCGCCCGCGCAAAAGCGGGTCATGAGTGTCGTGAGGGCTGCCATTGATTTTGGCTTCCCTTGGCCGAGGTGTCGGGTGAGCCATTCGTCACAGATGTTATGCTTGAAGGCTACTAAGGCTTCGACATCCGGACATTCGACAATTTGGTTCTTTTTGGTTAGGACCCGAGTCCAGAATTTCCTGGCTGACTCTCCGGGCTGTTGGGTTATGTGACTTAAGTCATCAGCATGTGGTGGTCGCACATAAGTGCCCTGGAAGTTGTCAAGGAATGCGTCTTCCAGGTCCTCCCAACTGCCAATGGAGCTTGCTGGTAGGCTATTCAGCCAATGCCGAGCCGGTCCTTTGAGCTTAAGTGGTAGGTACTTTATGGCATGTAAGTCATCGCCACGGGCCATGTGAATGTGCAGGAGAAAATCTTCAATCCATATCGCGGGGTCTATTGTGCCATCCTATGATTCAATGTTCACGGGTTTAAACCCTTCTGGGAATTCATGATCCATGACTTCATCAATGAAGCATAGGGGCTGTGCGGCGCCTCTATGCCGGGCTACATCCCGACATAGTTCAAATGAATCCGGTCTGTTGTATTCGGCCCGGCTGGACTTTTGTATATTGTATCTGGTGTGACGGTCGTCGTCACGTGTTGTGGCACGCCCCCGTGATCCGTAGATCGATCTTGACTATGCTGCTTTGTTTTCCAATAGATCTCACAGGTCCTTCGTGTAGCCCCGGGCCTTAATATTATTATTTGACTGGCGACGAGGTGTGGTCTAGACTTCGGGCTAGTACGCTACCTTGTCCCGGCCACAGGGTGGCCGGTCAGCCGCATCATGCGCTGGTACTGTGGGTTTTAACACTTCCTCCTCGAGTTGAGGTAGCAACCTGCGCTTTGGTTAACTTTTGGTAGGGCGCTCGAGCCTGTATTCCTCGGCAGCCAGGACCTCGGGCCATCTATCAGTTAGCAGATCTTGATCAGCTTGAAGCTGTTGCTGCTTTTTCTTCAAGCCTTTTGCAGTGGCTATAAGCCAACGCTTGAAGTGCTCTTGCTCGACGGGATCCTCAGGCACGATGAATTCTTTGTCGCCAAGGCTCACTTCGTCTTCGGAGAGAGGCATGTAATTATCATCCTCTGATTCTCCATCTGTTGCCTGTTCCTTAGGGCTTACTTGCCCCTCCTCTTGCTCGGCCTGCTCGAAGCCTGGCTGGGCAGGATTGTTTTCGTCTTTGGCACCATCCGGATTGTTATCTCTTGTGCCTGTATCACTATTTTTTTCTATGGCGGGTCTTGGAGCGGTGCCTATGATGCCGGTGCCTAGATTGCTTCTCCAAGGGGTTATCTTCCGTTGCCTCATCGCCATTGCTTTCTTTGGGTGTGTCCACCATATATATATATATATCATATGATGAGGTGGCTGTCCAGCGCCCTATAGGCGGTGGTTCCTGTTCTTCTCCTGCATCGTCGTCCATACTGTCGATGTCTTCGGAGCTGAAGTCAAGCACATCGGTTAAGTCATCGACAGTGGCTATTAAGTGGGTGGTGGGTGGGGAACGAATTTCTTCGTCGTCCGCTTCCCACTTGAGCCGGACATAGTTCGGCCAAGAATCTCCCAACAAGGAGAGAGATCTTAATGAATTTAGCACATCGCCCAAGGGCGAGTGCTGAAAAAGATCCGCGGCGGTGAACTCCATGACCGGTGCCCAATCAGATTCGATAGGCACAAACGTACGCGGTTCGGATCCTGTAGCCGGAGACGAGTCCGCGGGTCCGATGACACCACCCTCACAGGAGGTGGGATTAGTGTTCGGCTCCAACGCTGATGAGTGTGCGGCCTCCATGGCGGGGTCCATCCACCCGCCCTCAGAAGGCGCGATCTGCTTCGAATTGATTCCCGGGGCCGCTGCAGGTGCGAACTCTCGAACACTGTCTGATGGTAGATCTAAGCCATGCTCGTCACGACTGTTTGGCGTACCTGACATGGGCTCGAATCCGTCGAAGATCAAGTCTCCGCGGATGTCGGCAGTATAGTTCAAGCTTCCAAACCTGACCTGATGGCCAGGGGCGTAGCCATCAATCCGCTCCAAGTGGCCAAGCAAGTTGGCCCGCAGTGCGAAGCCGCCGAATACGAAGATTCGCCCGGGAAGGAAAACCTCCCCTGGACTACGTCGTTGAAGATGATTGAAGGAGCCATCGAGCCTTATCGTGACGACACAGTGGAAGTCTCAATGAAAGCACCAATGTCGGTGTCAAAACCGGCGGATCTCGGGTAGGGGGTCCCGAACTGTGCGTCTTAGGCTAATGGTGACAGGAGGCAGGGGACACGATGTTTTACCCAGGTTCGGGCCCTCTCGATGGAGGTAATAACCTACTTCCTACTTGATTGATCTTGATGATATGAGTATTACAAGAGTTGATCTACCACGAGATCGTAGAGGCTAAACCCTAGAAGCTAGCCTATGATTATGATTGTTGTTGTCCTACGGACTAGACCCTCCGGTTTATATAGACACCGGAGGGGGCTAGGGTTACACAGAGTCGGTTACGGAGAAGGAGATCTACACATCCGGATTGCCAAGCTTGCCTTCCATGCAAAGGAGAGTCCCATCCGGACACGAGATGAAGTCTTCAGTCTTTTATCTTCATAGTCCAACAATTCGGCCAAAGTATATAGTTCGGCTGTCCAAGGACCCCTTAATCCAGGACTCCCTCAATGAGTATTACCGAGAGGGCCCAGAGATACCTCTCCGAAACACAGAGTGATAAATCCTAATCTCGATCTATGCCAACCCAACAAACACCTTCGGAGACACCTGTAGAGCACCTTTATAATCACCCATTTATGTTGTGACATTTGGTAGCACACAAAGTGTTCCTCCGGTATTCGGGAGTTGCATAATCTCATAGTCTGAGGAACTTGTATAAGTCATGAAGAAAGTTGTAGCAATGAAAACGATACGATCATAATGCTAAGCTAACGGATGGGTCATGTCCATCACATCATTCTCCTAATGATGTGATCCCATTCAACAAATGACAACACATGTCTATGGTTAGGAAACATAACCATCTTTGATTAACGAGCTAGTCAACTAGAGGCATACTAGGGACTATATGTTTTGTCTATGTATTCACACAAGTACTAAGTTTTCGGTTAATACAACTCTAGCATGAATAATAAACATTTATCATGAATTAAGGAAATAAATAATAACTTTATTATTGCCTCTAGGGCATATTTCCTTCAAAACCCTACTCCTGCTTTGTGGTGGATTGGCCTTACGAGGGGCTGATGATGAACTAGTACAGTGGACGAACAACCTCGCGAGGGCTGTTTTGGTGAGAGTGGAAAGGGTTGGATCGGATCCGTTTCCCCCTCTTCGGTGGTGGCTAGCGTATATTTATAGTGGCCTTGGTTCTCTTTCCCCAAAACTTAGGCGGGAAGGGATCCCTGATACGTCTCCAACATGTCTATAATTTATGAAGTATTCATGCCATGCTTACAACAATTTTATATGGTTTTGATATGATTTGATTAGAACTAACCCAGATTGACGCTGTTTTCAGCAGAATTACCGTGGTGTCATTTTTTGTGTAGAAATAAATGTTCTCGGAATGGGCTGAAAATTTACGATGATTTTTATGGACCAAAAGAGACCCCCGAAGCACAAGAGCTAGGCTAGAAGAGTCTCGAGGCGACGACAAGGTAGGGGCGCGCCCTACCCCTCGGGAGGATGCTCTTGGCTTGCCGCTGCCTCCTGGAACCCCTTGATGTGAGACCGACGCCAAAAATTCCTATAAATATCAAAAGCCCCAGAAAGAAACCTAGATCAGGAGTTCTGCCGTCACAAGCCTCTATAGCCATGAAAAATCAAGCTAGGCCCTCTCCAGCACCCTACCGAAGGGGGCCATCATCACCGAAGGACACGAATGAGGAAGCCGGAGGGGGCCATCATCACCATGGAGGCCAACGACCAGAGGGAGAACCTATCCCTATCTAGGGGGAGGCCATGGAGGAGGAAGCACAAGGGGGAGACTCTCTCCCCTTCTCTTTCAGTGGCGCTGGAGTGCTGCTGCCTGTTGGGGGAACCATTGTAGTAGTGATCGTCTTCATCAACATCATCATCTTCATCAGCTTCCTCATATATTTCTGGCAGTCCATTCTTCCGCATCCCGCTGTAATCCCCTACTTGAACATGGTGCTTTATGCCACATATTATGATCCAATGATGTGTTGCCGTCCTATGATGCTTTGAGTAGATTTCTTTTGTCTTTTGGGTTGATTGATGTTCTAGATTGGTTTGAGTTGTATATTTTATTTTGGTGTTGTCTTATGGTGCCTTCCGTGCCGGGCACATGTGAAGGATTCCCGTTTAGGGTGTTGCAATACGTTCATGGTTCACTTATAGTGGGTTGCTAGAGTGACAGAAGCTTAAACCCGAGTAAGGGGGTTGTTGCGTATGGGATAAAGGGGACTTGATACTTTAATGGTATGGTTGAGTTTTACCTTAATGATCTTTAGTAGTTGTGGATGCTTGCTAGAGTTCCAATCAAAAGTGCATATGGTCCAAGAAGAGAAAGTATGTTAGCTTATGCCTCTCCCTCAAATAGAATTGCAATAGTGATTACCAGTCTAGTAACGTAGTCAATTTCTTAGGGACAATTTCACAACTCCTACCAACACTTTTCCACACTCGCTATATTTACTTTATTGCATCTTTATCTAAACAGCCCCTAGTTTATATTTACGTGTTCTTTATTATGTTGCAAACCTATACTATCACACCTACAAAGTACTTCTAGTTTCATACTTGTTCTAGGTAAAGCAAACACTAAGCCTGCGTAGAGTCATATCAGTGGCAGATAGGACTTGAGAGAATAATTGTTCTACCTTTAGCTCCTCATTGGGTTCGACACTCTTACTTATCGAAAGAGGCTACAATTGATCCCGTATACTTGTGGGTTATCAGTAAGCAGTATGACTATTATCGCCCACAACTCTTTGTGTTCTACTCGTGCATAAAACATCTACGCATAGACCTGGCTCTGATGCCACTATTGGGGAACGCAGTAATTTCAAAAAAAATCCTACGATCACGCAGGACCTATCTAGGTGATGCATAGCAACGAGAGGGGAGAGTGTGAACACGTATCCTCATAGGTTGAAAGCAGAAACATTTCAATAACACGGTTGATGTAGTTGAACTTCTTCGCGATCCAACCGATCCAAGTACCGAACATACGGCACCTCCGCATTCAGAACACGTTCAGCTCGATGACGTCCCTCGTGCTCTTTAGTAGTTGTGGATGCTTGCTAGAGTTCCAATCATAAGTGCATATGATCCAAGTAGAGAAAGTATGTTAGCTTATGCCTCTCCCTCATATAAAATTGCAATAATGATTACCGATCTTGTTAACAATTGCCTAGGATAATTCCACACATCAACCCATCATTATTCAACACTCGCTATTTGTAATATATTATAATATATTCTAACTTTTTGTCAACAACACCTATTTTTATATTTAAGCTCTCCTATATCATGGAAAGTCATCCTCTTCATACCCACAACGTAGTTTTATTTCTCATTTCTAGATGGAAGCAGACGTTTGGTGTATGTAGAGTCGTATCAGTGGCAGATAGGACTTGAGAGAATAATGATCATACCTTTAGCTCCTTGTGGGTTCGATGCTCCATACTTATCACTTCCATCTTTGGAAATTGCTACGATGATTCCTTGCACTTGGGGATTATCAATCCCACAACGACCAATTTGAAAGGGGACAAGTAGTACATCTAATCCTGACGAAAGGTGGTTTTCACCTGAAAAGCTTCTGGCTGTGACACAGCAGTGGGGTCCGCGATGACCTTCGCCTTTCCGAGTCTGTGGTCTTGGTCTTGCAGCATTGGAATGGAAACCTTTGGGAGATTCCTCGGGAACCCACAAGGAAACTACATCCTCTGCGCCCGCCTGGCCTTGGTCGTCATGGCTCACGTCATCATAGCCTCATGAGGCCGGGTACCTGCATAGAAATCTCCGCTCCTCGGGAGGCCGTCTGGGGAGGGGTCTTGGTGTCGTCCGCCTCGCGAGGCTTGGCCCCTCGCGAGGGTCTTGTCTTGGCGATCTTGTAGATAGAACGTACCAGGCCGTCAAGTGAGCCATGCCGTGGGCCGCAGGCAGGCAAGTCAGGGTACCCTAGTTCCAAGAACGCCGACACTTACAATCTTCTTGGTTCAACTCCACAACTTGACGGAGGCTCCCAAGCGACACCTGACCAATCTAGGAGACACCACTCTCCAAAAGGTAATAGATGTTGTGTCGATGATGAACTCCTTGCTCTTGTGCTTCAATGATAGTCTCCCCAACACTCAACTCTCTCTCACAGATTTGGATATGGTGGAGAGATGATTTGAGTGGAAAGGATCTTGGGGAAGGCTAGAAATCAAGATTCTTGTGGTAGGATTGGTATATCTTGATCTCATCACATGAGTAGGTGGTTCTCTTCTCAGAAAATGTATGATGGAAGTGTAGGCACATTCTGATGGCTCTCTGTCAAATGGAGAAGGGGTGGAGGGGTATATATAGCCTCCACAAAAAATCCAACCGTTACACACATTTGACCCAACTTGGTCAGACCAAATAGATGTACTCGCTGAGACCAATTTAGTTCAAAATGTGAACGTCAGGAATCTCGGTGTGACCGACTGGAACAACTCGGTACGACCGATGTGCTAGGGCTTAGGGCAAACCTCATCTCAATGACGCTGATTGCATCAACTCATTGAGACCAAAGTGAAAAAATAGGGCAACAGAGAATTGGTCAAGCCATCTCGGTGTGGCCGATTGCTATTTCGGTGAGACCGAAATAATTGCAATAGGCAACAGAGAATTAGCAAGGTCATCCAAGTGAGACCGAGATCCGTATTGGTGTGACTGAACTGTTTGGGTTTCTGGTTGTGATTATGTCATATGAACTCGGTGGCGCCAGATAGAAAGAGTCGATGGTGCCGAGTTGGAGTTTGGGGTTTTGACATATTTGGAATGAGAAAGTGGTTGATGGATTTGGAGCAATATCACTAAGCAATTGAGCAAGCAAGCCATTAAGCAACACCTCATCCCCTTCTAATAGTATTGGCTTTCCTATGGACTCAATGTGATCTTGGATCACTAAATTTGAAATGAAGAGTCTTGAGCTATTGCCAATATGTGTCCCTAGCATTTTGAAGGGGTTCCACATCCTCTTGTCCTTTCCACGCCATTGTTGAACTTGTCTGAAATACACTAGATAAAGCCATTAGTCCAACAAGAGACATGTTGACATTAATTACCAAAATCACCCAGGGAGCACTTGTGCTTTCAATCTCCCCCTTTTTGGTAATTGATGACAATATACATCAAAGCTTTAGGTCAAAGATATGAAGGGTAGCAAGTAAAGCTTTGGAGAAACATGTAACATGCATAAGCTCCCCCTACATGTATGCAATCATGTGAGGATAGAATATACTAGCATGTGAATGCATAGTCATGATAGAGCAAGCAAAGAGTTACATGTGTCTTGGCTATATGCATTAAAGCAAATGACATGATTTAGAAATGTACTTCCATGTTTATGAATCCCTCTTGCAAACAATATGTACACCAACAAGAGATCATGAAGAAGGAAATATGCCCTAGAGGCAATAAAAAAGTTATTATTTATTTCCTTATTTTATGATTTTATTATTCATGCTAGAATTGTATTAACTGGAAACTTAGTACATGTGTGAATACATAGACAAAACATAATGTCCCTAGTATGACTCTACTAGACTAGCTCGTTAATCAAAGATGGTTAAGTTTCCTAACCATAGACATGTGTTGTCATTTGATGAACGGGATCACATCATTAGGAGAATGATGTCATGAACATGACCCATCCATTAGCTTAGCATTATGATTGTTTCAGTTTCATTGCTACTGCTTTCTTCATGACTAATACATGTTCCTTAGACTATGAGATTATGAAATTCCCGAATACCGGATGAACACTTTGTGTGCTATGAAAACGTCACAATGTAAATGGGTGATTATAAAGATGCTCTACAGGTGTCTTCGAAGGTGTTTGTTGGGTTGGCATAGATCGAGATTAGGATTTATCACTCCGTGTTTCGGAGAGGTATCTCTGGGCCCTCTCGGTAATGCTGATCACTATAAGCCTTGCAAGCAATGTAACTAATGAGTTAGTTGCAGGATGAAGTATTACGGAACGAGTAAAGAGACTTGCTGGTAACGAGATTGAACGAGGTATGATGATACCGACGATCGAATCTCGGGCAAGTAACATACCAATTACAAAGGGAACAACGTATGTTGTTATGCGGTTTGACCGATAAAGATCTTTGTAGAATATGTAGGAGCCAATATGAGCATCCAGGTTCCGCTATTGGTTATTGACCGGAGATGTGTCTCGGTCATGTCTACATAGTTCTTGAACCTGTAGGGTCCGCACACTTAACGTTCGATGACGATATGTATTATGAGTTATGTGTTTTTGATGACCGAAGTTTGTTCGGATTCCCGGATGAGATCACGGATGTGAAAAGGAGTCTTGAAATGGTCAAGACATAAATATTGATATATTGGACCATGTTATTCGGACACCAGAAGTGTTCCGGGAAGTTTCGGGTAAAACCGGAGTGCCGGAGGGGTTACTGGAACCCCCCGGGGGAACTAATGGGCCACCATGGGCCTTAGCGGAGAGAGAGGAGGGTAGCGAGGGCAGGCTCCATGCCCCCCTTGGAGTTCGAATTGGACAAGGGAAAGGGGGTGGCACCCCCCTTCCTACTCCCTCTCCCTCTCCTTCCTCCCCCCTCTCTTCCTTGTAGGAGAATCCTCCTAGGACTAGTAGTCCTAGTAGGACTCCTATTCTTGGGCGCGGCCCCTAGGGCCGGCCGGCCTCCCCCTCCCTCATTTATATATGGGGCAGGGGGGCACCCTAGAACATACAAGTTTCTCTTAATCATGTGCGGTGCCCCTCCACAGTTACACACCTCGATCCTACCATCGTAGTGCTTAGGCAAAAGCCCTGCGCCGGTAGCATCATTGATGTATACTACACAACCTTCTTCTTGAAGACATTGTTGCGTGCAAGTGCACAGGTTTGTAGGACAGTAGCAAATTTCCCTCAAGTGGATGACCTAAGGTTTATCAATCTGTAGGAGGCGTAGGATGAAGATGGTCTCTCTCAAGCAACCCTGCAACCAAATAACAAAGAGTCTCTTGTGTCCCCAACACACCCAATACAATGGTAAATTGTATAGGTGCACTAGTTCGGCGAAGAGATGGTGATACAAGTGCAATATGGATAGTAGATATATGTTTTTGTAATCTGAAAGAATAAAAATAGCAAGGTAACTAAAGGTAAAAGTGAGCGTAAACGGTATTGCAATGATAGGAAACAAGGCCTAGGGTTCATACTTTCACTAGTGCAAGTTCTCTCAACAATAATAACATAGATAGATCATATAACAAGCCCTCAACATGCAACAAAGAGTCACTCCAAAGACACTAATAGCAGAGAACAAACGTAGAGATTATGGTAGGGTAGGAAACCACCTCAAAGTTATTCTTTCGGACCGATCTATTAAGGAGTTCCTACTAGAATAACACCTTAAGACACAAATCAACCAAAACCCTAATGTCACCTAGATACTCCATTGTCACCTCGAGTATCCGTGGGCATGATTATATGATATGCATCACACAATCTCAGATTCATCCAACCAACACAAAGTACTTCAAAGAGTGCCCCAAAGTTTCTACCGGAGAGTCAAGAACGTGTGCCAACCCCTATGCATAGGTTTATGGGCGGAACCCGCAAGTTCGTCACCAAAACATACATCAAGTAGCACATGATATCCCATTGTCACCACAGATAAACACGACAAGACATACATCAAGTGTTCTCATAAAAGACTCAATCCGATAAGATAACTTCAAAGGGGAAACTCAATTCATCACAAGAGAGTAGAGGGGGAGAAACATCATAAGATCCAACTACAATAGCAAAGCTCAAGATAAATCAAGATCGTGCCATAGAGGGAACACGAGAGAGAACACGAGAGAGATAGAGAGATCAAACACGTAGCTACTGGTACATACCCTCAGCCCCGAGGGTGAACTACTCCCTCCTCGTAATGGAGAGCGCCGGGATGATGAAGATGGCCACTGGTGATGGATTCCCCCTCCGTCAGGGTGCCTGAACGAGCTCCCGAGAGGTTTTTGGTGGCTACAGAGGCTTGCGGCGGCGGAACTCCCGATCTATCTTGATTTATGATGGTTTTAGGGTACGTAGGTATATATAGGCGAAAGAAGTAGGTCTGGAGGTGCTCGAGGGGTCCACGAGATAGGGGGCCGTGCCCTGTAGGGGGGGGGGGCTATCTCCTGGGCTCCTCGAGGGTCTTCTGACTTGATCTCCAAGCCTCCCGGATGATATTCTTCCAGAAAATCACGACGCCGAAGGTTTCATTCCGTTTGAACTCCGTTTGATATTGCTTTTCTTCGAAATACTGAAACAGGCAATAAAACAACAATATGGGCTGGGCCTCTGGTTAGTAGGTTAGTCCCAAAAGTAATATAAAAGTGAATAATAAAGCCCGTAATCATTCATAACAGATAATAAAATAGCATGAATGCTTCATAAATTATAGATGGGTTGGAGTCGTATCAGCATCCCCAAGCTTAATTCCTACTCGTCCTCGAGTAGGTAAATGATAAAAGAAAGAATTTATGAAGTGTGAATGCTAGAAGGTCCACAAGTTTGATCAATGATAATTTCAATCACCGTTTCTAGCATTATAATATTTCATAACAGTAGTTCATCTCATAAAACTTCTCACGATAAAGTGACAAGCAATTCACATGTCAAAGCATAGATCATAAACTTTCTTGAAAACTAGCAAACTTCATTCTCAGTCATTCAAACAATTGCAATCCATCTTATTTTCAGGAATATCAAACTCCACATACTCAACTATCATATAGTCTTCTACGATTGCTAACACTCACGCAATACTAATGGTTATGAAGTTTTAATCAGACACAGAGAAAGATTGGGGCTTATAATGTTGCCTCCAAACGTATTCACCTTTGGGTGATGTCAACAATAATAGTTCATGCTAACTTACATCCAATTGGATATATATATATCAGGATCACCCCAACACAAAGTTCTTGCCAAAGGATAAAATGAAAAAGGGAAAGGTGAAGATCACCATGACTCTTGCATAAAGTAAAAGACATAAAGTAAAAGATAGGCCCTTCGCAGAGGGAAGCAGAGGTTGTCATGCGCTTTTAGGGTTGGATACACAAAATCTTAATGTGAAAGAACGTCACTTTATATTGCCACTTGTATATGGACCTTTATTATGCAGTCCGTCGCTTTTATTGCTTCCATAACAAGTTCGTACAAAGCTTATTTTCTCCGCATTAATAAGTCATGCATATTTAGAGAGCAATTTTTATTGCTTGCACCGATGACAACTTATTTGAAGGATCTTACTCAATCCATAGGTAGGTATGGTGGACTCTCATGGCAAAACTGGGTTTAAGGATATTTGGAAGCAAAAGTAGTATCTCTACTTGGTGCAAGGAATTTTGGCTAGCATGAGGGGGAAAGGTAAGCTCAACATGTTTGAATGATCCATGACAATATACTTTAACTGAGATGTCGGAAAACATAACCCATTACGTTGTCTTTCTTGTCCAACGTCAACTCTTTAGTATGCCATACTTAATGAGTGCTCCCAACTATAAAAGATGTCCATAATAGTATATTTATATGAAATCTCTCTTCCTTCAATATTCTTTCATGAAATTGTTCAAATGACCAATACAATGCTTGCTAACCTCCAATAAATTTACAACCTCTACTTCTTAGACTGAAGTCATTACTCCCCATGGGATAAGCAAATGAGGCATATATAATTTCAGATTCATGACAATCAACTCATTCAACAATTTACTCATAGGATATAAGTGAAGCACACGAGTAAATGACAAACTATTCCAAAAACATATAAGCGAAGATCAACGAGTAGCTAAATAATTATGTAGCTATATGAAGACTCTCTCCCATTTAAGAATTTCAGATCTTGGTATCTTATTCAAACAACAAACAAGACAAAATAAAATTACAATGCAAGGATAGCACAACTCATGTGAAGAAGCAAAAACTTAGGCTCAACTGATACTAACCGATAGTTGTTGAAGAAGAAAGGTGGGATGCCTATCGGGGCATCCCCAAGCTTAGATGCTTGAGACTTCTTGAAATATTATCTTGGGGTGCCTTGGGCATCCCCAAGCTTGAACTTTTGTGTCTCCTTAATTCCTCTCATATTATGGTTTCTCTATTTCTCAAAAGCTTCATCCACAACAAACTCAACAAGAACTCGTGAGATAGGTTAGTATAAACCAATGCAAAACCTTATCATTTTCTACCGTAACAAATCACTAAAATTATTATTCAACATTGCATACTAAATGCCTCTGCATATTTAATACTCCTATCCTCAAATAGAATCATTAAACAAGCAAACATATGCAAACAATGCAAACATAACAGCAATCTGTCAAAACAGTACAGTCTGTAAAGAATGCAAGAGTAACAATACTTCCCTAACTCCTAAAATTATGAACTAAAATTCACACTGCAGTAAATTTATCATAGCTCATTATGCAAAAGGTTTCAACATTATACCATTCTCTTACTTTTCTAGGGAATTTTTCAACAACGGTAAACTTTCTGTTTTCAAACAGCAACAAGTATACTAGCAAAATAAGCATGGCCAAGGCTATCCTTGACTTTTTTATTGAAACTAAAGATGCAAAACATTAATATAAATAACATAAAACAAATACTAAGAAAATAAAATGACGCTCCAAGCAAAGCACATATCATGTGGTGAATAAAAATATAGCTCCAAGTAAAGTTACCGATGAACGAAGACGAAAGAGGGGATGTCATCCAGGGCATCCCCAAGCTTAGGCTCTTGGTTTTACTTGAATATTGCCTTGGGGTGCCTTGGGAATCCCCAAGCTTAGGCTATTGCCACTCCTTATTCCATGGTCCATCGAATCTTTACCCAAAACTTGAAAACTCCACAACACAAAACTCAATAGAAAACTCGTAAGCTCCGTTAGTATAACAAACTAAAACCACCACTTAGGTACTGTAATGAACTCATTCTAAATTCATATGGGTGTAACATCTACTGCATTCCAACTTATCTATGGTTCATACCCTCCGATACTACTCATAGATTCATCAAAATAAGCAAACAACACATAGAAAACAGAATCTGTCAAAACCAGAACAGTCTGTAGTAATCTATATAAAACGTATACTTATGGAACTACAAAAATCGTACAAATTAGGAAGTCCTAAGAAATTCGTTTACCAATCCGAAGCAAAAAGAATCAGCTCAATATCACTTTTCTGTGAATTATCAAAACTAATTTACTGGGTGCAAAAGTTTTTGATTTTCAGCAGGATCAACACAACTATCACCGTAAGCTATCCTAAAGGTCTTACTTGGCACTTTATTGAAACAAAACCTATAAAACATGATTACTACAGTAGCATAGTCATGTGAACACACAAAAACAGTAAGGATAAATATTGGGTTGTCTCCCAACAAGCGCTTTTCTTTAATGCCTTTCTAGCTAGGCATGATGATGACAATGATGCTCACATAAAAGATAAGAATTGAAACATAACGGGAGCATCATGAAGCATATGACTAGCACATTTAAGCCTAACCCAATTCCTATGTATAGGGATTTTGTGAGCAAACAACTTATGGGAACAATAATCAACAAGCATAGGAAGGTAAAACAAGCATAAGTTCAAAACTTGAAGCACGTAGAGAGGAAACTTGATATTATTGCAATTCCTACAAGCATATATTCCTCCCTCATAATAATTTTCAGTAGCATCATGAATGAATTCAACAATATAACCAGCACCTAAAGAATTCTTTTCGTGATCTACAAGCATAGAAAATTTACTACTCTCCACATAAGCAAAATTCTTCTCATTCGGAATAGTGGGAGTATCATAAGAGACTTGAACACTAAAAATTGTTTCCACATTAAAAGAGTAATGTTCAGAAAAAGGGTAATCATAATCATGACAAGATTTTTAAATATAATCATCACTACTTTTTATAGCATAAGTTTCATCACAATAATCATCATAAGTAGCAACTTCGTTCTCATCATAATCGATTGAAGCCTCTCCCAAGATAGTGGAATCACTAAATAAAGTTGACACTCTTCCAAACCCACTTTCATCGATATAATCATCATAGTTAGGAGGCATGCTATCATCATAACAACTTTGCATATCAAAACTTGGGATGCTAAAAATATCATCTTCATTAAACATAGCATCCCCAAGCTTGGGACAAACATTAATTTCAGCAAATATATTCTCAAATATTTCATCCTCATCAAACATGGCTTCCCCAAGCTTGGGCCCTTTCATATCATAAGCATAATCACTCTCATCATTAAAAATATTGATAGCACCAATAGTGTAGCAATTATCATCATCACAATGAGTAGTAGGAGCAACATCATTTGGGAGGGATACCTTTTTACCTTTGTTGCTCCTTCTTTTCTTTTTCTTCTTCATATTATGTGTGGGTTCAACCTTCCTCTTTGAGCTCCTTATTGATGAGATTGGTTGAATAGAAAGCTCCTCCTCGTTACCTGATTCATCATGAGAAATAATAGGAGGATATTGGGAAGTATCTTCCCTTTCATTAGTATTTTCATCATCTTCTATTTGCTTTATTTTCTTTAGGTAATTGGCTATATAAGGATTTTCAATGCAATTCTCCACACAAAACAAATAAATCTTTTCTAGATCAATATCAAGAAAATGCATAAGATTAAATTTTGGAATAGGCTTAGTTAAACGTTTCAACTCTTCACAACCCAAAAGCAACCTAAGTTCATTGTAACGAGAAAGGGAGATCAAATCATCACAATTTTTGGACACGATCTGATCATGAAACAATTTGCATTGGAGATGTAAATGATCTTGTTTATTGCAAAATTCACAATGGGAAATATATCTTAAATTTTCCGCACTCTTATCTAGCCTTTCTTGCAACTTCTTAGTTTCTAAATACTTATGCCTCTTGCAATATATATCTTCTCTATTTGGTGTGTTCATGCAAACATGCACTCCACAAAAGTTGACATGCTCATAAGATATATTTTCATCATGACTAGAGCAATCATCGTTAGTACTAAGGATATTCAAGGAGTTTATACTAACAACATTGCAATCATGCTCATCTTTCGAAGATTTAGTATCAAGCATTTTAATGCACTCTTCTTCTAGCACTTGAGCACAATTTTCCTTTCCATCATACTCACGAAAGATATTAAAAAGACGAAGCGTATGAGACAAACTTAACTCCATTTTTTAGTTTTCTTTTATAAACTAAACTAGTGATAAAACAAGAAACAAAAAGATTCGATTCCAAGATCTAAAGATATACCTTCAAGCACTCACCTCCCCGGCAACGGTGCCAGAAAAGAGCTTGATGTCTACTACACAACCTTCTTCTTGTAGATGTTGTTGGGCCTGCAAGTGCATAGATTTGTAGGACAGTAGAAAATTTCCCTCAAGTGGATGACCTAAGGTTTATCAATCCGTAGGAGGCGTAGGATGAAGATGGTCTCTCTCAAGCAACCCTGCAACCAAATAACAAAGAGTCTCTTGTGTCCCCAACACACCCAATACAATGGTAAATTGTATAGGTGCACTAGTTCGGCGAAGAGATGGTGATACATGTGCAATATGGATAGTAGATATAGGTTTTTGTAATCTGAAATAATAAAAACAGCAAGGTAACTAAAGGTAAAAGTGAGCGTAAACGGTATTGCAATGATAGGAAACAAGGCCTAGGGTTCATACTCTCACTAGTGCAAGTCCTCTCAACAATGATAACATAGATAGATCATATAACAAGCCCTCAACATGCAATAAAGAGTCACTCCAAAGCCACTAATAGCGGAGAACAAACGTAGAGATTATGGTAGGGTACGAAACCACCTCAAAGTTATTCTTTCGGATCGATCTATTAAAGAGTTCGTACTAGAATAACACCTTAACACACAAATCGACCAAAACCCTAATGTCACCTAGATACTCCATTGTCACCTCGAGTATCCGTGGGCATGATTATACGATATGCATCACACAATCTCAGATTCATCCAACCAACACAAAGTACTTCAAAGAGTGCCCCAAAGTTTCTACCAGAGAGTCAAGAACGTGTGCGAACCCCTATGCATAGGTTCATGGGCAGAACCCGCAAGTTTGTCACCAAAACATACATCAAGTAGCACATGATATCCCATTGTCACCACAGATAAACACGGCAAGACGTACATCAAGTGTTCTCATAAAAGACTCAATCCGATAAGATAACTTCAAAGGGGAAACTCAATTCATCACAAGAGTAGAGGGGGAGAAACATCATAAAATCCAACTACAATAGCAAAGCTCAGGATATATCAAGATCGTGCGATAGAGGGAACACGAGAGAGAGAGAGATCAAACACATAGCTACTGGTACATACCCTCAGCCCCGAGGGTGAACCACTCCCTCCTCGTCATGGAGAGCACTGGGATGATGAAGATGGCCACCGGTGATGGATTCCCCCTCCGGCAGGGTGCCGGAATGGGCTCCTGAGAGGTTTTTGGTGGCAACAGAGGCTTGCGGCGGCGGAACTCCCGATCTATCTTGATTTCTGATGGTTTTATGGTACGTAGGTATATATAGGCGAAAGAAGTCGGTCGGGAGGTGCTCGAGGGGTCCACGAGACAGGGGGCCGCGCCCTGTAGGGGGGGCGCCCCCTATCTCCTGGGCTCCTCGAGGGTCTTCTGACTTGATCTCCAAGCCTCCCGGATGATATTCTTCCAAAAAATCAGGATGCCGAAGGTTTCATTCCGTTTGGACTCCGTTTGATATTCCTTTTCTTCGAAATACCGAAACAGGCAATAAAACAACAATATGGGCTGGGCCTCCGGTTAGTAGGTTAGTCCCAAAAGTAATATAAAATTGAATAATAAAGCCCGTAATCATTCAAAACAGATAATAAAATAGCATGAATGCTTCATAAATTATAGATGCGTTGGAGACGTATCAATCATCATCACCATCGCCACACCATCATGCTGACGGAACTCACTCTCATCCTCAACTGGATCAAGAGCACGAGGGACGTCCTCGAGCTGAACGTGTTCTGAATGCGGAGGTGCCGTATGTTCGGTACTTGGATCGGTTGGATCGCGAAGAAGTTCAACTACATCAACCGTGTTATTGAAATGTTTCTGCTTTCAACCTATGAGGGCACGTGTTCACACTCTCCCCTCTCGTTGCTATGCATCACCTAGATAGATCTTGCGTGATCGTAGGATTTGTTTTGAAATTACTGCGTTCCCCAATAGTGGCATCAGAGCCAGGTCTATGCGTAGATGTTTTATGCACGAGTAGAACACAAAGAGTTGAGGGCGATAATAGTCATACTGCTTACTGATAACCCGCAAGTATACGGGATCAGTTGTAGCCTCTTTCGACAAGTAAGAGTGTCGAACCCAATGAGGAGCTAAAGGTAGAACAATTATTCTCTCAAGTCCTATCTGCCACTGATATGACTCTACGCACGCTTAGTGTTTGCTTTACCTAGAACAAGTATGAAACTAGAAGTACTTCATAGGTGTGATAGTATAGGTTTGCAAGATAATAAAGAACACGTAAATATAAACTAGGGGCTGTTTAGATAAATATGCAATAAAGTAAATATAGCGAGTGTGGAAAAGTGTTGGTAGGAGTTGTGAAATTGTCCCTAAATAATTGACTATGTTACTAGACTGGTAATCACTATTGCAATTCTATTTGAGGGAGAGGCATAAGCTAACATACTTTCTCTTCTTGGATCATGTGCACTTTTGATTGGAACTCTAGAAAGCATCCACAATTACTAAAGATCATTAAGGTAAAACTCAACCATACCATTAAAGTATCAAGTCCCCTTTATCCCATACGCAACAACCCCCTTACTCGGGTTTAAGCTTCTGTCACTCTAGCAACCCACTATAAGTGAATCATGAACGTATTGCAACACCCTAAACGGGAATCCCTCACGCTTACGCGACACGGAGAGCACCATAGGACAGCACCAATAATAAAACATGCAACTCAAACCAATCATAGCAATTCATCAATCACCGATAGGACAACAAAAATCTACTCAGACATCATAGGATGGCAACACATCACTGGATAATAATATGAAGCATAAAGCACCATGTTCAAGTAGAGGGTACAACAGGTTGCAGGAGAGTGGACCGCTGGATATAGATGGGGGAAGGTGATGGAGATGTTGGTGAAGATGATGAAGGTGTTGGTGAAGATCGCGGTGATGATGATGGCCCCGGCGAGTTTCAAGGCCGCTGTAAGCAAGGGGAACGAACCCCCCTTCTTCTTCTTCTTCCTTGACCTCCTCCCTAGATGGGAGAAGGGTTTCCCCTCTGGTCCTTGGCTCCCATGGCGTGGGAGGGGCGAGAGCCCCTCCGAGATTGGATCTATCTCTCGTCTCTCTGCTTCGCGTTACGGGATTCTCGCCTTACGCACCGCTTTCTTTTATATCCGAAGATCCGTAACTCCGATTGGATTGAAACCTTCGCCCAGATCTTTTCCCAAAAATTATCTTTCTTGTGGCCAAATAAGGGCATCAACCGCCTTACGAGGGGCCCAGGAGGGTGGGGGGCGTGCCCACTTGGAGTGGGTGTGGGCCCCTGTCTCGTGGCCACCTCAGGCACCGTCTCGCATTGATTTTACTTCCCAAAAATCACAAATATTCCAAAATAATTCTTCGTCCATTTTTATCCCGTTTGGACTCCGTTTGATATGGGGTTTCTGCGAAACATAAAACATGCAATGCATGTGAACCGCACCGGATCAATATGTTAGTCCCAAAAATAATATAAAAACTTGCCAAAAGTATATGAAAGTTGAATAATATTGGCATGGAGCAATAAAAAATTATAGATACGATGCAAACGTATCACTTACCACCAATGTCTTGCTTTGATTCGGCGGTATTGTTGGATGAAGCGGCCCAGACCAACATTACATGACCGTGTTCATGAGACTCGTTCTACCGACGTGCTTATGCACATAGGTGGCTGGCGGGTGTCTGTTTCTCCTACTTTAGTTGAATCGAATTTGACTACAGCCAGTCCTTGTTGAAGGTTAAAATAGCACACTAGACGAAAAATCATTGTAGTTTTGATGCGTAGGTAAGAACGGTTCCTGCTAGAAGCCCGTAGCAGCCACGTAAAACTTGCAACAACAAAGTAGAGGAAGTCTAACTTGTTTTTGCAGGGCTTGTTGTGATGTGATATGCTCAATACATGATGTGATATAAATTGTTGTATGAGATGATCATGTTTTGTAACAAAGTTATCGGCAACTGGCAGGAGCCATATGGTTGTTGCTTTATTGAATGCAATGCAATCGCCATGTAATTGTTTTATTTTATCACTAAGTGGTAGCAATAGTCGTAGAAGCTACAGTTGGCGAGATGACAACGATGCTACGATGGAGATCAAGGTGTCGCACCGGTGAGATGGAGATCATGACGATGCTTCGATGATGGAGATCATGAGCACATGATGATGATGGCCATATCATGTCACATATTTTGATTGTATGTGATGTTTATCTTTTATGCATATTATTTTGCTTAGTACGGCGGTAGCATTATAAGATGATCCCTTACTAAATTTGAAGGTATAAGTGTTCTCCCTGAGTATGCACCGTTGCTACAGTTCATCGTGCCGAGGCACCACGTGATGATCGGGTGTGATAAGCTCTACGTTCACATACAACGAGTGCAAGCCTGTTTTGCACACGTAGAATACTCGGGTTAAACTTGACGAGCCTAGCATATGCAGATATGGCCTCGGAACACTGAGACCGAAAGGTCGAATATGAATCATATAGTAGATATGATCAACATAGGGATGTTCACCATTGAAAGCTACTCCATCTCACATGATGACCAGACATGGTTTAGTTGATTTGGATCACGTGATCATTTAGATGACTAGAGGGATGTCTATCTATGTGGGAGTTCTTAAGTAATATGATTAATTGAACTTTAATTTATCATGAACTTAGTCCTGATAGTTCTTTTGCATCTCTATGTTATTGTAGATCAATGGCCCATGCTACTGTTCCTTTGAATTTTAATGTGTTCCTAAAGAAAGCTAAGTTGAAAGATGATGGCAGCAACTACATGGACTGGGTCCGTAACTTGAGGATTATCCTCATTGCTGCATAGAAGAATTACATCCTGGAAGCACCGCTGGGTGCTAGGCCTGCTGCAGATGCTACTGATGATGTTAAGAACATCTGTCATAGCAAACCTGGTGACTACTCGATAGTTCAGTGTGCCATGCTTTACAGCTTAGAATCGGGACTGCAAAGACGTTTTGAACGTCATGGAGAATATGAGATGTTCCAAGAGTTGAAGTTAATATTTCAAGCAAATGCCTAAGTTGAGAGATACAAAGTCTCCAACAAGTTCTATAGCTGCAAAATGGAGGAGAATAATTCTGTCAATGAACACATACTCAGAATGTCTGGGTACCATAACCACTTGACTCAACTTGGAGTTAATCTTCCTGATGATAGTGTCATTGCCAGAGTTCTTCAATCACTGCCACCAAGCTGTAAAGGCTTCGTGATGAACTATAATATGCAAGGGATGACGAAAACGATTCCCGAGCTCTTCGCAATGCTAAAGGTTGTGGAGGTAGAAATCAAAAAGGAGCATCAAGTGTTGATGGTCAACAAGACTACTAGTTTCAAGAAAAGGGCAAAGGGAAGAAGGGGAACTTCAAGAAGAACGACAAGAAAGTTGCTGCTCAGGAGAAGAAACCCAAATCTGGACCTAAGCTTGAAACTGAGTGCTTCTACTACAAAGGGACTAGTCACTAGAAGCGGAACTTCCCCAAGTATTTGGCGGATAAGAAGGATGGCAAAGTGAAAGGTATATTTGATATTGCATGTTATTGATGTGTACCTTACTAATGCTCGTAGTAGCGCCTGGGTATTTGATACTGGTTCGGTTGCTCATATTTGTATCTCGAAATAGGGGCTACAAGATTAAACAAAGATTAGCTAAGGAAGAGGTGACGATGCGCGTAGGAAATGGTTCCAAGGTCGATGTGATCGCCGTCAGCACGCTACCTCTACATCTACCTTTGGGATTAGTTTTATACCTAAAATAATTGTTATTTGGTGCTAGCGTTCAGCATGAACATTATATCTGGATCTTGTTTGATGCAAGACGGTTATTCATTTAAATCAGAGATAATTGGTTGTTCTATTTATATGAGTAATATCTTTTATGGTCATGCACCCTTGCTGAGTGGTATATTTTTGTTGAATCTTGATTGTGATGATACACATGTTCATAATATTGAAGCCAAAAGATGCAAAGTTGATAATGATAGTGCAACTTATTTGTAGCACTGCCGTTTGGGTCATATCGGTGTAAAGCGTATGAAGAAACTCTATGCTGATGGACTTTTGGAATCACTTGATTATGAATCACTTGGTGCTTGCGAACCGTGCCTCATGGGCAAGATGACTAAAACTCCGTTCTCTGGAACAATGGAACGAGATACTGCCTTATTGGAAATAATACATATAGATGTATGCGGTCCAATGAGTGTTGACGCTCGTGGTGGGTACCATTATTTTCTTACCTTCACAGATGATTTGAGCAGATATGGTTTTATCTACTTAATGAAGCATAAGTCTGAAAAATTTGAAAATTTCAAAGAATTTCAGAGTGAAGTAGAAAATCATCGTAACAAGAAAATAAAGTTTCTACGATCTGATCGTGGAGGTGAATATTTGAGTTACGAGTTTGGTCTTCATTTGAAACAATGTGGAATAGTTTCACAACTTACGCCACCTGGAACACCACAACGAAATGGTGTGTCTGAACGTCGTAACCGTACTTTATTGGATATGGTGCGATCTATGATGTCTCTTACTGATTTACCGCTATCGTTTTGGGGTTATGCTTTTGAGACGACTGCATTCACTTTAAATAGGGCAACATCAAAATCTGTTGAGACGATGCCTTATGAACTGTGGTTTGGCAAGAAACCAAAGTTGTCATTTCTTAAAGTTTGGGGCTGCGATGCTTATGTGAAAAAGCTTCAACCTGATAAGCTCGAACCCAAATCAGAGAAGTGCGTCTTCATAGGATACCCAAAGGAAACTGTTGGGTACATCTTCTATCACAGATCCGAAGGCAAGATATTTGTTGCTAAAAATGGATCCTTTCTAGAGAAGGAGTTTCTCTTGAAAGAAGCGAGTAGGAGGAAAGTAGAACTTGATGAGGTAATTGTACCATCTCCCTTATTGTAAAGTAGTTCATCATAGAAATCAGTTCCAGTCATTCCTACGCCAATTTGTGAGGAAGCTAACGATGATGATCAGGAAACTTCAGATCAAGTTAACTACTGAACCTCGTAGGTCTTCCAGACTAAGATCCGCACCATAGTGGTACGGTAATCCTATTTGGGAAGACATGTTACTGGACCATGGTGAACCTACGAACTATGAGGAAGCAATGATGAGCGCAGATTCCGCGAAATGGCATGAGGCCACGAAATCTGAGATGGGATCCATGTATGAGAACAAAGTGTGGACTTTGATGGATTTGCCCGATGATCGGCAAGCCATAGAAAATAAATGGATCTTCAAGAAGAAGATCGACGACGAAAGAATGTTATCGTCTACAAAGCTCGACTTGTTGCGAAAGGTTTTCGACAAGTTCAAGGAGTTGACTACGATGAGACTTTCTCACCCGTAGCGATGCTTAAGTCTGTCCGAATCATGTTAGCAATTGCCGCATTTTATGATTATGAAATTTGGCACATGGATGTCAAAACTGCATTCCTGAATGGATTTCTGGAAGAAGAATTTTATATGATGCAACCAGAAGGTTTTGTCGATCCAAAGGGTGCTAACAAAGTGTGCAAGCTCCAATGATCCATTTATGGACTGGTGCAAGCCTCTCGGAGTTGGAATAAACTCTTTGATAGTGTGATCAAAGTATATGGTTTTATGCAGACTTTTGGAGAAGCCTGTATTTACAAGAAAGTGAGTGGGAGCTCTGTAGCATTTCTAATATTATATGGGGATGACATATTGTTGATTGGAAATGATATAGAATTTCTGGATAGCATAAAGGGATACTTGAATAAGAGTTTTTCGATGAAAGACCTCGATGAAGCTGCTTACGTATTGGGCATCAAGATCTATAGAGATAGATCAAGATGCTTAACTGGACTTTCACAAAGCACATACCTTGATAAAGTTTTTAAGAGGTTCAAAATGGATCAGTCAAAGAAAGGGTTCTTGCCTGTGTTACAAGGTGTGAAGTTGAGTCAGACTCAATGCCCGACCAATGTAGAAGATAGAGAGAAAATGAAAGTCATTCCCTATGCTTCAGCCATAGGTTCTATCATGCATGCAATGTTGTGTACCAGACCTGATGTGTGCCTTGCTATAAGTATATCAGGGAGGTACCAAAGTAATCCCGGAGTGGAGCACTAGACAGCGGTCAAGAATGTCCTGAAATACCTGAAAAGTACTATGGATATGTTTCTTGTTTACGGAGGTGACAAAGAGCTCGTCGTAAATGGTTATGTCAATGCAAGCTTGGACACTGATTCGGATGACTCTAAGTCGCAAATCACATACATTTTTTTATGAAGTTTGTTGGTGCAGTTCCAAGCAGAGCGTCAAGGTGGGATCTACATGTGAAGCAGAGTACATTGCTGCTTCGGAAGCAACAAATAAAGGAGTCTGGATGAAGGAGTTCATATCCGATCTAGTGTCATACCAAGTGCATCGGGTCCAATGAAAATCTTTTGTGACAATACTGGTGCAATTGCCTTGGCAAAGGAATCCAGATTTCACAAGAGAACCAAGCACATCAAGAGACGCTTCAATTCCACCTGTCATGAAGTGTCGGAGGGAGACATAGAGATTTGCAAGATACATACGGATCTGCATGTTGTAGACCCGTTGACTAAGCCTCTTCCACAAGCAAAACATGATCATCACCAAAACTCCATGGGTGTTAGAATCATTACTTTGTAATCTAGATTATTGATTCTAGTGCAAGTGGGAGACTGAAGGAAATATGCCCTAGAGGCAATAATAAAGTTATTATTTATTTCCTTATTTCATGATAAATGTTTATTATTCATGCTAGAATTGTATTAACCGGAAACTTAGTACATGTGTGAATACATAGACAAAACATAATGTCCCTAGTATGCCTCTACTAGACTAGCTCGTTAATCAAAGATGGTTATGTTTCCCAACCATAGACATGTGTTGTCATTTGATGAACAAGATCACATCATTAGGAGAATGATGTGATGGACATGACCCATCCGTTAGCTTAGCATTATGATCGTTTCAGTTTCATTGCTACTGCTTTCTTCATGACTTATACATGTTCCTCAGACTATGAGATTATGCAACTCCCGAATACCGGAGGAACACTATGTGTGATATCAAAACGTCACAACGTAAATGGGTGATTATAAAGATGCTCTATAGGTGTCTCCGAAGGTGTTTGTTGGGTTGGCATAGATCGAGATTAGGATTTGTCACTCCGTGTTTCGGAGAGGTATCTCTGGGCCCTCTGGGTAATGCTCATCACTATAAGCCTTGCAAACAGAACGAGTAAAGAGACTTTCTGGTAACGAGATTGAACTAGGTATGATGATACAGACGATCGAATCCCGGACAAATAACTTACCGATGACAAAGGGAACAACATATGTTGTTATGCGGTTTGACCGATAAAGATCTTTGTAGAATATGTAGGAGCCAATATGAGCATTCAGATTCCACTATTGGTTATTGACCGGAGATGTGTCTCGGTCATGTCTACATAGTTCTCGAACCCGTAGGGTCCGCACGCTTAATGTTCGATGGTGATATGTATTATGAGTTATGTGTTTTTGCTGACCGAAGTTTGTTTAGAGTCCCGGATGAGATCACGAATGTGACGAGGAGTCTCAAAATGATCAAGACATAAAGATTGATATATTGGACCATGTTATTCGGACACCAGACGTGCTCCAGGAAGTTTCGGGTAAAACTAGAGTGATGGAGGGGTTACCGAAACCCCCCGGGGGAACTAATGGGCCACCATGGGCCTTAGTGGAGAGAGCGGAGGGCAGCCAGGGCAGGCCGCGCCCCCCTGGAGTCCTAATTAGAGAAAGGAAGGGGGCGGCACCCCGCTTTCCTACTCACTCTCCCTCTCCTTCCTTCCCCCTCTCTTCCTTGTAGGAGAATCCTACTAGGACTAGTAGTCCTAGTAGGACTCCTCCTCTTGGGCGCGCCCCTAGGGCCGGCCACCCTCCCCCTCCCTCCTTTATATACGGGGGCTGGGAGGCACCATAGAACACACAAGTTTCTCTTAATCGTGTGCGGTGCCACCGTCCATAGTTACACACCTCGATCATACCATCATGGTGCTTAGGCGAAGCCCTGTGCCGGTAGAATCATCATCACCGTCGCCACGCTGTCGTGCTGACGGAACTCATCCTCGTCCTCAACTCGATCAAGAGCAGAGAGACGTCATCGAGCTGAATGTGTGTTGAACGCGGAGGTGCCGTACGTTCGGTACTTGGATCGGTTGGATCGCGAAGAAGTTGGACTACATCAACTGCGTTATTGAAACGCTTCCGCTTTCGGTCTATGAGGGTACATGGACACACTCTCCCCTCTCGTTACTATGCATAACCTAGATAGATATTGAGTGATCGTAGGATTTTTTCTGAAATTACCGTGTTCCCCAACACATCATGCACATGAGTGTGATGCATATACTTAGCTTGTGGTCTTGAGCTGACTTTGGAAAGAGTGGTCTTGAGAAAACAGGGTTATATAACACAAGAATACTCCTAATAAAGCATGTTAAGGAACCACAAGAATACCAAGACTGGGATGATATGTAATGGGTGAGTACTAAGTACTTCATTAAGATATAGACATGTCCCCAAAGGTTTAAAGATGTGCAATGAATTCCAAAGATTTTTCTCCCCTTGGACATGGACTCTTTCTCCCCCTGAATCTGATATTGGATAATGGGAGAAGGTAGGGTGAGATAAAATCAGAGCAAGATAGAGTAATATCAACTAAAATTAGAGCAACAAGAATTTTAGATGTGGCTTCTCTCCTCTTAAAGACATGTGGCTTCTCTCCTCTTTGTTAACAAGCATTTGTAGAAGAGCTTAGATGTGCTCATTTGATAAGCTTTGATGTGCTCTCTCTCCCCCTTTGACATCAATTTCCAAGAAGGGCACTTCTATAGCATGAGTCAAGTAGGTGTGGTCCTTGATACGTCTCCAACGTATCTATAATTTTTGATTGTTCCATGCTGTTATATTATCATTCTTGGATGTTTTACAATCATTTTATAGCAACTTTATATAATTTTTTGGGACTAACCTAATGACATCGTGCCCAGTGCCAGTTGCTATTTTTTGCTTGTTTTTTACTTCGCAGGAAATCCGTACCAAACGGAGTCCAAACGCAGCGAAACTTTTTGGAGATTTTTCTGGACCAGAAGACACCTGTTGGTCCGAATAAGTACTAGAGGGGGGCTCCGAGGGAGCAACCTACCAGGGCGTGCCTGACCCACCTCGGTGGCCTCCTGCACCTCCTCTTTGCTCTTTATACCCCAATATTCCAAAAACCCTAGGGGAGTCGATGAGAATCAATTCCAGACGCCGCAAGTTCCTGAACCACCAGATCCAATCTAGACACCATCGAAGAGGGGTTCATCATCCTCATTGGTGCCTCTCCGATGATGCGTGAGTAGTTCATTGTAGACCTACGGGTCCAAAGTTAGTAGCTATATGGCTTCATCTCTCTCTTTTGATTATCAATACAATGGTCTCTTGGAGATCTATTTGATGTAACTCTTTTTGCTGTGTGTTTGTTGGGATCCGATGAACTTTGAGTTTATGATCAGATCTATGTTTTATCCATGAAGTTATTTGAGTCTTTTCATCTCTTATATGCATGATTACCTATAGCCTCGTATTTCTTCTTCGAATCTTTGGTTTAGTTAGGCCAGCTAGATCGATTTTTCTTGCCATGGGAAGAGGTGCTTTGTGATGGGTTCGATCTTACGGTGCTTGATCCCAGTGACAGAAGGGGAACCGACACGTATGCATTGTTGCTATTAAGGATAACAAGATGGGGCCTATTTCTACATAAGTAGACCCTATCTACATCATGTCATCGTTCTTATTGCATTACTCCATTTCTCCATGAACTTAATACACTAGATGCATGCTGGATAGCGGTCGATGTGCGGAATAATAGTAGTAGATGTAGGCAGGAGTCGGTCTACTAATCTTGGACGTGATGCCTATATAATGATCATTGCCTGGATATCGTCATGATTATTTGAATTTCTATCAATTGCCCAACAGTAATTTGTTTACCCACCGTATGCTATTTTTCTCGAGAGAAGCTACTAGTGAAATCTACGGCCCCCCGGGTCTCTTCTTTATTATATTTCCCTTCAAGATCTATGTTTATTTGCTTTTATGTTCAGATCTATTAATCCAAAACACAAAATACCTTGTTGCAATTTTTATTTATTTATTTTATCTCGCGTTCCCGCGAGATCTATTTATATAATCTGCTACAATTTGTACCTATCTTTTACCGGGGAGGGATCGACAACCCCGCTTTTATGTCGGGTTGCAAGTATTTGTTCTTTGTGTGCAGGTGCCATTTACGTAGTGTTGCGTGGTTCTCTTACTGGTTCAATAACCTTGGTCTCATCACTGAGGGAAATACCTACCATAGTTGTGCTGCATCTGCAACATCCTAATTTTCAATTTGGATGTTATACATACATCATCATATGCATATCATATTTATTCTTGCATTTTGCTGTGATCCTAGAAATATTCAGCAACTCAAGGACCCAGGAGAGAGTTGGAGGTTTCACAAAATTCATAATTTGAATTCTGTTCAAATTTGAAGAAGGGATCAATTTGATTTTAATATTTTCTCTCCAATTATTTCCAATATTAAAAATATATGAGAGAAGATAATATGACTTCTTCAACCTCACAGAAATATTGGAGAACGCATTTTAAAATCAAATTATGATTTTATTGGTATTTTAGTTGCTATTTTATTTGAATTAGAAAATATTGCATTTTTGAAAATTGCACCTTAGTCCAAAAAAATGTTCATCTTGTCCTAAATATTAGGTTTGGATGGTGAAAATTGTTTCTGGAATTTTCAGATTTTTTTTATATTTTATTAGGATTTTTCCTCCGGGTGTTTTTTTAATCTTTCTCGCTTTGATCAAGGTAAGGCCCACCAAGCAGGTCGCCCACTCCCGCGCTTTCCTCCTCTGCCACGGAGACCGAGCCGCCGCCGCCGCATGAGTCCGGCCGGGGCACAACTCCCGGTCCGACCCGGCGCCCCTTCCCCAAGCCGCGCCCCCCTCCTATAAGTAGTTGCCGCCTCCGCCCCCTATGAGGGAGTCCTGGATTAGGGGGTCCTCGGACAGCCGGACTATATACTTTGGCCGGACTGTTGGACTATGAAGATACAAGATTGAAGACTTTGTCCCGTGTCCGGGTGGGACTCTCCTTTGTGTGGAAGGCAAGCTTGGCAATTCGGATATGTAGATCTACTTCTTTGTAACCGAATCTGTGTAACCCTAGCCCCCTCCAGTGTCTATATAAACCGGATGGTTTAGTACATAGGACAACAACAATCATAATCATAGGCTAGCTTCTAGGGTTTAGCCTCTACGATCTCGTGGTAGATCAACTCTAATACGCATATCATCAAGATCAATCAAGTAGGAAGTAGGGTATTACCTCCATCGAGAGGGCCCGAACCTGGGTAAACATCGTGTCCCCCGCTGAGGGAGTCCTGGATTAAGGGGTCCTCGGACAGCCGGACTATATACTTTGGCCGGACTGTTGGACTATGAAGGTACAAGATTGAAGTCTTCGTCCCGTGTCAGGATGGGACTCTCCTTTGCGTGGAAGGCAAGCTTGGATATTCGGATATGTGGATTTCCTTCTCTGTAACCGACTCTGTGTAACCCTAGCCCCTTCCGGCGTCTATATAAACTGGAGGGTTTAGTTCGTAGGACAAGAACAATCATAATCATAGGCTAGCTTCTAGGGTTTAGCCTCTACGATCTCGTGGTAGATCAACTCTTGTAATAATCATATCATCAAGATCAATCAAGCAGGAAGTAGGGTATTACCTCCATCGAGAGGGCTCGAACCTGAACAAAACATCGTGTCCCCTGCGTCCTATTACCATTAGCCTTAGACGCACAGTTCGGGACCCCCTACCCGAGATGCACCGGTTTTGACACCGACATTGGTGCTT
The DNA here is from genome assembly GCA_021437245.1 of Aegilops speltoides. Lineage (NCBI taxonomy): Eukaryota > Viridiplantae > Streptophyta > Magnoliopsida > Poales > Poaceae > Aegilops > Aegilops speltoides. Next base: position 336,444,122 of record CM038147.1, on the reverse strand, counting down.
TCATTGAGAGTACCACTGTGTCGTCGCTGTAAGGCTTGATGGCCCCTTCGATCATCTTCAATGATGTGGTCCAGGGAGAGGTTTTCCTTCCCGGACATATCTTCGTATTCAGCGGCTTCGTACTGCGGGCCAACTCGCTTGGCCATTTGGAGCAGATCGATAGCTACGCCCCTGACCATCAGGTCAGGTTTGGAAGCTTAAACTACACTACCGACATCCGCGGAGACTTGATCTTTGATGGATTCGTGCTCAGGACAGGTGCGCCGAACAGTCATGATGGACATGACTTTCATCTGTCGCCGGATAGTATTCTGGAAATCGCACATGCGTTGGCGCCGGGAATCAACCCGGAGCAGATCGTGCCTTTTGAGGACAGGTGGTTGGACCCCACCACAGAGGCCGCACACTCATCGGTGTTGGAGCCGAACGCTGATCCCACCTCCTGTGAGAGTGGTGTCGTCGGACCCCCGGACTCTTCCCCGGTTGCAGGATCCGAACCGCGTGCGTCCGTGCCTATCGAATCAGATTGGGCACCCGTCATGGAGTTCACCGCCGCGGATATTTTTCACCACTCACCCTTGGGAGATGTGCTGAACTCATTAAGGTCTCTGTCCTTGTCAGGAGAATCTTGGCCGAACTATGTCCAGCTTGAGTGGGAAGCGGACGATGAAGAAATTTGTTACCCACCCACCACCCACTTCATATCCACTGTCGATGACTTAACCGACACACTCGATTTCGACTCCGAAGACGTCGACGGTATTTACGACGATGCAGGAGAAGAACAGGAACCACCGCCCATTGGGCGCTACACTGCCACCTCATCATACGATATTTACATGGTGGACACACCAGAAGAAGGCGATGGTGACAATACAACGAAGGATAATCCCCTCGATAAGCCACCAAAGCGGCACCATAGACGCCGCTCTAAATCCCGCCACAGTAAAAATAGCGACAACAGCGCAAGAAATAATAATACCCCGGTTGATTCTAAAGGAAACGATGACCCCATGGACCCAGCGATGGAGCAGGATGAGTCAGGGGACAGTGAAAATAGTCTGGAGCCGACGTCAGATAACGCCGACCCCGAGGGTAAAATTCAACAACCTGCCTCCGGAGAGGAGGACAGCCCGGACGATGATGCACTTATCATCCCAGAAAAACTCTTGGAATAGGAGAACCTCCACAGAAGACGTCTCGCCACCGCGAGGAGCCTAAAGAAGCAGAAGCAAAAGCTTAAGGCCACGCAGGATACGCTCAACCGTAGGTGGAGCAAAGTGCTCAACACAGAAGAAAAATACGGCGACGATCGGCACACAAAGAGATATCCAAAACGCAAGCTGCTGCCCAAATTCGACGACGAGGCCGTAGAGCCCACTCAGCCGAAAACTACCGATCAGCCAGATCGACCACCCCGTGGCCGTGACAAGACGGCTATGGATGCCATGCACAAGTCAGCACACGATTTATGTGAGCTCCTGGACAGAAAGTCCGGTATGGCCAGATCCATCTACGGATCTAGGAAGCATGCTCCACCTCAGGATCAGAACTACCGGAACGATCACATCGATCGAATACCAGCTTGGAATCAGAACCAAGCACAACAACCATCGACAGCATGCCACAACACAACCAAATACAGGGGTGCTGCACACCCCCTATGCTTCACTGATGAGGTAATGGATCATGAATTTCCAGAAGGATTCAAACCCGTGAGTATAGAGGCATACGACAGAACTACAGACCCTAGGGTCTGGATCGAGGACTTTATCCTTCATATCCATATGGCTCGCGGAGACGATCTCCATGCCAACAAATATCTACCCCTCAAATTAAAGGGACCAGCTCGGCACTGGCTGAAAAGCCTTCCCGAAAACACAATTGGAAGTTGGGAAGAGCTCGAGGATGCTTTCAGGGCCAACTTTCAAGGGACCTATGTCCGGCCTCCGGACGCTGACGACCTAAGTCATATAATTCAACAGCCCGGAGAGTCAGCCCGAAAACTCTGGAACAGGTTTCTTACTAAGAAAAACCAAATAGTCGATTGCGCGGACGCCGATGTTTTAGCAGCCTTCAAACACAGTATCCGGGAGGAATGGCTTGCCAGACACCTCGGCCAAGAAAAGCCGAGGACAATGGCAGCCTTAACAAGCCTTATGACCCACTTTTGCACGGGCGAGGACAGCTGGATGGCCCGTAGCGGCACCAGCGACCCAAGCACATCCGAAGTCAGGGATGACAATGGGAAGCCGCGACGCAACAAAAACAAGCGCCGAAACAATAATGACAGCCCAGAGAATATGACAGTCAATGCCGGATTCAGGGGCTCTCGACCCAGTCAATGGAAGAAGCCATTTAGAGGTAGCAGAGACGGACCGTCCAGCCTAAACAAGATTCTAGACAAATTATGTCAGATTCACGGCACCCCCGAAAGGCCTGTAAACCACACCCACAGAGAGTGTTGGGTTCTCAAACAGGCCGGCAAGCTGAACACCGAACAAAAGGGGAGTGAGATGCCAAGTGAGGACGAGGAGGAGCCTCGTCAGCCGAACACTGGAGGACAGAAAAAATTCCCACCAGAAGTCAAAACAGTGAATATGATTTATGTAACCCACTTTCCAAAGATAACGCGCAAACGCGCACTCAGAGACGTATAAGTTGTTGAGCCTGTTGCCCCCAAATTTAATCCCTGGTCGGCCTGCCCGTTCACCTTCGATCGCAGGGACCACCCGACTAGTGTCCGACACGGAGGATCGGCTGCCTTGGTGCTCGACCCAATAATTGACGGATACCAGCTCACACGAGTCCTCATGGATAGCGGCAGTAGTCTAAACGTGATATATCAGGACACTATCTGCAAAATGGGGATAGACCCTTCAAGGATCAGCCTAAGTAACACTACCTTTAAAGGAGTAATACCATGTGTTGAGGCCCACTATACGGGCTCCCTAGTACTAGAAGTTGTATTCGGTTCCCCCGACAACTTCAGAAGCGAGGAATTAACCTTCGACATCACTCCATTCTGGAGTGGCTATCACACACTACTCGGACGAACAACCTTCGCTCGTTTTAGTGCAGTACCACATTACACCTACCTCAAATTTAAGATGCCCGGTCCACGCAGCGTCATCACAGTTAGCAGAAACACAGAGCGTTCCTTACGCGCGGAAGAATATGTAGCGGCTCTAGCAGCCAAACACTGAGCAGTCCCTCCAACCAGGACTAATGGCCGGTCGTCAAGACCACGGACACGGTTAGACGAGTCCGGCGCTCCACCTAATGTAATAGCCCAGTTGGGATTTCCCCATAAAAGATGCTAGGGGCTGCTCGCAAAAAGAGCCCGTAGTTTGGCTCGACCTTATCAATACAATAGCATATTGCATTTTCATTAACGAACACCTCGCACGATGTCTTTCACCTGGGTTTTTTTCTTTTACAGGCAATCATCGTGCTACACCCTTCCAGGATATGGCACAATGGAGATAAAGGCGCAGACGTCCAGCAAGGCCCCGCACAAAGGTTTCTCTTTAGATTAAGACCCTACATAAACCTTTTTAACATCTCTTGTTGCTTCTTCCCATCCGGAAACTGCATATAACCGGGGGGGATACTGGCATCTTCGGCATTTTTGCCTCACCAGAACACTGCTCATACCTGGAAACTTAGGGCTCATTGTTAAGGGCGTTATTCAGCCCAGTACACATTATAAAGTCCGAATACCTTAGGGAGTGTTCGGTGTCGCGAGTTTGGCCTTATATGCATTAGCTCCGAATCATGTCTTTGGTCAAATGTTGGGTTTGCCTGGCTCCCGTGTTTTTCTACCTTACATTCGGTTCTATCGGCTAAGGTGGCACCGGGAGAACTACTGTGATTGTGCCCCGGTTCACCTGGACGAGCACCTCAGTAGAGAAAGCCAAAAACTGACTGTCATGATACAACACGAGACTGGTCAACCACTCGATGACCCTGCGGAATCCTCGCGATTCCTCCGCATTAATGAAGGACTTGTTTCCCGGTCACGTACATACGCACACCATATCCGGCTGACCGCGAAAGTACCAGGGGCCATATAGTAGCCCCACCGTCAAACTCCTATGGCTAAGTGGAAGTGTTAAAGCTATATAGTCCTATTGCCTGGTTTGCCGCTCTATCACCTCCTTAACGGACCAAGACATTGGATCAAGTGTGACTACGCGTTTTCCCGAACACCCCTGCATTATATGCGTGGGGGCTGAAGCCGATGACTGCAAACTTTCAGGATACATATATATACATAAATGGTCGCACAAGAGGCATTATAATACTTTCAGGCAAAAGTGTAAAAACAGCCTTTATAATCAAAATAGCATTGTCTTTACAATCGCTATACATGTCATTCGAACATGGCACTCTTCAAGCACTGAGCCTCTATTAAACGAGCGCCTTCTAAGACTTCTTCGAAATAGTGCTCGGCCGGGTCCTGGCCGTCCGCCGCACTCCGGGTCGCAATAGCGGTGGCTTCCATCCTAGCCCAGTATGTTTTAACATGGGAAAGAGCCATCCGTGCACCCTCTATGCACGCCGACCTCTTCACATTGTCGATATGCGACACATCACCAAGGAATTGTTGCACTAATCCAAAATAACTGTCCGGCCTTGGCCCTTGTGGCCAAAGATGATCCACGTCAGACCTCATAGCAAGCCCGGACAACCTGTGGAGTTCGGCCCACGTGGCCATCATTTCATTTAATGGCAGCGGACGTGTCAGGGCACTGAACTGCGACCAGAATAACCTCTCAGCCCTATGGTCCTTCCAATCTTTGTAAAGCTCGGATGCATCAGCAGCAGTCTTTGCTAGGTCCGCATATGCGTTCGCCGCAATCCACAACTGATCCAGAGGGGCATACTTCGGATCTTCGAATTTCATCCGCAACAGATAGGGCTTTCCAGCCACGATATCTCTGGCTTCACGAAGCTCCTCCTTCATCCCCCTCATTTCAGAGCGGGTTTACTTGGCTGCCTCTAGGCAGGGGCGGAGCCAGGATTTAGGTATAGGGGGGGCCAAGCCAAGTAGATAGAAAAAAAATCAAGTGCAAAAGATAATTATAAAGAACAAGGTTGAGAACTTGCACAACAATCTCATTAACAATTTCAGTATGTCAAGAATTCGAAGACCGACTGAGAAAACAAATTAATTTTAATGGTGTTTGGAGTTGTTTTTCTCTCCTCTTAGTTGACGAATTTCAGTTTTATAAGTAACCAACTTAGAAAACAAATTAATCTTAATGGTGTTTGGCAGTTCCTTTTCTATTCATAGTTTAGGAATTTCAATTTCAAGAATGAGCTATACTATATAAAGTGAACATAGGAAAATTCCGCATCGCAAATAGGACATCGTACAAGATAATTTGCATCACGATAATTTCTAGGACACGTAGGAGATATGAATTTTTGATAGCATCTCAAATAAAAAACACAAAGCAAATAAAATCTAATGTATAATTTCAACACTAATACGAGATGGGAGTTGCGATGAGAGAGATAAGTATAGTGTTAATCTACTAATTCGTTACCTGAAGCAATGAAATAGGCTTTTCTATTCACAGTACAGATCAGATCGTGAGCGACGGAGCAAAGAGATCAGAGGCAGATGGGCACACGACGGCCCCAGGTCCGCAGGGGCATACGACGGGCGGCATCGTCGCCTAATCTGACCCACGTAGACCTAATCATGCATGAGAGAAAGCAGTTTCACTGCTCCAGGAGCTTAGATCGAGGCTTCTTTGCTAATCTAGACGCTAGTGGGCTTTTGTTATGGGCCTGTTTATGCTTTTTAAGGGCACACGCTGAGATTAGGGGGGGCCAACAAGCCTGTACGTGCGATTTTATCTCTCGTCGTGGCCACCGGTTCGAAGCATCGCTCGGTGGTTGGGGGGGGGGGGGCTGGCCCCTGCTCGTCCCCCTGGCTCCGCCACTGCCTCTAGGGCCTTCTTCAGGTCAGCTGCTTTTGCTTGATTTTCCTTTTCAAGGAGCTCGCGGCGGTTGGCGGCATCTTCCAACTCGGTAGCCATCTGAGCCATCTTTTCTTCGCTCTGGCGACGACCAACCTGTTCGGTTTTTAACTCCTCGACCGCCTTCAGAGCGGCCACGTCACTTATCCGGGCTTGCTCCTTGGCTCGGGCAAGCTCCGCCCGAAGGGTCTCCATGGCAGCAGCTCCATCTACAGTAACAACATATTATAGATACTAGCATCATGCTCCTCATAAAGGTTTTGCTGATAAGCCGAATATACATACCCTAGGCCTTGTCAAGCCGCTTGTTAACAAGCGTGATGTAGGCATTGGCTACGTCTAGCTGCCGCTTTAGTTCGGCAAAATCAGCAGATCAATCGGCCGCCGAACCCTCAGCCACCTGCACATAAAGCAGCGTGATTATTAACAGAGATTATGATCCTCTGTCCGCCATGCTGATGGCAACCAGAGTCTCAGGGGCTACTATCTATATAGTGCACACTTAGAATGTGTGGAACCATCAAAAATACATTTTTTGCATACCTCAAAGCCTCTTAGCAGACTCGTAAAAGCCTCGTTCAAACCGCCTTTCGCGGATGAAATCCTCTCAACTACTGTGCCCATTAAGGCACGATGCGTCTCGGAGATGGCCGCTCACTCCAGAATGCCCATTAGGGTGTCCGGCTGTGTGCCGGACAATCGCAGACCCCCCCTAAGGCTCTCCTTGGGAGCCGGATATCCCAGACTGCGGGCGGCCGAAGTATCAACTTCTGGCCTTGGCAGATCAGGAGAAATCCTCCGTGACGACACTTTGGGGTCATCCGCCCTGTGTGACAGGGAGGCGGGGGGAGGCGACTCGCTCTCCATCATCTTCGGGGGAAGATCCCCCGAGGACGAACTCTGTGGAGAAGGGCTATGAGCCGGACAACAACAAATATGTTTCGGTCATTATCCTCAAGAAAATAAACAGGGTATGTCTACCAAAGTACTCTCTCACTTACGCCTCGGTGGAGGGCCAGTCCCCTTGTGAGGTATTCTTCCCTCGTTTAGAAGCCTCCGTTTCCAAATCTTCGGAGGCGGCCCTTTTCTTACCTTGGGGAGAGGGGATTTTAGATTCCCCTCCCCGATTATCCTCCTCCGCGGAGGCATCTACTCTTCCAATCTGGATGTGTAAAAAATGAGGCTCATTTGTGGCTTCTCTATTCCTCCCCTCGTCTTCGCCTGATGGCACCTGATATGGTGCACGGTCAAGCATCCTGGTCAACAAAGGATTCGGCAAGCCTTCGGGAAGATGGGTCGGGCACCTAATCCTCTCCGCCCTCTTCAGCCAGTCCTGGCAAAGAACGTTTTTTGTTATAATAAATATAAAGGATGGTGTGTTCGACAATAGAAGTATTTACCGGGGTATCCGGACAGTTGCAATTGAGACCCGCGTCCTCGGTGGTGTCCGGACACTTTAGTCGTGATCCGAAGAATAACTTGTACATCTCTTTGACCGTCAGGCCAAAGAATTGTTGAACGGTTTGCGGTCCTTCCGGGTTGAACTCCCACATACAGAGAGGACGACGTTGGCAGGGAAGGACTCGACGGACCAGCATCACTTGCATTATCTTGGCAAGACTGATATCCCTCTTGAGAAGGTCTCGGATGTGGCTCTGCAATGTCGGCATGTCATTTGCCGGCTCCCAGTCCAGCCCTTTGTTGACCCATGACGCCAGTTGTGGTGGAGGGCCCGGGCGGAACGCTGGAGCAGCCACCCGCTTTGTACCTCGGGAAGCGGTGATGTAAAACCACTCCCGCTGCCATAAAATCATAGGTCTCCACAAAAGAACCCTTTGGCCATGGGGCATCAGTGCCTTTGCTTCTTATAGCGCCTCCGCACTCCGTGTGACGCCCATCGATCACCCTCGGCCTCACATTGAAGGTCTTGAGCCATAGGCCGAAGTGGGGGTGATGCGGAGGAGGGCTTTACACACGATGATAAACGACAAGATGTGAAGAACGGAATCCAGAGCTAGATCGTGGAAATCTAGTCTGTAATAGAACACGAGCCCTCTTACGAAGGGATCAACGCTAAAACCTAGCCCTCGGAGAAAGTGGGAGATAAAGACAATGCTCTCGTTGGGCTCGGGAGTGGGGACGACCTGCCCTGGAGCAGGTAGCCTGTGCGGAATCTCGGCGGTGAGATACCTGGCCTCCCTAAGCTTCCGGATGTCCTCCTCTGTGACGGAGGAGGCCATCCACTGGCCTTGATTGGATCCGGACATGGTCGAATGACCGAGGTGCTTTAGCTTGAGCCTTGGGTGTTGGAACTCGAGGTGGGGGAGGGGAAGGATCGAGCGTGGAAAGAAAAAGACAAGCCTTGGCCCCTTTATAAAGAGGACGAATATCAAGCATCCCCCGCGTGGCCGTTTGGGACTTGCCTAAAATCAAAGAGTCATATTAAACAAACACGGTTGGGTTACCCACACAATCCCGTGATAAGGGGGGACACGATCTCTGCTTCGACAAGACGTGCCAGTAAAACCGCCTCACAGCCCGTGTAGTGGCTAGTTATGAAAATAATTCGAATAAAGGCCGAACCATGGCGTGATGTCATGCTATAAAAAGCTGTCAGCATATTAGATTTGTGGAATATTATACTCTCTACGGTGGTATGTGGAATTTGTTTTGCAGAGCCGGACACGACCCTTGTGTCCTAAACCTTCTATGGAGTATTCGGAGGAGGAACCCGCCTTGCAAGGCCGAAGACAATATGCGTGCCGGACTCATCGTCATTGAAGCATGGTTCAGGGGCTACTGAGGGAGTCCTGGATTAAGGGGTCCTCGGACAGCCGGACTATATACTTTGGCCGGACTGTTGGACTATGAAGATACAAGATTGAAGACTTCGTCCCATGTCCGGATGGGACTCTCCTTTGCGTGGAAGGCAAGCTTCACTAGTAGAAAAAGGACCTAATATGAGAAACATTAGTACCGGTTCGCATATGAGCCGGCACTAATGTACCCGTTAGTGCCGGTTCAAATGACTTGGCGGGAGGTGACCTTTAGTACTGGTTCTTTGGGAATCTTTAGTACCGGTTCGTGCCACAAACCGGTAGTAAGATGTCGGTGTTCGGTTAAGACTTTTAGTACCGGTTCGTGGCATGAACCGTACTAAAGAGGTTGTGGCAGCGCTATTTTAGTCCCACCTCCCCTAACAAGAATTTGACCACCTTAAATATGTTACTTCTCAAACTATCCCAAACATTTGGTCTTCATTGAACTCTATGTGTAGGATCTGTGGCTGCAATAGGAGTCTTCGCCGGTTCTTAAATCGGTGGTAGATTCCTATTGACGATTTAGATTCTATACAAAAAGATCGTTGATGATCAATGTATTTTTATATGTACTGTAGTAGTAGTAGCGCTGCTTTGGCCGAAAGGCAGTATCGATCAATGTATTTTTCTCAAGGCTCAGATGCACAATTTAAATATGTTATTTTTTAAACTATCACAAGCATTTGGTCTTCATTGAACTCTATATATAAAGAAGAGGAAGAAGAAGCAGAAGAAGAGGAAGAAGAGGAGGAAGAAGAAGAAGAAGAGGAAGAAGAAGAAGAAGAAGAAGAAGAAGAAGAAGAGACGAGGAAGAAGAAGAAGAAGAGGAAGAAGAAGGGGAAGAAGAAGAAGAAGAAGAAGAAGAAGAAGAGGAGGAGGAGGAGGAGGAGGAGGAGGAGGAAGAAGA